>JBBBDQ010000524.1:0-350000 GCA_037127315.1 Ascarosepion bandense | reverse complement strand
ATAAAATTCTTGATACCAAAGAGACTCAACAAGACTGCAGTACTCCAATATATTAGTCCTTTATTGTTGTTTAAGAATTTAGGAAAAATAGATCAAAAACACTATTTTAATTCTAGCTTTTCAGTTATTTATAAAACCTAGATGCACATTTAAATTCTGTTTATAAAAGAGAAAAAAATTGTGAGTAGAGAATGTTGGAAACTGAATTCATTTTTTATACTTATTTCAAAAAGAATCCTGATTTTAAACAATAACCCAATATTTTTGTAAAAAGCTAAGTTAAATGTAAATCTTAAAACAAAATTATCAATTTTAAAAATACAGAATGAATAGAAAAACTCTTTGAATTTCTCAATCACAGTTTTGATCAGTTAATTCTTCAAACATCATTAGGTAACACTGAAGGTAGCATAATCTTAAAACAGATCAATTAGTTCAGATTCTTCTTAATCCAATTTCCATTACTCAATAGATGCTTTAATCCTCCAGTAAATCATGGTTTATTTTTTTAAATAAAGTTAAAAAATATTTGAGAGTTTATTTTAAACCATTTTCCTTGTTTCTTGGGCATAACAATTAGAACTGCTACATAAGAAAACTATTTTCAGAAAGACAAACTCTTCAGTGATTTCAGTTTTAAATTCTTGCTTTTACTGTTGTTTTCATCAAGTATTTTTAACAGGAATCACCCTATCCATTTTTAGCTAATTACCTATTGAAAGGAATCATGTTATTTTTAGTTTTATACATATTCAGAAGTATTATCTACTGGGTAAAGACAAGAATGTAATCACAATAAAATATTTTTCTTCTTCAGTAACCTTAGAGGTTTATTTGAAATTCATTAATTTGAAGCTAAACATGACTGGTATTTTCATATTTTTTAAATTATTCCATAAGATAGGGAGTTTGAAATTTCAATTTTTTTAAAAATGAAGTTCAAACTTCTGAGTTTATTTTGAAATATTCTTCTTGTTTCTTGGTCATAATAAAATTCAATTTAGACTGCTATGTAGGAAAATTAAAAGTCATTTCCTATTGAGAAAGTGCTAAAAATATAGAAAGAAATCATGCATTAGGTAATTTGAAGAATCTTTAGAAGAGAGTTGTCAGACCTACTTTCAAAGATGATGGGAAATAGATTAATGGTGATTTTCTTTTCTTTTTATCACAGCAGTAAAGAGAATCTAAAAGTTGAAATAAATCTAATATGACTCAGAAATAAATTATATGAATCATGCAAACAAATATGGAAAATTGCTGGATAAAAGAAAATGCAAAACAAGATCTCCACCAAAAGAATTAAAAAAAAAAAAAACCCAAATGATCAGTCACTGTTTCTAAATTTTAGAAAACTCACCGGTTTAATGCAATCTAGAATGCAAAATATTGCATTAATATTTCTTTTGTTAAAAGAAACTTCTTCAATTAAATATTTACAGTTTGTATGTGGATCTATGAAATTAGAACAAAATAGGACAATAATAATTGAGTTATGAAAAAGAATAGCAATCAATAAGAAGAAGGAAATAAAGCTAGTACTACGGGATACTGATCATGTTTGAATGAAAAATAAAATAGGAATTTTTTCAAGCAACCTTAGGGCTATTGTTTAGTGTTGACTAATTCATAATACATTCTAAGTGTCAACATAATCATAGGTAAGTTGTCTATGCCACCTCTGGATTATTTTTGAAAATTTTTTCTAAATTATTTGTAGAATTGAATTGTAAGAAGGAAATAGCTTGAGATGTTTAAAGCTGACCTATAAAAGTTAAGCTATAGTAACAAAGAATAAAAACAAGTCTTAGACATTGTTTGATCTACATGAAAATAAACAGGTCTGCAAATATAACATTTAGATAAGACTTTATATAAAATGATCACTTGAGAAATTGTGGGCAAACAAAGGCTTTTAAAGCTTAGAGACAAATCATTCTAACAGATAGGGTTGTTACTATTTTGAAGAATTCTAAAAGCAAAAGAAAACATACACACACATTTACATATATATATTATGAAAAATAAATCTAATTGGTCCTTAATGGAGAAACAATATGTGATTAAAAAAAATGAAAATAAATGCTATTTGTTCCAATTAAAGTTTTGGTTTAAATATTTCAGAGTAAATCATTCAATAATTGACAGTCTCTGAAATATATAAACAAAATAATATGACCTTGGTACAAAAGAGAGAAAGAAGCTCTTGCATAATGTGAGTGCAAGATTGAAGCCAGCCAACATGTTTAGTTATTTTGCTGCATATTTGAATTTCAATTGACTTATCATAATGATGATTACCATTATTACTACTGTTGGTTGTAGTATTTTTTTTTTGCTTTATACAAGAGATTGTTCTTTTCTCCAAGTTTTGTAAAATTGGTAAAAAAAAAACAAAAAACCCTTTAAATGTTCATAAAATGCAGACCAATGGAGACAAGGCAAGGTACCATTAAAAGAAATTCTTGAATACTGAGCCAATTTCCATGTACAATTTTTTTTTACAATTATGAGAAGACAAAATAAAAATGAAAAGGGGGGAAAAAAACCTACAATTTCTGATTTTCATTCAAAATATGTCACATCTAAATATATTTTCTTTTTCTTGTTGAAGTCTAAAGAAAAAAAAAATCACTTCCCCACCCTGACTTCCACCATATATAATCCAATTAACATCATTCTCACCTAAAATATATGTAAATTTTATATATATATATATATATATATATAAATGTCATGCTTCTAAATCTATGGTCATTATAGGATTCCTCCTTGCCTGAATGAAGTAATGGCTCCAAGAACTCCAGACTCATCAAAAACTTTGTTTGAAGTGCCATCAGAGTTAGTATTGTTATTTTGATTGTTCTCTTGAACAGCCCCTGCTGAAGTTGTCGTTGTCATACTCTCAGCAGCTGCAACAGTTGTTGGGGTGACTGAGGAATCACATACAGCTGAACTATCTGATAATGAATCAGCAGCAGTACTGTCTGCCGATTGATTGTTATTGTCTGATGAGGGCGAAGATAAAATGCCATAGATTGAAAAGCCCTTTGATTTCAGAGTGTTCAAAAATGAGGCCCCAGCTGATTGAGTTTTGGCTGGGCTCTCTGTTGGTGTTGTGTCAGTTGTAGGTGTGGCACTTCCAGTGCTATTTGCATTGCTATCCTTTTGATTGGGACCCTTTTTCCGAATTGTATGAGTTGGTGTTACATCACTGCTGGACCCACCAGAGCGAGTATAAATGCCAGATCCAGAAAAGGAATCATCACTGGTTGCTCCATCACCACCAGGACTCAAAGAGTTACCCTTGCGTCTTCGACCAAATTTCCAAGTCTCACTGAGTCCACGTTCATTTAGGATAGCTGCCAGGCCCAAAGACATGCTAAAGGTAGTTGTATCAGCAGTATTTTTGGTATTTGCTTTCCCAGAGCCAGGGATGGAAGGCCTGAAAAAAACAAAAATTGAATGTCAGTTGCAAAATTATAACTGGAGCAGATTTGGCAGTATGTTTTAATTTGTTTGTACATGCAGAGAATAACTTGGCAAAATAACTGATCAACAAACTCAGAAAAATTTATTCAAAGTGGGTCATGTTTATTCATTTAATCATCTAAGCAAATTTTCTTTTTCACATTATTATGGTTGAGTTGATCGCATATTACTTTCTTTTATGGATTATTTAATGACTAAACATTACATATGGTAGATTGATTATTTTATTAATAAAGAATGTTGAATGTATGAGCACATACACACATGTTCAGTTAACTTTTTGTCCAATTTACATCAATGGTTGCTGCTACTACAATGTTTCTCAATGTTATACATTTTTAAGCAGACTCATCACCCTCAGGAAAGACAAAAATGTCATTGTGCATTATTAAGAAAATATTATAAGTGTTTGAAGTTTAAGCAGTATTTTGTTTAATAAATCAACTGAAGTGCATCAAAGTGAGAAATAAAGTGAACTGATGATTTTGCTGCATATCATTTGTCAAGTTGAAAATTCATTCCAGCAAATCATCCACATTTTTGTTTTCTATTTGAGTTAAAAATAATTGTATTTGTTTAATTTCTTTTAATGCATGATGTTTGCGACTCCTCACTTCTAATTTGACCCCAAATTTAGGTTTTTATTCTATCAAATGCATAGAACAGAAAGAGGCAGAAGAAGGGGATTAATGATTTTATTTAAAAATTTTTAGCATCTGAGATTGAGGTATATTATTAAAAACTGTATATACCATTGCTTTGGTTTAAAATCTCTAGTCACTGTTTTAGTAATTGTACAGATGCAAACACATTGTAGCATTCTTGTATTACACTTTTTAATGTCACTTTATAAAAAATTCACTGTAAAATAAAATCAAAAAGCTCTATTGTATAAAGCAGACATGTGTAGAAAAAGTTAAAAGCAGAAATGCCAATTTGTAAACCTACAAAAGAAAATTATAAAATAATCAAACATTTCATCAATTTTGTTCATACAAAACTTACTCTAATTTTTTTTTTCACAGATTATCCTCTAAAATTAAAGTGCTGTTAGGTGGGGGTAGGAGGGTTGAGAGAAAAATTGAATAACAAACAAAATCAAAAGTTGTGGGGTAGATTTTTTGGAGCATAATAGGATATTGAAGAATTTACAATATTTAAAATGTACAAAACTGATTATAGTGGGTATAAAGACACTACCTGGTGACAATGTTTATTGGAAAAAGAATAGCATTCACTTTTTATATCAAAGTTTGTCTGTTGGTCTAAGATGGATGGTAGTGGGTGAACTTTAGGAAAGATTGGCTGAAAGTCAGTGCATTTATTTCTTGTGCTTAAAAGGTGAGTAGAAAAAATTTTTTTTATCTAAATTTCATGTGAATCAATTTTTAAATAAAATTAGTAGGTACTAATTTATGTATGTCATAAAACAGTAGAGTAACGTACATAATCCAATAAAAATTTAAATTATAAAACCATAATTATTTTTGTTAGTTTCCATTTCTTGATGAGAGAAAACAAAATTATTGAATTTATTGTATTAATAAAGCAATACATTTTTGTATCTGCCATCTGATACAATTCTTCTTGTAGAAACAATTTGAGTAAAAAGATGCTAAAAATAAGCAAATAGCTGTATTTATATTTATTATAGTTTAAGTACCAAATTGTTTCTGGTTCACGTAGGACAATTAAAACATATTTGCATAAGTTTTGTGCTGCATAAAAAATAAAATGAATGATTTCATGCCAAATTTACAATAAATCATTAATTTGTTTAAATTATATTTCATGAGAAACAAATAGCTTGCATGTCCTTTTGACAATAGAAATACATTATTTAATAAGCACAATGATATGTTATAATATTGCATTAAGTTTTATATATAAAATAAAAAGCCTAATCAGAACTTCTTTTTTATAGAGTTTACTTTTTTCTTATAGTTTTCCAAACTTGTTCAGGTGAAATGCCAGTTGACTTTAAGAAAAGACATAAAACCCTTACTTTTATTAAGAGGTCATCGGAATTAGTATAGAGTCAATAGCAGGAGGGACTCAAATTTGGATTTCAGCTGACTGGCTGAAACAAATGTCAAATTTGGCTACTGTTTCTGGAAGCTAGTCAATAAGTTATAGCAAACCCTTCTGTCCAGTAAACACACAATTTGTTTGCCAAATCTTATGTACAAATTCATAGATAATATTTAACTTAAATAGTGAAAAGATTTTTAAAAACTTCATAATTAGCATCAAAGAATTCATAAAAATTCTTTTCTTAAATTAGTTAGAATGAACTCTGAAAATTCTATATGAATTAAGAGAAAAGACTTATTGTATAAAATGAAATTTTTCTCAGTTATACATTTCTATCCTCATTTTTGTATATTGTTTAAGTGTAGCTATTTTATATGTATTAAAATATTTTGCAAAGAAAGAAAAAACAGAAATTTTTCAACAGGCCTTTGCCAATATAATTTGGATCAGTACCAAATATTATTTTTACTTATTTCAAAGATCTTAACTTTTAAATTTGCTGATAAAGAGAAAAGTGAGATTATAAAATGAGGATTATTCAAAAATCAAACTAACAGAAAAAATATGACAAGGATATAAAGGGCTGCAGAAAAGATAAGGCAGATTAAGCTAAACACAACAGCAGCAAATAAATATTAATGACAACAGCCACAGTAACAGCTAATATAAACAAAAGCAGAGTTCATTGTAAATCAAGGCAACTTTAAAGAAAATAATAGCAAGAATGTATATGCATTAAACACAATGATCACATCATCATCATCGACATTGAAAGAATGAATATCAAGCAGATCTTTCTTTCATGAATAAACAAGAGCACAAGGTTCATTGGTTAGATCATTAGACCAAAGAAAATAAGGTAAAAAGAAAAAACAAAATGGTAAAACAGCGGCAATTAAAGACAATGTCTTTCTCTTAATAGAAAGCAAACAAACCCCACTGTTTATGTTCAAGTGGGAAGGAAAGCCTCATTGATGCTGTTGGATTTTTATGTACTTAACATGTCATGATGAATAACCAATAAACCAATAAAGTAAGTGTAATGAGTAATTAGATCTCCATTTAGACTAAAATCATAACAGTCATTTGTAATGTAAGCATAGAATCAAATCATCAGAATAAACCTACTGATCTCAAAACTTTGGTAAAAAGAAAAAAAAAACCTTTGATGGGTGTTATTTGATTACAATAAGGTCAAGAAATATCTTCCTATAGTTCCAACTGACACACAGGAACAAAAAACAAATCTGTCAGTATTTATGGGTCACTGAAAGTTCCTAAACTTGAAGTTAAGGGATATGATGATGATGATGATCTGAAAACAGAACATGATGCTGCAATAAGAATCAACTTAATTGTTGGCATTTGTAGCCAGTGATGAGAAGGCAATAAAAAGAGTTGGTGAAAAATCAGATGTCAGCATATTATCAGAGCTTAAAGCAAATAAATGAATAAAAAACAAAATAGAACACACAAAAAAAAAAAAAAAAGAAAAAAAAAAAAAAAAAAAAAGCTATGGCTGTAGTATGAAATGAGCATTCCAATTTTGGGGGAGAAGGGTGCACTGGAAACTCACACGTCAGTTTCTTGTTTGACTTGGCTATTTTCTTTCACTTTCTTAGTATCTTGTTTATTTTGTTTCATCTTGTCCCACAGCCTTTTTCTGTACAACAAAAATAAGGAGCCAATCATCAAAGAAGAAAGGCTTGAATTCAAGTAGAAAGAACGATTTTAACAAAGGGAGGTAACCGTGTGCATACTTTTTACCATTGCTTTTGCTGTTTAGTGTAGACATTGTAAAATTTACAATTTGGCAGTGCACTTATTCCGATAAATTATAAGTCCAGGAATTAAAATATTTGGCTATAGGTCAAATGTTATCTGTGGATCAAGATTTCCAAAATCCAACCTAGCCAAACAAATTTTCTGAGTAAAAAGAAATGAAGACGAAAATCCATAAAATTAATATTTAATATAAATTGCATAATTAGAATATTCTTTTATCTTTACAGAGCTGTGTTATTGTGTCTCTTTTACTTGACACTTAGAAGAAAAACCTAACACCTGTTGAACTGTCTTGAACTTTAGCACTTAACTATTAATAAATGCTCTTGACATTAAATAGAAAACTTATTTAATTATATCTTAGGGAGTCAGTGGTGAGGATCAGGTTGCTAAGCATTCAAATTTTCAACACAAGTGATGACAGTAGGGATGTGCGTTGTGGTACAGTGGGTATCGGCTCGGAACGAGAAACCGGGGAGCCGAGTTCGAATTCCAGTTGAATCCATTGTATTCACTTATGTGCAAATACCCTTGGGAAAGGTATTAATCTGTCTCTTCCTTCCAGTTATGGGTTAAATAGCAGGACAGATTGGGTTCTATAGCCATGGTCGGCAACCAGTCTACCGCAGAAAGCAATGGCAACCTACTGCGGGATAATCTTCTGTCCAGTCAGTCGTGTCTCTTTCGAGACATGATCGCCCAAGCGTGTATCATGTATGGCACTTTAACTGACTAACTGATGACAGTAGGCAATAGTGAAATACAACTACAATCTAACAAAGAACAAGTAAACAGATAAAAGGAGAAAATAATATTCAATAAAGATGCATTTTGATTCAAACATTACTACTGACAAGACAAATATTGACCATTTGTCTAAACATCTTTTGTTTATAGATCATTTATTTTAAAAGATCCTGCCTGGTAAGAGCTTCCATGACAAAAAAACATTTTTTTTTTTAATTTTCATTTTCACTTCTTTCTGGATCGGAATACTGTGAAACTATAAACTTGCTACAATGTGAAAAGTAGCTTGTCTAATAATCATATAATATAAACATTACAAAGAAAGGTTTTTTTCTTGTTGCAAAATACACTGCAGAATTTTATGAAGAAAATGGTTTTGAGAAATGCCCAATAAGAGTTTGATAAGAGAGACAGAATGCTTTCCTTGTAGAGTTTTATGAATAAAGGAAGAAGCAAAAACTGATGCTATTAACAAGGAAATAAGTGGCGGGGGGGGGGGGAAGGGGAGACAAGTCAACAATATATATAAAAATAGAACCCAATTTATGAACACACAACTTTCCAGTACTTAGTTATCTATGTGGTTCATAGAAAGTATTGTTTGTTGCTTTTTATGTTTCACTTCAATATTGAAGAATAGCAAAATATTTATTTCTTCATCCTTTTACTGTTTATAACAAGACATACATTTCTCACCAAGTCTGAAAAAGATCTTAACATATTGCAGGAATCAGTTTTCATTAGAGATAAGGATTAGTTAATGCAAATATAGTAATTGGATATAAGGAAATATCAGCTACTTTTTAATATTGCCCACATCTGGACCTTTTGATAATTGTTAAATTAAAAAATGTTGCCTAAAGGACAAAAACTATATATATATGTTAGAAATAGAAGCAAATTTGGTATCAGTGAAGACACATAATAATATGAAATTATCTGCAGTAGTTTAATAGAAAATTAATTTTTTCTTCAGCAAAAAAATATTTGCAAAATGTCTAAGAAGAATCTGATAGCGAAGACCGAATTGTTAATAAGTGCATAAAAAATCTTTCTCTGCAGTGATTGAATTTACAGAAACTAAATACAAAAAATCTTTTATATAAAGAAGAAATTGAAACTGTCTACCTTAGTCATTTAAAATATCTAATATTGTGATATGATACAACATATCAGTAAAAAATTGTAAATGGATACAAATTTCAGTAAAAAGCAAAAACAGGAGTAATACAGGTTTTGTCATCTCAAAAAAAAAAAAAAAAACCTTGTGAAGATCAACCTTATTGAGAGTAAATATACTGGGATTGAAAATTTCCCATTGAAAAAAAAAAAAAAAAAAAGTCTAATATAAAAGAAAATGAAAATATTAGATATATACTATGAAAACTAAAGGACTTAGAAACTAAAATTCACATTCCCTAACTACAAATTTAATTTCAGTACATTTAAATACCTCCTAAAAATTTGTTAAACTGAATTTTTAAAGTCAAAACCACATAGAAAAAAAAAAAGGGGTTTTAGTATAGTGAGTTGTCACGTCATAGATTTTAAATGTGGTGTTGGTTTGGAATTATTTGAAAATGAACAGGAGGATCAAATAAACAAAAACTAATTTAGAACTGAATAAAAGTATATTACATTTTCAATTTTGGGATAATGTTCTTTATTAGAAACATTTTTTTTAAGAACCAAAACTGCATTTTAAAGCATTTTACTAAACAGCAAAAAAACAAAAAAAAGAAAAAACAAACAAACAAACAAACATCCCAGGCTGTGGAATAACAAACAATACATCAGCACCCAATTGAAAATAAACAGTAAATTAAGATTAAAAAAAAGTACAGCAAATTATTTTTGCAAGCCCTAATTGCAAAGACCATAAAACAAAGTTGCACAAAATTGTGATATGCAAACAAAAAAAGAGAGAGAGAGATGGAAATGGCAATTAATTCTTAAGTGGATTTGGGATGAAGGTTAAAAGAGTGGCAATTTAAAAAATATTAATTCTAAATTTTGGTCAATTTTCATACATGACAAATTAAATACCTATATATATGATTTAAAACCAAAAAAAGTATTGAAAGCTATTTGGAACCTGTCAGTATTTCTTATTATAAATTACAAGGATATGTCCAAGTTGTTAAAACATTTGCTTTCCAAACCAAGAAACCAGAATTTGAATCTCATCATGGTAGATTTGTTAGGTGACTTCTTGGTGTTATTGGTCTGGAGGTGGTGATCCCAGTGGAAAATGCTTGGAAAACAGAAGAGCTCAAAAATCATGTGTTAGGAGTAACATGATTGTAAAAAGATTCTCAATCAGCTCTTTTGGGTCATGTGGAGAGAGGATATTTCTGCTTGAATATGTATATCCATACCCTTAATTAAGGGCTTGACCAGCATGTGTTTAGCACCTCAATGTAGGCAGTGATATTGATCCTAAGGCTTTACAAGAAGATGTGATGTGGCATAAGATATCCCTCAATGCTCATAACACCAGGACCATCACAGGTGACACAGTATCTGTGAGTCACTGGTTACTCATGTTTACCTGGCAACATTCAAAATGTTTATTTTCTCCAAGTCTCTGTGATTGGCAGCTGGTACCATATGTTTAGTGTATCGAAGAAGCAGATAATTTTCTAAACATATACTGTTAAATATGAGACAATGAATGTCTATTATGTTTAATCATGAGCCATTCTAAACATCGTATTTTGGTTTTAATTTCAGGTGAAAATAAAGACAAAAATTCTCCAACATTTGGATAATTTTTTTATTAAGTTGGTTCTGAGAAATGTTAAACCAATAAATAATAATAATCAAATTATGCTCATCATATATTATAAAAAATTTAAAACAATTGACCTCATAGTCTCTAATAGCACTACAACCACAACTAAATCCTCTACAGAAAACCAATGTAGAATATCAGTTTACATGTCCATTCAGAAATTGTATCTCTATATCTAATAATAAACCCACTACATGTATTGGTTTTACTACAACCACGCTCTCTCGTAGACTTACATGCCACCTTTCTGCTCAGAGTACAATTAAACAACATTTCTTAGAAAATCATAGCCATGTAGGTAATATCAGACAGATTTTAGTTAACAATAAAATAATCCTCACTCATACACACAGTAAAAAGAACCTTCAGATATTAGAGGCCATCTACATTAAATCAAAACAACCCACACTTAATAAAATCATGTTTAAATCTGGTCATAACACATTAAATTGCATTTAAATATATGGTTCTGTTAACTTTTCGAGCTCTCACGCGGTGTGATATCATATAACTGCATTACAAATCTATGAACTATGTTTGCTATTTAGTAACTGTTATCGTTGCTTAGCAAAGTTTTATATCAACACAAGATAAAATTGACTTTGATGGTGGATGTTTTTATGTTAACATCCCTGTAACCTCTCTGAAGATGGATCATGTGAGCTGAAAGCTTAGAACCAATTTAATAAAAAATTATCCAAATGTTGGAGAATTTTTGTCTTTATTTTCACCTGAAATTAAAACCAAAATACGATGTTTGGAACGGCTCATGATTAAACATAATAGACATTCATTGTCTCTTATATTTAACAAGATATATATATATATATATATATATATATATATATATAGAGAGAGAGAGAGAGAGAGAGAGAGAGTAGATAGATAGAGAGAGAGAGAGAGAGAAGTAGATAGATAGAGAGAGAGAGAGAGAAGTAGATAGATAGAGAGAGAGAGAGAGAAGTAGATAGATAGAGAGAGAGAGAGAAGTAGATAGATAGAGAGAGAGAGAGAGAAGTAGATAGAGAGAGAGAGAGAGAGAGAAGTAGATAGAGAGAGAGAGAGAGAGAGAGAAGTAGATAGAGAGAGAGAGAGAGAGAGAGAGAGAGAGAGAGAGAGAGAAGTAGATAGAGAGAGAGAGAGAGAGAAGTAGATAGAGAGAGAGCGAGAGAGAGAAGTAGATAGAGAGAGAGCGAGATAGAGAAGTAGATAGAGAGAGCGAGAGAGAGAAGTAGATAGAGAGAGAGCGAGAGAGAGAGAGAGAGAGAGAGCGAGAGAGTAGATAGAGAGCGAGAGAGAGAAGTAGATAGAGAGAGAGCGAGAGAGAGAGAGTAGATAGAGAGAGCGAGAGAGAGAGAGAGAGAGAGAGAGAGCGAGAGAGAGAGTAGATAGAGAGAGAGCGAGAGAGAGAGATAGATAGAGAGAGCGAGAGAGAGAGAGATATATATATATATATATATATATATAGATAGAGAGAGAGCGAGAGAGAGAGAGAGAGAGAGAGAGAGAGAGAGAGAGAGAGAGAGCGAGAGAGAGAGAGAGAGAGAGAGAGAGAGCGAGAGAGAGAGTAGATAGAGAGAGCGAGAGAGAGATAGATAGAGAGAGAGAGAGAGAAACAGATAGAGAGAGAGAGCGAGAGAGAGAGAGAGAGAGAGAGAGAGCGAGAGAGAGAGCGAGATGGGGGAGAGAGAGCGAGAGAGAGAGAGACAGATAGAGAGAGCGAGAGAGAGAGAGAAGCAGATAGAGAGAGAGCGAGATAGAGAAGCAGATAGAGAGAGCGAGATAGAGAAGCAGATAGAGAGAGCGAGATAGAGAAGCAGATAGAGAGAGCGAGAGAGATAGAGAAACAGATAGAGAGAGAGCGAGATAGAGAAGCAGATAGAGAGAGCGAGATAGAGAAGCAGATAGAGAGAGAGCGAGAGATAGAGAGACAGATAGAGAGAGAGCGAGATGACAGATAGAGAGAGCGAGATAGAGAAGCAGATAGAGAGAGCGAGATAGAGAGACAGATAGAGAGAGAGAGCGAGATAGAGAAGCAGATAGAGAGAGAGCGAGATAGAGAAGCAGATAGAGAGAGCGAGATAGAGAAGCAGATAGAGAGAGAGCGAGATAGAGAAGCAGATAGAGAGCGAGATAGAGAAGCAGATAGAGAGAGAGCGAGATAGAGAAGCAGATAGAGAGAGCGAGATAGAGAAGCAGATAGAGAGAGCGAGATAGAGAGAGACAGATAGAGAGAGAGAGATAGAGAAGCAGATAGAGAGAGAGCGAGATAGAGAAGCAGATAGAGAGAGCGAGATAGAGAGACAGATAGAGAGAGAGAGCGAGATAGAGAAGCAGATAGAGAGAGCGAGATAGAGAAACAGATAGAGAGAGAGCGAGATAGAGAAGTAGATAGAGAGAGCGAGATAGAGAAGTAGATAGAGAGAGAGCGAGATAGAGAGATAGATAGAGAGAGAGCGAGATAGAGAAGTAGATAGAGCGAGATAGAGAAATAAAGAGAGATAGAAAGAGAGATAGAGAAATAGATAAAGAGAGAGAGATAGAGAGAGCGATAAAGAGAGAGATAGAGAAATAAAGAGAGAGAGATAGAGAAATAAAGAGAGAGATAGAGAAATAAAGAGAGAGATAGAGAAATAAAGAGAGAGAGATAAATAAAGAGAGAGATAGAGAAATAAAGAGAGAGAGATAGAGAGATAAAGAGAGAGAGATAGAGAGATAAAGAGAGAGAGATAGTGAGATAAAGAGAGAGAGAGATAGTGAGATAAAGAGAGAGAGATAGTGAGATAAAGAGAGAGAGAGAGATAAAGAGAGAGATAGAGAGATAAAGAGAGAGATAGAGAGATAAAGAGAGAGATAGAGAGATAAAGAGAGAGAGATAGAGAGATAAAGAGAGAGATAGAGAGATAAAGAGAGAGATAGAGAGATAAAGAGAGAGAGAGAGATAGAGAAATAGACAAAGAGAGATAGAGAAATAAAGAGAGAGAGAGATAGAGAAATAGACAAAGAGAGAGAGAGAAATAGATAAAGAGAGAGAGAGAAATAGATAAAGAGAGAGAGAGAAATAGATAAAGAGAGAGAGAGAAATAGATAAAGAGAGAGAGAGAAATAGATAAAGAGAGAGAGAGAGAAATAGATAAAGAGAGAGAGAGAGAGAAATAGATAAAGAGAGAGAGAGAAATAGATAAAGAGAGAGAAATAGATAAAGAGAGAGAGAGAAATAGATAAAGAGAGAGAGAAATAGATAAAGAGAGAGAGAGAAATAGATAAAGAGAGAGAGAGAGAAATAGATAAAGAGAGAGAGAAATAGATAAAGAGAGAAATAGATAAAGAGAGAGAGAGAGAGAGAGAGAAATAAATAGAGAGAGAGAAATAAATAGAGAGAGAGAGAATAGAGAGTAGATAGAGAGAGAGAGAGAAATAAATAGAGAGAGAGATAGAGAAATAAATAGAGAGAGAGAGATAGAGAAATAAATAGAGAGATAGAGAAATAAATAGAGAGATAGAGAGAAATAAATAGAGAGAGAGAAATAAAGAGAGAGATAGAGAAATAGATAAAGAGAGAGAGATAGAGAAATAGATAAAGAGAGAGAGAGATAGAAATAGATAAAGAGAGAGAGAAATAGATAGAGAGAGATAGAGAAATAGATAGAGAGATAGAGAAATAGATAGAGAGAGAGAGATAGAGAAATAGATAGAGTGAGAGAGAGATAGAGAAATAGATAGAGAGAGAGAGATAGAGAAATAGATAGAGAGAGAGATAAATAGATAAAGAGAGAGAGAAATAGATAAAGAGAGAGATAGAGAAATAGATAAAGAGAGAGAGAGAGAGAAATAGATAAAGAGAGAGAGAGATAGAGAAATAGATAAAGAGAGAGAGATAGAGAAATAGATAGAGAGATAGAGAAATAGATAGAGAGAGATAGAGAGATAGAGAAATAGATAGAGAGAGAGATAGAGAAATAGACAGAGAGATAGAAAATAGATAGAGAGAGAGAGAGAAATAGATAGAGAGAGAGATAGAGAAATAGAGAGAGAGAGATAGAGAAATAGATAGAGAGAGAGATAGAGAAATAGATAGAGAGAGATAAATAGATAGAGAGAGAGATAGAAATAGATAGAGAGAGAGAGATAGAGAAATAGATAGAGAGAGAGAGAGAGATAGAGAGAAATAGATAGAGAGAGAGAGATAAATAGATAGAGAGAGATAGAGAAATAGATAGAGAGAGAGAAATAGATAGAGAGAGAGAGAGAGAGATAGTTTCCTACATTATAGCATTGATAACTGGAAGTAGATAGATAGAGAGAGAGAAGTAGATAGATAGAGAGAGAGAGAAGTAGATAGATAGAGAGAGAGAAGTAGATAGATAGAGAGAGAGAAGTAGATAGATAGAGAGAGAAGTAGATAGATAGAGAGAGAGAAGTAGATAGATAGAGAGAGAGAAGTAGATAGATAGAGAGAGAGAAGTAGATAGATAGAGAGAGAGAGAAGTAGATAGATAGAGAGAGAGAGAAGTAGATAGATAGAGAGAGAGAGAAGTAGATAGATAGAGAGAGAGAAGTATAGATAGAGAGAGAGAAGTAGATAGATAGAGAGAGAGAGAAGTAGATAGATAGAGAGAGAGAGAGAGAGAGAGAGAGAGAGAGAAGTAGATAGATAGAGAGAGAGAGAGAGAGAAAATAGATAGATAGAGAGAGAGAGAGAGAGAGAGACAGATAGAGAGCGAGAGAGAGAAGTAGATAGAGAGAGAGAGAGAGAAGTAGATAGAGAGAGAGAGAGAGAGAGAAGTAGATAGAGAGAGAGCGAGATAGAGAAGTAGATAGAGAGAGAGCGAGATAGAGAAGTAGATAGAGAGAGAGCGAGATAGAGAAGTAGATAGAGAGAGAGCGAGAGATAGAGAAGTAGATAGAGAGAGAGCGAGATAGAGAAGCAAGATAGAGAGAGAGCGAGAGAGAAGTGAGATAGGGAGAGAGCGAGATAGAGAAGCAGATAGAGAGAGAGCGAGATAGAGAAGCAGATAGAGAGAGAGCGAGATAGAGAAGCAGATAGAGAGAGCGAGATAGAGAAGCAGATAGAGAGAGAGCGAGAGAGAGAAACAGATAGAGAGAGAGCGAGAGAGAGAAGCAGATAGAGAGAGAGCGAGATAGAGAAGCAGATAGAGAGAGAGCGAGATAGAGAAGCAGATAGAGAGAGAGCGAGATAGAGAAGCAGATAGAGAGAGAGCGAGATAGAGAAGTAGATAGAGAGAGAGCGAGAGAGATAGAGAAGTAGATAGAGAGAGAGCGAGAGAGAGAAGTAGATAGAGAGAGAGCGAGAGAGAGAAGCAGATAGAGAGAGAGCGAGATAGAGAAGCAGATAGAGAGAGAGCGAGATAGAGAAGCAGATAGAGAGAGAGAGCGAGATAGAGAAGCAGATAGAGAGAGAGCGAGATAGAGAGAAGTAGATAGAGAGAGAGCGAGATAGAGAAGCAGATAGAGAGAGAGCGAGATAGAGAAGCAGATAGAGAGAGAGCGAGACAGAGAAGCGAGATAGAGAGAGAGCGAGATAGAGAAGCAGATAGAGAGAGAGCGAGATAGAGAAGCAGATAGAGAGAGAGAGCGAGATAGAGAAGCAGATAGAGAGAGAGCGAGATAGAGAAGCAGATAGAGAGAGAGCGAGATAGAGAAGCAGATAGAGAGAGAGCGAGATAGAGAAGCAGAGAGAGAGAGCGAGATAGAGAAGCAGATAGAGAGAGAGCGAGATAGAGAAGTAGATAGAGAGAGAGCTGATAGAGAAGCAGAGAGAGAGAGAAACAGATAGATAGATAGAGAGAGAGATGGACAGAGAGAAGCAGATAGAGAGAGAGAGCGAGATAGAGAAGCAGAGAGAGAGAGAGCGAGACAGAGAAAGAGAGAGAGAGAGAGCGAGATAGAGAAGTAGATAGAGAGAGAGCGAGAGAGAGAAGTAGATAGAGAGAGAGCGAGAGAAGTACATAGAGAGAGAGCGAGACAGAGAAGGCAGAGAGAGAGAGCGAGACAGAGAAGTAGATAGAGAGAGAGCGAGATAGAGAAATAAAGAGAGAGATAGAAAGAGAGATAGAGAAATAGATAAAGAGAGAGAGATAGAGAAATAGATAAAGAGCGAGAGATAGAGAAATAAAGAGAGAGAGAGAGAGAAATAAAGAGAGAGAGATAGAGAAATAGATAAAGAGAGAGAGATAGAGAAATAGATAAAGAGAGAGAGATAGAGAAATAAAGAGAGAGAGATAGAAATAGAGAGAGAGAGAGAGAAACGGGGGGGGGGGAAGAGAGAGAGATAGAGAGATAAAGAGAGAGAGATAGAGAGATAAAGAGAGAGAGAGATAGTGAGAGAAAGAGAGAGAGAGAGATAGTGAGATAAAGAGAGAGAGAGAGAGATAAAGAGAGAGAGATAGAGAGATAAAGAGAGAGAGATAGAGAGATAAAGAGAGAGAGAGATAGAGAGATAGAAAGAGAGAGAGAGAGATAGAGAGATAAAGAGCGAGAGAGAGAGATAGAGAAATAGACAAAGAGAGATAGAGAAATAAAGAGAGAGAGAGAGAGAGAAATAGACAAAGAGAGAGAGAGAGAGAGAAATAGATAAAGAGAGAGAGAGAGAAATAGATAAAGAGAGAGAGAGAGAAATAGATAAAGAGAGAGAGAGAGAAATAGATAAAGAGAGAGAGAGAGAAATAGATAAAGAGAGAGAGAGAAATAGATAAAGAGAGAGAGAGAAAATAGATAGATAAAGAGAGAGAGAGAAATAGATAAAGAGAGAGAGAAATAGATAAAGAGAGAGAGAGAGAAATAGATAAAGAGAGAGAGAGAGAAATAGATAAAGAGAGAGAGAGAAATAGATAAAGAGAGAGAGAGAGAAATAGATAAAGAGAGAGAGAGAGAAATAGATAAAGAGAGAGAGAGAGAAAGATAAAGAGAGAGAGAGAGAAATAGATAAAGAGAGAGAGAGAGAGAAATAAAGGGAGAGAGAGAGAGAAATAAATAGAGAGAGAGAGAGAGAAATAAATAGAGAGAGAGAGATAGAGAAATAAATAGAGAGAGAGAGATAGAGAAATAAATAGAGAGAGAGAGATAGAGAAATAAATAGAGAGAGAGAGATAGAGAAATAGAGAGAGAGAGAGACAGAGAAATAAATAGAGAGAGAGAGATAGAGAATAAATAGAGAGAGAGATAGAGAAATAGAGAGAGAGAGATAGAGAAATAAATAGAGAGAGAGAGATAGAGAAATAAATAGAGAGAGAGATAGAGAAATAAAGAGAGAGAGAGAGATAGAGAAATAAAGAGAGAGAGAGATAGAGAAATAAAGAGAGAGATAGAGAAATAGATAAAGAGAGAGAGATAGAGAAATAGATAAAGAGAGAGAGAGATAGAGAAATAGATAAAGAGAGAGAGAGATAGAGAAATAGATAAAGAGAGAGAGAGATAGAGAAATAGATAAAGAGAGAGAGAGACATACATAGAGAAATAGATAGAGAGAGAGATAGAGAAATAGATAGAGAGAGATAGAGAAATAGATAGAGAGAGAGATAGAGAAATAGATAGAGAGAGAGATAGAGAAATAGATAGAGAGAGAGATAGAGAAATAGATAGAGAGAGAGATAGAGAAATAGATAGAGAGAGAGATAGAGAAATAGATAGAGAGAGAGAGAGAAATAGATAGAGAGAGAGATAGAGAAATAGATAGAGAGAGAGAGATAGAGAAATAGATAGAGAGAGAGAGGATAGAGAAATAGATAGAGAGAGAGAGAGAGAGAGAGAAATAGATAAAGAGAGAGAGATAGAGAAATAGATAAAGAGAGAGAGATAGAGAAATAGATAAAGAGAGAGAGAGAAATAGATAAAGAGAGAGAGAGAGATAGAGAAATAGATAAAGAGAGAGAGAGAAATAGATAAAGAGAGAGAGAGATAGAGAAATAGATAAAGAGAGAGAGATAGAGAAATAGATAGAGAGATAGAGAAATAGATAGAGAGAGATAGAGAAATAGATAGAGAGAGAGATAGAGAAATAGATAGAGAGAGAGATAGAGAAATAGATAGAGAGAGAGAGAGAAATAGATAGAGAGAGAGATAGAGAAATAGATAGAGAGAGAGATAGATAAATAGAGAGAGAGATAGAGAAATAGATAGAGAGAGAGATAGAGAAATAGATAGAGAGAGAGAGATAGAGAAATAGATAGAGAGAGAGAGATAGAGAAATAGATAGAGAGAGAGAGAAATAGATAGAGAGAGAGAGAGAAACAGATAGAGAGAGAGAGAGAGAGAGAGAGAGATAGAGCTCACATTATAGCATTGATAACTGGAAATTTGAACATGTATTCAAGAATATATAAAATCCTGTTTAAACATAATTAGTTTACCAGCATTGAGTTCTTACTCAATGCTATCACACATTAGTTATAAGCATTTTGATTTGAAAATTTTCTTGTATAATATTTAAGCTATATGATTAATATAGAAGCATTGAGTTAAGTACCTTGACAAGAAAGTAAATTATATAGTAAAATAAATATTTTTTGTTATTAAATTTATTGATATATGTATGTGTATGTTGATATAAAGAGATGAACCAAAATTTATGTTAAAATTTTTCAAAAGTTTTCTTTTTCTAAAATCTACAAGTATCGTTTCTTTATAGCCCCAAAATAGACAATTTTTGTATTCCTTTGACATCACATCACTGCTATTAAAACCTGTGCTTCAGAAAAACAGAATCAGATGTTCAGTGAAAAATAAAAGGCAACTTTTTTTCAAGTAATCAATAAGTCATATATCTGTGTTGCATAAAAATTAAGGAATATATAACAATTTATGCCTATAATTCAGTCTATATCAAGCATAATTCTTTTTGTTCATTTTTTATCAGGAAAGTAATATCTGGATATGAATACATACTTTGATTCATTTCTTTAAATGACTAAAGAATTGATTACTAATCAACTTATTTTCTTTTTATCTTTTATGAACAATGTATCATCATTTGCAAATAAATCTATCCTTTTGTATTTAACATTATAAATATAACAGATGCTACTCATTTCAAAACGATAATATATAATATGGTTAACAACAGATTTTATAAATATGCAAACAAGATGCTTTGTTACAGATTTATAATGGTGAGTTACAATTAAAAAAGTAAATTATTATCATTATCAAATAAGCAACTATTAAGTGGAGTAGAATCAACATTTTTCTCCCCTATATAAATTAAACACTTATTTTGGAAAGTGAAACATTTCTACCACAAAAAATAACTCAAGGTGGAAGTTGTAGATAAAATTGCAGATCTTTTAACAATAAATAAATCAGTTAGATATTAATATAAAGTAAATTAAATCAAAAGGAATACTTTTTTCTAGTAAGTTTACTGATGTCTTCTTAGAAAAAAAAAATGATCACAAAAACAAAGATTTTATGAAGTAATATTTTTAATAAAAGTTTTATGTAACTAAAATTGGAAAATTTTCTAGAAGAAATTGTAGAATACAACTTTGTAAATTTTCATATTTGAACTAAAAAATTAAATTCAAATGAATGTTTTTTGTCAGAATTTCTGAGATGAAGTGCTCTTATTATATATTAATTCATTCAAACCTTTCCTCATCTTTGTTTGTATTCTAATAATTGGACACAGAAAAAAAAGGGAAAATAAAACAACCCACTAAAATAGTTTGATATGAAAATACTAAAAGGAAAAAAGTGAGAGTGAAGAGGTAAAAGAAAAAAAATTAAGTGCTAACTTAGGAGTTTAACTCCTAATTTTGTTTCTTCCTCCCTCCTTCATATTAAACTACTTTAGTGGTCTGCTTATCTATTTATTTTTATCTTCTTTCTTTTTATTAAATTATGTCTGTCTTGTATATAATTATTAGTTTTTGTGATAGCAACAAGATTTTCAAGTGTTAGTATTTTGGTTGCTCTATCTACCCTTTTAAAATTCTTTAAAAAAAAGTAATTAAACAAAAAATGAAATAGATGTGCAAATATTTTTCATTCAGTAAAAAAAAAATCTTTTATGTAAAATGATATTCTTATTCAAGAACAAGTAATTTCTTGTAAAGGTAAGTATTTAAGATGATATAAAATGGATGAGATATTTTTTGCAGTTTTTACACAAGCATTGTATTTGTTAATTAGTTGAAAATTTATAAAATTGAATCATGACAGATTTATTATAAAAAACAAAGCTCTGCTTGAGTAATGGGTGCTTTTTCAATAATTGGTGATTTAAGGTAGAGACAGCAATCAATTTATGAAGCTTTAAATTAAACAAAAACAAAAAAAATTACTGTATGTAAAAACATAATTTTGAGATGTTGATACATGTTTCCAATGATATTTGCTCGTTAAGTTAATCCTCAAAATAAGGCATATTTCCAAAAATCTACAAACTTTAGAATGTCTAAATGGCATGACATAACACATTAAGAGGAAATAGTTTTATGACTAAAAACGAGTTATATGCTGCCATTTAATAATGTTTTGGTAAATCTAAGAAATTATGTTAAACATCAAATATTCATAATTTCAATTATGACAGGACAAAGAATTAAGCCTTTAAATTTATAAAGCAAATACAGTAGAAAGAGAAAAAGCATTGATTCATCAACTTACATAGAGTTTGATTGATCTGAGGGTTCCTTCACTTGGCTATAATGCTGAGCTGATGGATGCATCACGGTCGAGTCGGTGTAGGTATAAATTGTAGAACTCTCAGGGAATCTTTTACTTGGGCACGATTGGTAATCATCTGCAATGGGGGGAAAATAAATGTATTGGAGAAAGTGTTTTTTGTAAACTAATCCGTTTTATATCTGCACCTCCTAACCAGTATTTCTAAATATAACAGTCTAATTTTAACAAACTTAAAATTTACAACTTAAACTAAAAGCCAAACTCAGCAAAAAGAAATTCTTTTTCTTTCTTTTTGTTCTTTTTTACAAAAATGCATTTTATGTCTTAATCCACAGATATTTAAGCAGTGTATATCTAACATGTAAAACAAACGATTTTTAGGGGTATTTTCAGTTGTCTTTGTTGCTGTTTTCATATTAGAGAACTTCACTAATTCAGATTTACAACTTCAGTGAAACTCCTGTTAAAGAATTCTTCCATCAATTCATAGAAAAATGTATAATTTCACAATAAAAAAAGATTTGTTGCACATTTGTATGTTAGATTTTAAATGATTTGAACATGTAAAAGTTAATCATCAATATTCAAGAGAAAGAGAGAATTTGAGAAAAGAATTCATTCTATACTAACGGCAGACAGAGGGAGATAGAGATGAACTAATGACAATACGACATAAAATTTACTACTCTACATAAGAAGTCCATTGAAATGAGACGATACAAATTAATAGGCATATTACTTTCATTGACTTTTATATAATTTAACTTGTTTTTTATTTAAATTATTTATAAAGGTCAATTAATCAGATACAAACATTCCAATATATGACCTTAATTTCGAGGATTAAAATTTATTAGATTATACAATAAATTCTATGAATTGAACCTCAAACTAAAGTTATCTCCCCATTGTTCATATGGCAAAGTTTTTTTGTTAAATGTTAATAAAACTGGTCTTGGAAGCTAAAAAATGTCCAAACCAATCAAAGTTTTGATTATCTTCCAAATGTTTGGTTTTCATTGAACTGAGCTGAATCCTGTACACAATACAATTTTTAAAAAAAATCATTCTATTTAATTTTTATCTTTTTATTATTTCGATTAAAATAAAATAGAATACTGTGGAAGAATTAATAGTATTAAGATTACAAACTACTACAGGAAGATAAAAGCAAGAGAAGAAAAAACAGAAATAACCACAATACATGCGGAAACTTAAATACCCTAAATAGGATCACATAACCTAAACAGCTATTTCTATCATTTCTTCAGAATCCCAGTAAATTGTTTTGAGTACTAACCAGTAAGATTAATAATCACCTTAACCATTACCCTACTATATAAGTCACTCTTAAGTACCTAGGGTTAATTAAAAGTTCTAAATGGTTTATTTTGATTGAGATGCTCAGAAGTAGATGAGACAATGCAATATGGATATGATATGCATTAACAAAAAAAATTACATTTATAAACTTGCATTTAATACTATTTTCAAAGTAAATATATTCTGCACAACCCAACAGAAATCAAATCTGATACATAGACATGATCAAGTAATAGCTAGCTTCTTTAATATTGATATCAACCCAGTAATGAGTTATAAACTTATCTATGTATACATATATATTATCTATTTTCATTCATTACACAGAATGATTTAAATCAATTCATTGTACATGGTCTTTTTTTTGTACTGATTTTTTTTCATTTTATTTTGTTTCATTCATGTTCCTTCTGACCTTTGTCAGGTGTCTTAGGTTCTGGAATGTTGTTTTTGAAGCTTGTTCTATGATAAACATGTGCATCTCTATTCCCTCATACATATCACGTTCAATTTTTGTATCTGTTCTAAAAATATCTTCTACAAAGCCTAGTGTTAGCCATGTGACTTCCCCCAACTTTGCACATCTCTCAAACCATGCCTATATGAAAAACCAAGCATGTATTCCCTCTTGATTAATGTTGCCACAGGAAGCTTTAAAAGCCAGCACCAATGTTTGGAAAAGCAGTCCGAAGAACACAGAGGCAACAGTGTATGAAAGAGAGGAATTTAGCAACATTGCAGAACACAACAGACGCCTAAAGAAAACTGAAGGGTACATGGACAAAACAGTGTGAAAAATGAAAGATGATGAAATTTGTCTCAATAAGACAAGATACAATAATTAAAGCAGGTTAACAAAATTCAGGCAAAAAATGAAGTAAACAAGTTTGAAAAAGAAAAAAAATTGTATGAGAAATAATAGTTTAGTAATCAAAACATGTTAAAGATAATATTAAGAAGGTTAGCCTATGTTGTTGTTAATTTGTTTGCATAACTTTATTCCATTTGTAATTTCAAGCAGAAATATGTCCATGTGTCTTGGTGCAGTCAACTTATAATCCATTTGAACAAGTCATTATAGACAGGACATTAAATACTTTATCTTCACAATTGATAAATTGGGAATATTAAATTATTAAGAGTGTAAACTAAAACAAATTATTTCACTTATTTTGACAACAACAAATAAACTAATTACAGCTTTGGTAAATTGTAGTCAGAATACCATCACTTGTATTCAATGTATTGTATAAATTTAGATTAAATCCCCTAGTCATTTCTTATGTGTATTTATGAGTATCTTTAGGCCTAATTATTTTAAATAGATACAATTTTCTTCTTGTATTCATGAAGTGATCATCTTACAACAGTTAGGATAGTACTTTTGATATGTCTTATGAATCTATAGAATAAGTTTTACTTATCTGCATCCTTTTACGAAATAGCTAATCAAACTGAATCTAAGAAAGAGCATGTCAGAGAAGCTATTCAAGCGGGGGATGGGGGACTATTGGTACTGACAGCTAAGTTAGAATTTGGGTAGAAACACTACAAGCCATGCATAATAGATTCTAATTATTACACTATTTTTTAATGCTTGTGAAAGAGAATCTGAGTAATATTAATAGATTATAATATATGTATATACAATATAGATATATATATAAATACAAAACCTGTCTTAGATGAAATAAGTTGCTTAGTTTCCATCTGCCAATCAATTCAAAACAAAGCAATTCAGAAAACAGAATAAAAATGGGGCAAATATATATATATAAAAAAGAAAACTTATCCAAAGGAATCATGAGAAAGCATTTCATACCACCTATTTAAAGAAAAAAAAAACAAACAAACAAAAAAACAAAAAAAACAATAGTAATCCAATATTAAAGGTTAATAATTTTTCAGTTTAATGGTTACTAAATATGATTGCCTGAAAGGACATGGTATATAAAAGATGAATAGGATAATATCTTCAAGTGTTGTTATTATTAGAAACTTTTTTTTTATATAGTATTTTATGTGAAATTAAAAGGATTTAAAATTTTCTTTATTAAATTTAATTTTTAACATCTTTTTCTTGTTTTGAATTCATAATAGATGGAGTGTGAATCAGAAACAAAATTCAAAGATGAACTAAAAAAAACAAAACAAAAAAAAAACAAAAGAGACTTCCTTGGGATTCCATTAATTGATGATATAAGTACTGGAAAGCTATATTC
The DNA here is from genome assembly GCA_037127315.1 of Ascarosepion bandense. NCBI lineage: Eukaryota > Metazoa > Mollusca > Cephalopoda > Sepiida > Sepiidae > Ascarosepion > Ascarosepion bandense. The sequence goes on along the minus strand of JBBBDQ010000524.1, from coordinate 324,956 downwards.
TGTAGACATATGGATTTGAAATCAAGTTGTTTACACCTAATCTAGGTGGATGACCTCAGAGGATAAGAGAGAAAGAAAGAAAATAATATCAGCTCATTATGTCTATACATATACTTATTCTAAATGCTATTAACAAAAATATTTACCATGGTCTTTTATGACTAGTTACAAAAGCTTTGACTTTTTACAAACACAGACATGGATTGCTTTCCTTGGTTGATCAAGATGTGAAATTATTCCTTAACCTCTATATTATTCACTACTTTCCTTTCCACCGCATTGTTTTTCATGGTTCCACTACTTAATTTCAGTCATAGTCATTTTCTGTTGCCATAGCAGGATATGACAACACAACTGAAAAATTCAAACATGCTCTCATTCATTCATCTGAATCACTTGTAGTGGCAGGATAAAAGGTTTGCTTTGTTAACAAAATCGCCTCCAGAATATTAAAGGTTAAAAAAATTTGTTAGATTTATCACAATAATCATTTTCTAATGGTCTGTAATTCAAACTTTTACTAAAACTATATGCACACAGAACAAATAAGCAACTATTATATACAAACTACTATTTTGGTAAGAAATAGTCAAGGTAAGGTGATAATTTTCCTTGTTAGGTGTTCAACCCTATTGACTGGAATTGCTTGCATTATACACAAATACTTAATAGTCATTTACTAAACATTGCTTAGTTTTGGCACAAGGCCACAAGTATATGACACCTAATGAGGAATGAAATTAGCACTCAGTAGTACTGATTGCTAATCATTACACCAGGTGAGGTATGAAAGTTAGATTTCTAATATTTTTGAACTGTAGTATTAATTAATGGTAAATCCTAGACTAACAGGAGAGGCGTTACAATTTGGATAAGGAACAATGTGTTGGTGAATGGAAGTTTGTCAATGTTGTTATGGAGAGAGAAACAGGCTTAAAGCATAACTACTAAAATTATTTTGTGTGAATACAAATGTGGTCCTTACCATCTTCTTCATAATCACTAAGATTGTAAACTTCTTCTTCAATATCAATTTTCTTTTCTCCTTTTATCTGAACTCCAGGTCGTGACTCAAAAATGCCACCTATATGTGGCTGGGCAAGTTGCTGCCAATGTCGAAGGGTTACTGAGCCTGCAAAAGACAAAAATCATTTAAAAATAAATCTCATCATGTAGAGGGTCTATTCTTAATAGAAATACTGCTACTAATCCTTAGAGAGATGCAAAATTTATACACATTTATTTGTAGCTTATGTTACTTACACATTAACATTCTAAAAAAAAACAAAACATTAATACAAATCTCTCTGCATTGTCAAATCTCCAAACATATTTGTTTGGTTGATTTTTAATACTTCTCCAGATCTTCAATGATAAATAGTGTTCAAACAAATTTTCAAAATTGTGGCTCGAGTATATCCTTGTTCCAATTCCTAAACCCAAAGGTGATACCAATCCAACAAACCAACAAACTACGACCCATTGCACTAACAAGTTGCATTTGCAAGATAATTTAAAGAATGGTAAATACTTGACTAATGTGGTACCTGGAAAGAAAGAATTTCTTATCTAGCCATGAAAGTTGATTCCAGAAAAAACAAGGAACTAATGATCAATTTGTATAGCTAGAATCCTTTATTCACAATGGCCTTGTTCAACATTCTTCATTCTTGAAAAAGCCTATGATACCACATTGAAGTATGGTATTCTAAACGACATGCACAAGGTGGGAATAAAAGGAAGAATGCCTATATTCATCCATAACTTTCTATCAAATTGAACATTCAAAGTATGAAATGGAAGCATAACATCAGACACACACAAGCAAGAAGCAGGAGTACCTCAAGGTAGCATTTTATCAGTTACATTATATATTCTCAAAATAAACAGTATTATCAAAGCCATTAGTACAGGAATTGAAAAATCCCTATATGTAAATGATCTCTCTATCATACCAATCACCAGACATAACTTCCTTTGAAAGATATGTATAAGCATGTTTAAACAAGACAGAAAAATGGACAAATGAAAATGGATTCCACTCCTCTCTACCTTGATCCAGAATTAAACAGAAACTTAATTCCCATAGTCCAACAAATAAAATATCTAAGAATCATACTAGATAGTAAACTTAACTTCAAGGTGTGCATTGATTACCTTAAACAAAAATGCCAGAAGGTTTTGAAACTTCTAAAAGTAATATCAAAACTGAATTGGGATGCTGGCCAAAAAGAAATGCTCAGAATATATAAGTCAAACATCAAATCAAAATTAGATGATGGATGCATTATTTACAGTGCCACACATCAATCCTATCTTAAAGAACTACAAACCATGTAAAATCAAGGACTGAGATTAAGTCTCAGACCCTTCTGGACCTCATCCATTTAAAGTCTCTATATAGAAGCCAATGAACCAGTTATATCTCTGAGATAGGAAAAATTATCCCTCTAATATACACAAAAACTACAATCTAACCCAAATAACTTAGGATACCAAAAAACATATGAACCTCGATATATCCAGTTCTATAGAAATAAACCAACAGTCACCTCTCACTTGGACTTTGAATTAATGAAACACTATAACAAATAAACAAAGATCCTAATAATGTAACACCAGTCACAATAAATAAGGTAGCACTATTGACAATCTCCAAACCTCATATAGACCTAACATTGACACACAAAAAAAGAAACAATCAACAAAAGTATGTACAGAGAATAATGAGACAAATATCATGACAATAAACCATTCTACAGATGTATCAAACACCTGAGATAGAATAGGTGCAGCAGCCACAAACAAAAATCAGGCCACCAAATAATGCATCAATCTAAATAGCTGAACTACACTTAAAATGATAGAAAATTCAAAAGATAAGAAGTTTATAATATTCTCAGACTCCTTATCTAATTTAACAGCAATTAAAGAAAAGAAGACAAATCATCCCTATATTCAAGAAATCCTAAAAGCACAAAACAATAATACTGGCAAGATTCCTATCTCTATCAAGGGAAATAATGAAACTGACACACTGGCAAAAGAGGCAATGAAAATGAAAATAACCAACAAACTCTCATATACAGATTATAAAAACAAAATTACACAACACAATGAAAGAAAATGGCAAGCAATTTGGGACATATGCCCAGACAAACTATATGAACATCAGCTAACAATAAGAAAAGAGAATACAGAGCTATTGGCTGAACATAGACAAAACATAGTGCTCAACAGAATAAGAATTGGACACACTCATCTGAAACATACACACGCACACACTCAAAGCAGAAACTACAACTACACCTTGGTGTACTCACTGGAACCAATTTTTCTCTGTCAAGCATATCTTGACAGAATGAAAGAAGCACCAAAAAAATATGTAGCAATTATTACCAAGCACAAAATCTTAGACTCTTCAAAAATGTACCTACTGCCTAAAATAATACTTTCAACTTGTATAGAAAATACAGTTTTAGAATTTTAAACATATCTGGATAAAAAATCTAGTTTCAGGGTTAAGTGACCGACAGGGGTTGATATGCTGGTAAAATTAATAAGCTATCAATTGATTTAGCTTTTCTAGCAGTATTAAAACCATTTTAAATATGTGCTGTGATTTCTCTTTTTGTATTGCAATAATTAACATGCTAATTTCTATAAATATTGGTAGCAAATTTGTTACTAAGATTGTGGCTTTGCACTAAAGTTGGAGTATGCCAACTGTATACCAAAATATTTTCATTAAAATTTCTGGTATCAGATCATGATAATTCATTTTTAGATATAATTTCATTTTAAAAGCAACAAATTTTTGAGAACAAAACTTTTTTTTTTATGACAAGCCTTCAAGTTAAACAGATGTCTCTCAATTTTTACAATTGTATACAAATCAAATTATGTCTTACCTCATTTTAAAAAGAAATCTGTTTTATAATTTTATCCTTTCTGTAATTATTAGCAGTTTCTCGAATTTTTTTCTATTTGATTTTTTGATGCGGGAGTAAATGGTGGTGTCATCTAAGTAGGAATCTATGCAGACAACACAACCATTTACTCCCGCATCAGTAAGAAATCTGGTAAGGTAGAGAAACATAACTTTGCTGCTGATCTTGAGAAATACCTCCACTCTGTGGTAGACTGGGGTAAGAAATGGCTTGTAAATTTCAATGCTTCTAAAACAAAGCTGCTATCTGTCAACCATTACAGGCAGTCTCTTCTACCCCACCCTGTAAGCATGGACCAAGTGAGTTTCCCTGAAAGCAATTTACTGCACCTCCTCGGGTTCACCCTCTCTTCCAACCTCAAATGGAACCATTATATTGAATCAATAGCTAAATCCACTGCTAGGAAAGTTAAAGTCACTGTGTTGGGCCAGGGAGATTTTTCCGCCTGAATACTTTTGGTGGACCTCAAATGGAATGACTATATCGAATCCATTGCCAAATTCGCCGCTATGAAAGTCGGCTCTCTGTGCAGGGCCCGAAAGTTTTTCCTGCCTGAATCTATCCTGCACATATACAAATCTACCATCCGCCCATGTATTGAATACTGCAGCCACATCTGGTCAGGTGCCCCTGCTACTCTCCTTGGGCTTCTTGACAAAATACAAAGGAGAATTTGTAACGTGGTTGATACTGACTTGGCAGACCGGCTGAAACCACTCTTTCACCGGCGTGATGTGGCTTCCCTGTGCCTCTTCTACAAATACTTTCATGGCTTCTGCTCCAATGAACTTAGATCATTGGTGCCGCCTAAGCACGAATTTACGTGAGATACTAGATTAGCAACGCAACTAGGTCCCACCCTTTTACAGTTAAACATAAAAGATGTCACCGTAATTTCTACTCCAACAGCTTCTTTTCTCGCGCTTCCTGCCTGTGGAATTCCCTTCCACATGTCTGCTTTCCCGACAGCTACAATCTCCAGGTGTTAAATGTAGGGTCAATAGACATGTCCTATCACACTAACTTCCAATTATTCTCCCAACACATCTACCCAACCCTCATTCTCGGTATCTTTACCTGCCTATCACCCACCCTCTGACATTTCCTATATTTAACCATCCTTTCTCCACACTATGTAGCCCCCTGCAAAATAGTGGCAGTGAAATGCCTTGCTCGGGGTGAAACGCTTTAAAAAAAAAAAAAAAAATGAATCTATCTTGCATATATACAAATCAACCATCCAACCATGCATAGAATACTGTTATTATATCTGGCCAAGCGCTGTTCATTTCAGGGTTCTTAACAGGCTCCAAAGAAGAATCTGTAATGTGATTGGTCCAAACCTGGCAGGTGGCTTCCCTCTGTCTCTTCAACAAATATTTTCATGGCTTCTGCTCCAATGAACTTAGGTCACTGGTGCCCCTCCACAAGAATTTACTCGAGCAACCAGACTGGCAACATGGTCCCACCCTTTTACAGTTAAATCTCCCAAATGCAGCTGATAATTCTACTCCAACAGTTTCTTTTCTCACACTTCCTGCCTGTGGAATTCCCTTCTGTATACTTGCTTTCCTGACAGCTACAACCTCCAGGTATTTAAATGCAACTGTCATTACACCTGTATTCCCATCCTTCTCTTGCGCTTTCTCTAACACCCCCTCTTTCAGTCCACTCACCTCCTGCTTAAACTTAATCTTTTATGTAGCCCCCTGCGCATCAGTGGTGGTGCCGCCTTTCTTGGAGGTGAAATAATTAAAAAAAAAAAAAAAAAACACAACTGATCGAAGCTTTTATTTTGAATAACTTTATAAAACTTTTTAATGGATTGAAAAAGAAATGTAAGCAAAGAAACAAACTAATTTACTTACCTTCCATTGGTTTGACAATTTGAAGCTTTTCTGGGATTTTAAAGTGCACACTTGCACTTCCACTTACTGATAGACCAGACATAATGCTATCTGAAGATAACAGGCTTTCAGGAGTGGGACAAAACATTGGGGTACTTAAACCCTCACTAGAGATGAACGAAAAGAGAGAAGTTGAACACATTAATCTTTCTCATATTATTAAATATACAGTTACTTTAAAAAAATAGTTTATATAAAACATGCCATGGAAAATACTAAACCTCAACAAAAGAAGAAAATCATTTTCCTTTGTAAATATTTCTGCAAATCTATTGAGTAAATTTTCAGGTATTAAAACAATACTTGTATTATTGTTATTTTCATTCCTGTAACATGAAAATACACTCTTTATTAAGCATATACTAAATAGCACTATATAGGCTTGTTGAAACATTTTACAGCTGACAAAAATTCCATTTCAATTGATGATTACATGATGCTAAAACAATGTTAAAAGCTGCTATGTACTGAATTAAAATGATAAGTGCTACATTTTGAAAAATGGTTAGCCAAGATGATTTTTCTGAAAATTTTTAAAGTATTAAAACTATGATTTGACAATAACAATATGTAAATATTCATTTTGCTAAATAACTGATATTGAGCAAAACAGTCACACAGAACTAACATTTATTTAAGCATGCATCTGTATCCAATTGCTTATTCAAAATTACTAATAAAAACTATTCCTATTGTTTTCCTTATTGGCTGAAATACAGCCCCCACCTCCACTCCGAGAAAATCAAAATACTTAAATGTAAAAGAGAAAAAACATTAAGATTACTATAGTATATTATGAGCATTATGTTATTATTTATAAATTTGTCAAAGAAAATTAAGAGTTAACTTTTATGTTAATAGATTTCCCATTAAAAAGAAAAATGAAATTAGTTTGCTTGGCATTTTTATATATTTCACCTAAAAGTTAATTCTAAAATAAACAAAAAATGTTCGAAAGTAAATATGTTACCATAATGATCATGTTTGCTTTGTTGAAATAACACAAAATTATTATAAATATAGATAAGATAATGTGTTTACTGCTGAAACAGAATTATACAAAAGCATAAACACGATTATCTTAACTCTAGTCAAAAGCAATGTTTCTGTATTTTATGTACAATTGATATCAAAATTAATTTCATAAGAGACAGAATGTTTTAAGTAATTAATACTTTGATGAGAAAACAAGAATGAGTATTAGAGTTAATATTTCAAATGAAGACAATGTAAATAAACATAAGAATATCAACAAAAGCAAACAATTTGTTTTCTGACAAATTCTTTATTCAAAAGCTTATTTTAAGAGTTACTTTCATTTATAAAGTTGTCAGAAGCAAGAGATTTTTTTCTTTTTAACCTGCCAGCACAGAACAAAAATTAGTCTCTTAGTAGCCTTTTAATTTTTTTTGAAGAAAACTGTAAAATTTTATTAAAAAACACAGCAAATCTTGTTCACTAAAATACACATTTATGATGGGAAGAAAACATTCTTATTTTATATAAACATATATTGCTACAAATTTCATCCTCAAACAATTACAATGACATCAATGTAGTTGTAGTTCTCAATTAGAATAAGTTAAATTTTATGTCATCCAATTACACCAGAGATACATGTAATTACATATAATTAAATGAATAGGTGAAAAAGATTCTAATTTCATTTAACTATACAACTGTTTTTAGATGCCATTAATATTCTGACTTCTATGTTTTACTATAAATTTTACTATATATTAAGCTACATTTATAAATATATGCTTATGTAAAAACGTCAGTTTTAGAGATTCACTTTTATCTTTATTAATGAAGTTAAATTCCACAAACACACCATAAATATTTCTTTTTACTTTTCTCTTGTAACAATCTTACTAATAGATGAGTCAAAAGAATATATATAAGGAGAAAGAAAGAGAATTAGTGTGAGTAAAAGTTTGTCACTTAGCTGGTCTGCCCACGAAACTCTGGAGTCAGGATGCTGAAAGTGTGATATCAATCAGCCAAGTGACAAAATTTACTCACATTAATTCTATTAATGCTCTGTCTTTTATATCAAGCATCTTGTTGCAAAGACTGTTTGTCTTAAATGCATTTTTTCTGAGTATCCCATAGTCAGCATTTTTAGCTTCATATTATCTTTGAGACACACACACACATAATGGAACAAATAGGAAATGTTAATCTTATATATATATATATATATCAGTGATGCTGATTGCTTTTTAATTTAATGAGTCCTGGGACCCATGGATTTTATTTGAATGGTTCCCTAAGAAAATCAATCAGTCCAGACAATAGTTTCTTAATAAATTGTAGTGTTAAACTTCAGGGCTCCTGACTAAGTTTTGTTTAAAAAACAATTTTAATCATTCTGAATCACTTAAACTGATAGAACAAAAGTTATTTCTAAATTAAATACTTACATTTAAAACAAAAACAGTGTTTACACTTAATCACAGTTCAATTAAGAAACTATATTTTTTGAGAATTATAACAGAATAAGTTGGTTTTTTGTTTTAAATTGCCAGAACATTTTTATTTTTCATTAAATAACAAATTTAAAACAAAAAACAGTATTAAAAAGAAAAAGCAAACACACACACAAAAAAAAGAAAAAAAAAAAAGAAAAAAAGAGGTAAGTTCTCTTATGATATTTTTGGTGGAAATTTCAGATTCAAAATAAAACAAGAGCTACTTTCTAAGCTGAGAACCCACATATATCATTTTTTATTATGGAAAAATTAAGGTACATCCCTGGGATGCATGGATACAATTTTCTTGTGTCCTTTTATATTTTTGTGCATCAGGGACACAGGATGTGTACCTATCAGCATCTCTGAGAATATAAAAAAAAGTTGAGTTTTGATGATACTTAGTGCTACGATTGTTGTTCTTTTTCTTTGAAATTTCATAAAGGTACTATTATGTCCCCACTCCTCAAAGTTTGTTTTTCAGTCTGCTCTAGATTTGAGGGATGTGCGTTGTGATGCATTAGATATCGGTTCGGAATGAGAAATCGGGGAGCTGAGTTCGAATTCATTGCATTCACTTATGTGCAAATACCAAATGGGAAAGGTATTAATCCATCTATTCCTACCAGTTATGGGTTAAATAACAGGACAGATTGGGTTCTATAGCCTTGGTTGGCAACCAGTCTACCGCAGGAAGCAATGGCAACCTACTGCGGGATAATCTTCTGCCCAGTCAGCCATGTCTCTTTCAAGACATGATCACCCATGCGTGTATCACGTATGGCACTTAACTGACTGACTAGATTTGAGTTAAGTGACAAACCTCTATAAATTAAATAAAAGAAAGATATGATGATGATCTTAACTGTCTCAAATAATAGCAGCTGTTCATGGCACTAATGACATCACTTAAATACAGAGTGATGTCATCAGTGCCATGTCATAAATTACAAGGTCAAATCTTTGTTTTGACAGTAACATCCTAACTAAAGGAACAAACTGCTGCTTTTTATGAACTTTGAGATGAGCAAATTTTTTAATCTGTCTTATTAGAATTATATAACACTTTCAACATGGTTGAATTTCATTATATGTTGATATATCAGAAAAATCAAAGTAAACTCATGTCATCATAATTTTACATTTTCAATAGTAAAATTGTAATTCACAATACTTTATCAATAGTCATTACTGATCTTAATTATCTATAAACAGCTGTTTGATTATGATCCCCATCTGTAAGGATTCAGTGAACTTCAACCAGAAACAATTCTTTATAAAGATAGTCTCACTTCGTAAACACTACAAATGAAACATTTGAAAGTAAAAGAATAAAAACAAGGAAAATTAATAAGGATAAGAGTTTGTTAAGTGATGCATCTTGGAGGAAAATGCCAACCTGAAACTTTGTTCCATAATGCTCCTCTGCAGTAGTTCTGCATGTTTAGTAGATCCAGGAACAGTCTTGCCGTCTTTGTCTGGCAATCCCCAATTACGTTTTACTAATAAACGGCGAAGAGCTGTTTCTAAATCATTAGAACCAGGAATGCCAGGTCGACCAAGCTGGTTGGAATTGGAACTGCTGAGGGTTGGGAAGAAAACAACTTGTTCATCAAAAATACACAACAAGCAGCAGGAAGGTGTGAAGCAGAAAATAAAAAAGTCAATTCATGTTAAAGCACAAACTTATAATTCAAGGCTGCAAGAGAAGTTTTTTTTTCTTTTTCACTATTGAACATTTTGTATTAAAAATTGTTGAAGGCGGCAACTATGTTGTATGTCAATTCTGTTCTCATTTATAGAATTTATGTTATAATTACCTAGAAATAAATAATGAGAGACTACTTTGTAATTAGCCAAACTAAGTAAATTTAAAAGTTAAGCTTTATTTGTACTCCTACTAATACTTATCTAGCAGGATTCATACTGAAAGAGAAAAAGAAAAATTAACTGAAAAGATTAATTTTTCTGTGAAATAATACAAATGTATTATTTTCATCTTTTGCTGCACAAACAAAAATTATGTCATTATTATCAGAACAAGCACAAATAAAGACTTTATTAAGCTACAAATTGTTTTAGAAATAGCTTTATTCTTTAATTTTAACACTATTATCTTAACTAAAAACATTACTATGGTTTGCCATTTTTGCTGTGTTATGGTAACACATCCACAAACAAAAATTGATCATTGCAATAGGTGGAGCAAACAAGATCGCATTTTTATTTTCTAAACTTTAGAAGCAAAATTATACTTAACACTTTTAAATTCATTTTAGCTGTCTTAATGCTTCACATCATTTTAACTCTTAGTGAATTGATATTCGTGAACAGATATAATATTGTGATATTACATGATAAAGTAATATTCACTAACAAATTAAAATTAGTTTTTACAAAATGGCTAAATTTCTTACGATTTCTTGTGCTATGTCAAGCATGAAACATCATAACTAACAGAATTTTGAATTCATGATTTTTTTCCAGGTTTATGATTATGAAATGAAACTACAGGATGGAAAGTAAATGTTGACTTCCTTTTGTTTCTTCCATTGCTTCACCTCTCATATGTTCATTACTTTTATATTCCTCACTGCAAATATTAACCCAACAAACAGAATCATGACTGAAGTGAATGGCATAGGTCATGTTGCAATCAATAAAAAAAAGATTCTAGAAAAGTCTATGAAACTTTCTCTCACCATATAAATCTACTGTATTCAGTTTATGTACACATTTTGTAAAATCATTTTTGACAGAGTATGTAAAATACAAATAAACTATTTGAATTTTGGGGAGAAAAAGATTTTAGTAATATCAAGCTTCATAATATACCAATGTGAAAGGTGTACATATTGTCCTAATTTAGAAATTAGGAAAGAATTAAGACTAAATTTGAACTAGTGGATCTCAAGCAACCTTGAAATATTAAAATTGGGAAAATTAAATTTTATCAAAGCAATTTGAGTATAATGAGTAAAAAGGGGAAAAAACAAAGAATAAAAATAAAAATTAGTAAAAACAGAAATGAAAATAATTCCAATGATGAATTAAATGCCAACAAATTTCATTAAATATTTTTTTAGAGGAATTTGGGAATTGCCACGATTTAAATATTTTTTGCAAATTTAGTTCTGCTCAGCAACTCCCTTCTTCATCATTATTATTATTGTTTGCATTTTATATATATATATATATATATATATATATATATATATATATATATATTCTTTTATTATTCAATTGTATTTAATCCTATAGATATATAACATTCAGTTAAAATGTTCTGAAGATGATGTAAATATATATCAAAATATTTACTAAGATAGTCAACTTTTTTTTTACTTAATAAAATAATAATTACCAGCAAGTATGTATGTTATATTATACTCTAAAATATATGTTGCATTGAGCACTTTTTTTAAAAAAGTAAATGCCAGAGAATTCGGAATTCTAAAACTGTTAGTTCTCTTCACCTGGATATACACAGAGTTACTTCCATCTTTTAGTTAAAATATGATTGTCTTATATACAAGAATATATAATAGTAGAATAAAGATAGAATATCTAATAAGATGAAGAAAAAAGAAAACTACAACATGAGATTTTTTTTATTATTAATTTTTGGGTAGTATTTCTTTCATCTTAACTTCAGTTGCTTTTTATTGTAACTCTCAGATTTCCGTTTCACAAGTAATAGTAAAAAAAAAATGTAAATTGGAAATAAAGATTTAAACTCACATTATCATCCTCTGAAACCAGACTTTTTTTTTTGTTATTGTTTTGAATGAAAAACAAAATCCTCCATTTAATAGGGCAAGCTCTGTACAGGACTTTTGATTAATATATTTAAGAAATTTGAAGTGAAAATATAAGACAATTTTTCAATTTATTTTTCAGAAGAAAACAGTAAATTTTTTTTTATTAGATTTAAATTTTATTATGCTAAAATGTGTGTGTGTGTGTGTGTGTGTGTGTGTGTGTGTGCCACCACAACTATTAAACTTTTGAGGATTTTGTTAGTTCAAAAATGTATCATTTAACAATGTATTACTGAATAATTAGGGTTGCATGAGTTTATCAATTACAAGTGAGTAATAAAATTAATGTCAATATATTTTCTAATATTTGATAAGCAGAATAATTCCACAGCACATTATAGAAACAATTTTTTTTTATTTATATTTTATAATAGTTTTTTGTGTTCGATTTCATATTTCCTTTTTATTTCAACTACAGAGAATGGAAGTTAGAGGTTATACAAACTTTTTTCACATAACCAAATTAATTTAAAGTTAATATTTTTTTCTTGATTTGATTTTAAAGTTAATTTCATATATTTCATTTGTATTATCTAGTCAAGGATATTGTGTACACTTTGGAATATGTATGATTTTAGTAAACTATAAACACTATTTTTTACAAAAACTAGTGAAATGTCAATCTGAGTCACAATATTTGAACCATTATTTATTTTTGTCTATTTTAATCAAACATTTTTTTTTATAAAATAAACAAGGATACATTTTTCTTACAGAGAAGAACTAATACAAAGATATTTTTTTAAAATTGATTATAAGAAAAAATTATTTTTAAACTAACACTTAGTGTTTGTTGTAACAGAAAGCAATTATCGAATAATTATATAATTTTAATAAACAGCTAAGACTTAACAGTCACAAAATATGTAAAATGATTATTGCATGCTGTAAGAATCTACATAATTTTTTAAACTTAATTCCTATTTAATAGTAAATATTTATTCAACTAGTATTAAAAAGCCCACATAAAAAAAAACAAAAAAAAAAACAACAAAGTTTATTAATAAACAAGAAATCAGAGAATAGTAAAGGTTTTGGAAATTTCAGTAATGAAATATTGCCAAGTGAATGAAAAGGAAAATCAAAATCATTCACATCAGTTTTTAGTAGTAAATCAAAATTGTTTAATAAGGCAGGAAAGTAAAATGTATAAATTTCAAATGAATTGATGAAAAATGTTGAAAAGCTTAATTCCAGTCCATTTCTAGCTAACAAGAAACATAATTCTCCAATTAGAAAGAATCATGAAAACTGTTTGCTTCAGACTAATGAGAAAAAAAGGATTCCATTTTCTCTTTCTATTCAACTAAGGTGGTTTTGTTTTAAACTGAAAGAAATCTAAGAATGATTTTTGCTGTTTTGATCTTCTAAAGTGACTGTAACACACATCTGTAAATTCTCAAACTCTATAAAGTCTATTCTAATAATGCAAAATCAGAAAAACAAACTCAACACCAATCATAAACAATTACCTGGGGACTCTGACAGCCAACCAGCTTAAAAAGCAATGAGGAGCGCAATTACAATAGATGTTGTATAAATAATAATAATAATAATAATAATAATAAAAAAAAACAAAAAAAAACAAAAAACTATAACTTACACATATACTAAATACTCACAAAACAAAACGGAGTTATTTTCAAATTTAAACTGAACCAGAGATCATAAGACTGGGTAAAAAAATCTATATAGAATATAAATTAACTCTGAAAATATGTTTGGAAAATAATCATAATCATTAATTGAAAATGTGCTGAATATATAGATAATCCCTCAAAATATTCATCATTTTGTCTGAAAACACAGAATACTTTGATAGAATACTATTACAAAAAATTGACAAAAGTTTTACAATGAGAAATTCCACAATTCAAAATGGTTTTATCAAAATAGAGGGCTGATTATTTTTCATACAGGAGACAAAAGCATATAATGTTACTAATTTTTCTTGGAAACAGTTAAAATGCATATTCAACAGATTTTTTATAAGAGTTAGCAGCTCAACATATGATGTGAGATTGTCTTTTAAGTTTAAGCTGTTAATTTGTAAAAATTACTTGTTTTACTTCCTAACACCACCAAATTTGTCAATACAAATCAAGTATTTTTTAGGTTCAAAGAAGAAATATTATCAAGACATAAAAAATGATTTTTTTTATTTTAAGTATCCCAATCATCCACTACAGGTAAATTATGTAAATTCACAGAAGCTAACAGATTTTATTTGATATTTCTTCCTTTTTCTCCCATCGTTTTAATTTTAAGTTGATCAAGTAAATTATTTCAGCCAGTTTCCAAGAGAATTTCTTGGTGATTTCTTTTGGGCATTGTAACATTAAGTTTAACAATTTAGTATTTATATACACTTTGATTGTTTACAAAAGAAGGCATTTCATCACAAATTATTAACAAGTGAGTATCTTGAGGTAGCTAACAGAAAATTTTAAGAATCTCATAATAAAAATGTTATCATAATACCTCATCATAAAAATACATTATCCAGCAAGTTCAACAACAGAAAAACACTGACTTCTTAAGTCATTTTCTTCTAGAATGTGTGTGTGTATAAGACTTATGCAAAACCAAGTACACACAATGTAGTTATCTTCAAGATGTTCTAAGTGGTCATCTTTAACTGTGAAGCACAAGTAATAAACTATAATTCAATAAACAGGCATTTGTTTTATTGAATTACCTTTATGATCTCTGGCCAAATAAAGTCATAAGATTGGAGAGGGAGTAAATTGCTTACCCACAAACACTTTCAAGATCAGCATTGTAACCATCACTAGCAAATGATTCTCCATCAGAGAGATACAGTGAACTTCTCACAGATGTAGATGCAGACTCTGTACTACTATCACCACTTGGCACCTTCAGTAAAAGGGAGCTGCTACGTCGTTCTTTCATTTTTTGTGTTGCTTTTTTAGCAGCTCGAGCAGTTTCAAATATTTTCCAATTATGAATTCTAACAATGAAAATAGAAAAATAAAATCATGAAATTTATTTTCACTGAAACTCATGTTCCTATATCAGAATATTTTGTACATGTAGTTGGTAAATGTAAAAAAAAAGAAAACTCACATAAAAGCAAAAATTCCTAAATTTGAACTCAAATTAGAGAAGTGATGAGTCACAAACATCATATTAAAAGAAATAAAAAACAAATGTGATATTAAAAGAAATAAAAAACAAACGTGATATTAAAAGAAATAAAAAACAAACGTGATTATTTAATTTTTAACTAAAATAGAAAAAAAAAAAATCAAGGTGATTTGCTGTGTTAAATTTTTTACTTAACAATTGACATTAACCCAAATATTAAACATATTTTATACATTTAAAAAAAATGTTGGTATTCAAAATGCACTTTATTTATTTTTTAATTCTTTTGTTTTCTATTTTTATTCTCTAATTTCAACTAAACAGGTTGAGACAAGTAAGCTGTTGACCAAACCCTTAAATTTGTGGCACTTTAACAGACATAAACAAGCAAATACATTCAGCAGGGTCAAAAACTAATTTCCTCACATTCTCTAATTACTTGGGGTGGTGGGTTTTAAAATCTTTTACATTGTTGTTCTGCTAATAGAAATTTATTGGTTAGGCAGGGAAATATTAATACAAATTTAAAAAATTCAATTTATAAAATTGTTATAAATATCAAATATGATGGCAACTTTTTACGTTTCAGAACTTTCACATGGTATTTGACAAAGAAAGCTTTCATTAGAAATAGGTTAATATTATTGGTAATTTAAATATTTCAGGTTTTGATATCAAGATAAAAATTTGCTTTGCCCATTCCTAGTTGAAAGAAAAAAGAAAAGAAAAGGTTATGATAAAAGAAAAAAAATTGATTTGTAAATCTCTTATTGTTTTTACTGATAAGTGAGAGTTTTTCAGTTTCTGAATTTCAGAAATTTAATAAAGTTAACTTAAAAATCCTAACAAATTGATCTCACATATTCTGTTACTCTTATCACAAAGGTACATTATAAACCAATCAAGGAAGGACCAATAGTATTTCACGACAGTTCGTATAGTTTGGATAATTTAATTATGATATCATATATACTGATGTATAAATTGTTTAAATTTAAATTATTTCTTCAAATCTGAAAAATTTAATAGTGATACATGTTATGACAACTCCTTGCTTTTTCCAGGTTTGTTCTAGTGCTCCTAAATAACCTTTTCTTATTGGCACCTCATAGGAAAAGTGTAAATGGCTATCCCCAAAGCCATGCCAAGTTAAGGGATTACATTGCTTGAAGGGAGATCAGAATATTTTTCAGTTATAACTAGTTTCTTGTGTAAATAATTTTTTTCATGCGGTATAACTAGAAAAATGTTAAAGAACATCATTTTTCCTGAGTTATATTTGAAGTTGTTTTCCCCTGAGAAATGTTAGGTATGTTTGCTATTATATAACAAGCAACAGTATCAATTTCTGCACAAAATGCCTACATCATACTAAGAGAAACAATTAACTTAGTAACTAATAACAGTAAATACCTAGAAGTATTTGCATAAATAGAAAACAAATTAAAAATATTAAAATATAAAAATTAAAAAAAGATATTTGTCTATATTTCTGAGATGAGGTAGTATTTACACTATTTACAATATTTGGACTATTGTCTTCATCTTTGCTGCCATTTTCATGATGTTTTGGCCATTGTATGCTCCAGCCTTCTTCAGGTGCTAGGAATTTCAAACCAAACCCTTTATTATAATCACTGGAGTATATCATTCTCATTTCTTGTGCAAAGCTTCATGAATTATCTCCCTCGAACTGGACTCTCTAAGTTACTTGTTCACCACTGCTGTAGCCTGGTATTGAACTCACAACTCTTTGGGTAAAGTCATTAAGTTAAGGACACATGGCCCAGTAGATACAGAGTTGTGAGTTCCATATCAGGCTACAGCAGTGGCGAGCAAGTAACTTAGAGAGTCCAGTTAGAGACAGATAACTCATGACTACCAAAAGTGGCTTTGCACAAGGAATGAAAATGATATACCCCAGTGATTGTAATAAAGGATTTAGTTAAAAATTTCTAGCACTTTAAGAAGGCTGAAGCATACAACAGCTGAAATGTTCTACAAAGATGAGGGCAATAGTTTGAATAATGTAAATAGTGTATAAAAAAAAAAAAAATAAAATAAAAATGCTTCCAGTGTATTGAAGATTGGGTCATATATTTTCTGTAAGTAGGAGTTAAATAATTTGCTTTTTTGTTAATGTACCTATTAGTTTTTGTTACATGTTTAAATATATATACAAAGTATTTTAGAACTAAATTGGTAGGCCAACATTAATTAAAGAGTGGGTTTACTAGTTTAACACAAAACTCAAATTATAAAAAGGTAACTCTTGCCTTCTCTCAGCAGGTGAGTAGCCATGTGGATACTCAATTTCGCTACGCATTGAAGTTTCTAATTCTGATGCTAAGGAGTCACCTCTCATCAGTGATGTAGATGACATGTAGTGCTTGGAAGCACTTGGCTTGTGTTTCCGACGAAGAGTGCGCAATTCATCCTGGACTTCTTCAAATAATTCCATAAGTTCATCATACCGGTCCTGCCATTCAGCTAACTGAAAAATCATACAAGAAAAAGTTTAATATTTTAACTTGTTTCATTAACTTATTGATATTTTTCTAATGCATTATGTTTTTTTGACAGGGAACTTTCAAAATTTACCATGAATCTGTGAAGCCAAATTTGACATTGTTTTATAGACTTATATGTAATTAGAAATCAAAGGCCTTCTTATTGATGTTGATAACCAAAATTTAGCTGGATAAAATGTTTCACACTATTGGGCTTTAAAAAATTCAAATTCCTGAAGAATATGTGGATATATTCAGTTTTACTAAGATGCACAATAGCTGTATCACAGCTCAAATACATAAAAATATCTACTTTTACATTTAAAAACATAAGATGTATATATATATATATATATATATATATATATATATATTCCCTTGTGCATGAGCAAAAATGTAGTTAAGTAACTTGATCATATTGCAGTGATTTTGTTGTTTTTTTTGTGCATTATTTAAAGCCAAAACATTTTGAATTGTACAAATAATTTTTTGTTGTAATATTTTTCAGAATAGCAATGATTTTTTTCATGTACAAATCCTACTATTTAACCTATAGGTATGGAGAGAAGATTGATTTATATCTAATGGTATTTACATATAAGTGAATGTAATGCACCTAAGTTGAGTTCAAACTCATTCAAAGCTGTTACACCACTTGTACATCCATGAATTTGCAGTGAAAAATTAGATTATTTCTTTTTTTTTGTTAAATTGTAAACCAAGAATTGCAGAATGTGTTACAAGAACACAACAGCAAATATATTACTTATTTAAAAAAAAAAAGAAGAGGTATAAAAAGAAGTTTGTCAGAATGATGGGTGAAAATAAGTGCTAACCTCTTTGGTTAATTTCTGTTGTGAATCTTTTGCTGCTTCAAGCTTTTTGTGATACTCAAGGTTTTCAAAAGAGATCTGCAAAATTAAAAATAATATTAAATAATGACTACAATTGAAAGGACACTAACAAAGAATCTGTTAATATAGATAACAATCAGTTTTGAAATATTTAGCAATATAAATTATTTAAGCATGTACAAAGTTGAAAATTACATATGTAACAATTGTATTATGTTAAAGTATATTTTAATTAAATCTTAAACAATTCTAATCAAAATTGTTGATAAAGAGATTTTGCGTTTTGATAGTCTCTATAAGAAAGCAGTATTCTTTAAACTTTTATGCAAATATGTAGAAAAGGAAAAAAAAAATATAGGTAGGTGGGTGAGTGATACATGCCTCACGATTTTTCCTCTGCAGCTCCACTACCTGGGATAAGAGATTTGTAATCTCCTCTTTCTGGCGAGAACTTTCCTCTGTCTTTTGTGCAAGCTCATCAGAGAAACTCTCCAACTGGCTGTTGACATCAGCTGAAAATGTAAACCCATTGAAAGGGTAATCAATGTCAAAAATAATTTCACTTTTCTTAATTAAAAGGTTTCTACACAAAAAAAGTAAAAAAAATAAAAAAAATAAAAGTGTTTTCAATGATCAAATCAAATTACAAATGACAGAAATAACCAGTGTGAATGAAGATACAGATTTCAAACAAATAATAAAATATTGACTTTGTTAATGCAGTATTCTTTTGGGATATCTGCATCATCTTAGTCACATTTTATAACTGTTACAGTGTTTCCTAACATAAATTACAAAACTCTTATGAAATTTCTGAAAAATTCATTAGATTAAATATAATGCATTATGATATATGCATTTATTCAACCATCATAATGATTTCAAATATCTAAAGAGAATAATACATAACACATCCCTAAATTGGGTGGCAGCCAGTTTAAATGTAGGGCTTGTCTGTATTCAAAACAATGGCAGCAATAAGAAAGCACACACACCATATTTCACAAGAAACCATTGCAATTCACAGATAATAAAAGAGGAATATGTGGCTTTGTTCCATGAAACTAAATATTTTTGGTGATAGAAAAAACTAAATGATTAAATATTTGAATTTTGTAATTATTTTTTACCTAAAATTTGTTTCAAGTTTTAGCCCTCATCTGTAAGTTGTCTATTGGAAATGAAAAAAAGGATTATCAGAGGTTAAAAATAAGGGTAAGTTTTACTTACACAATAGAACTATTACATAGGTGCCATGTAAATTCAATTTGAAGAGATTAGTGCAGCTAATACAAGTTACTATATCCAGGCACCTTCAATTATCAAATTAAATGTATATATAATTTTCCATACAGGCTCTCTCTCTACACACACATACAATCTTTTTTCTTTACATTTAATAACTATAATGTACTTTAGTTTCTTTCTATTTTGCCAGTCCTGTTTTGTGAAATCTATTGAATCACGCAAAGTTTTGGATTTATGGTGGTCTGACAGGTTTTTCCTGCTGCATGAATGTCAGTTACTATTGATGTAAATTGATAAAAAGCCTTTCTGCATGTATTTAACGGATTGTAAACAAACACTTTCATTGTGGCTAGCTGCTTCATTGCTACAGCCAGATAATGAAGTTGACTTTTTGGTGAACATTTTGAATAACTATGATCAATGTTTAGTTATTAAACATGTTTGAATAATAAAACTGCTATTTTGTTGTTTTTACTAGGCAATTCTGTTCCCTCATCATGCAAACTGCTTGCATTGAAATAAAGTACAAATTTTATAAGAGAATTTCTGAAAATAAAATAATTTAGATTTTTGTCACGTTCTTTAAAAAAAGATATAACCAATTATCTTTAAATGTTACATTATCTTTAAATGTTAAATGGTACAATATATAAGAATTTTACTGCCTCTGCAATAACTTAGGCAAGCAATCTAGCAACAGTGCCAGTCATGACAAATGAAAGTTTAAAAACAATGAGAATTGTAGATAAATTTTCAAATGAATTAAATTTTTTACATGGTCTGAAATATTTAACGTTCTTTGTATTTCATCATGTCAGAATAATAAAACTTACACAGTTGTTTGAGGCAGTCTTGCACCAACTTCTCTTCTTTCTCCTCATAGTCTTCAGTGACAGAAGCAAGTTGTGATGTCTGAAAATCAAACATTCAAGGCATTTTAAAAATGTCCTATCATTGGAAATTCATTTACCTTCAGAAAATTATGACTAGTTATTCATGCAAATATATAAGGGATTACAACAACTTTATTAGAACTAAATGAAATATATGAAAAATTTAATAAAAATAAACATTATTTGTAGTAAACAGATTTAGATATCAATTCATTCTAATTATATTATTGTTTATGCCTATACTTAACTTTTATTTATTGTCTAACACTTCACTTAAAGAATGTATAAATTATTGCCAACATTATTTTACACACACACACACACACACACACACACACAAATAATACATAAATATGCATTTGTTCTTTATATGCTAATACCCTTGGGAAAGGTGTGAATTTATTCTTTCCAACCAGCTATGTGTAAATTTCAGAACAGATTGAGCCCTATAGCCTTGGTTGGCTACCGGCCTAGAAGGAAAACAGAATTCAAATCTGGCTGGAGAGAGTTGGACTCTGTTAGGCTGTTTTGCTCAAGATACACCACTGCTACTATTACTGCAGTACATGTGGTGACTAAAGGGTTACAAGATTCCTGACAGCAAAAACTCCAAGTTTTTGCGATCAGGAAAAAATTTCATGTGGCAATTGTCAGGCACAAATTGAAAACTGACCAAAGAAAAAAGTAATAATAATAACTTACTGTGAAGATATTAGTCATCTTAGAGAACCTCTTTTTGCTTTCCATTAGCATGGCTTCAGAAGATTAACTTATTGTGCCTTCTCAGTCTAATGTTTTCAACTGACATGAATTGGGACAATTATATCAAATCAGTTGCTAAGTCTGCTGCTAGGAAAGTTAGTTTTCTGTGTTGTGTTAGACTGTCAAGAAAACTTTTCTGTCTTGCATCTTTATAAGCCTACTATGCATCTGTGCTCTGAATATTGCTGCCACATGCTTTTGCTATATATCTAGTGATTCTTGACATAATCCAAAGGAGAGTGAATCTGCAATGTTATCAGTCCTTGACTGACATCTCAGTTATGGTGTAATGATATCGGTTCGGAATAAGAAATCTGAGAACAGAGTTTGAATTCCAGTTGAAATCATTGCATTCACTTACGTGCAAATACTTTTGGGAAAGGTATTAATGCATCTCTCCTTTCTCCAGCTATTGGTTGAATAGCAGTACAGATTGGGTTTTATAGCCTTGGTCAGTAACCAGTCTACCATTAAAAAAAAATGGTAACCTAGTGCTGGAAAATCTTTTGCCTAGTCAATCATGGATTGAAAGAGACATGATTGCCCAAGTGTATATCACAAATGGCACTTAACTGACTAAATTACTAGTAAAATCTCATCATTTTATTGTTAAATGTAATCTTAAGTTCTATGTTAATAGTTTCTTCTCTTATACTTCTCACTTGTGAAAATCTATTCTAGCTTCTTGCTTTCTTAACTATGACCTTCAAAAATTTAAATACAACATCAGTTGTTGTCTATCTCCTTGTATCTTGTTTTATTATTCTCTCTACCCAATAATGTTTCCCAGTTTCCTTCACTTTCAGTAACTCCTGGTGTCTTAGTAGCTTTATTGCCTTGCTTAGTATAAAATAATATATATATAACATTTTTCTGTTAAAATTTACTGATAGATCTTATTCCTACAAACATTTCTAAGTATATTTTATTATTGTTTTATTTTGATGTATTATTCCATTCTTCAGTCTTTTTTTTTAAATATAATTTAATTTTAAATTATTAAAAAAGATCACACCAATTAATACAAACACAAGATATAAAAAGAAACAAGAAAAAACAGTATCCATGATTGTAAACTGATAGTAAATTAGAATCATTAGTAGAATTTAGTAATTTAATGGTTAAATTTTAAGTTAAAATTAGTTAGGATTTCAGCTAAGTTTCTTTGTATTTATCTAAGTCCCTTGCTTTTGAGAAAAGAAGGTATTTTCATGTGGTAACAAAATGTCTCATTGCTGGTATGTTACAATGAATGACAGAAAAAAGTAGGTAGAAGACTGAGCAATTGGCAAACAGCTTTGCCATAATATTACTGACCAGGAACTAACAATAAGGACATTTTCATGATGAAAAGATAAATAGAAAATACATGTATACACAAGTATAAATCCTTGGCCAATAAAAAATAAACAGCAGATAAATTATTTAAAACAAAAAAAAAAAACATATCCTGTTTCTAAGTTGTCCAAATTGGAGATAAGTAAAGTAGATTAAACATTGTATAAAATGAAAAAAAGTAATGTATTTCAAGCAGACAGTGACAAATGATGGTGTGTCTATGACAGATTATATTCAGTATGAATCAGTAGTAAAAACAATACTTGGTATCAATACACAGTACTTTAGGCACATAATTTTCTCTTTGTCTCTAACTGATGAAGCTTTAGGAGTGTGCAACAAAATATTTTTAGTAGGTTATCAAATACTAACTGTAGCAATGTAATATGGTTGTTTTGGAGCAAGAAAACTGTCAACTATCAACAGAGATGCTAACAAGTCTCAACTGGAAATATTCTATATTTAGTAAATTAGAGTCGTAGCCATCACAAAATAAGATTAACTACTGAATCTGTTCTTACCTCAAGACGCAGTTGTAAATTGTCATCTTCCAGAAGTCGCACCTTCTTCTGCAAGGAGTCCACATTGATGTTGGATAAATTGAAGCCCTTTTCACTAAAAAAGAAAAAAAAATCCATTTAGGAGGAACAAAACCAAGTTGAGACCATGGACTAAATATCATGCCCAAAATAATTCAAGCAAAGCTAGGTTTATCAAGTTTCAATGAAATTAAACTAAAATCATTTTTTTTTTCAATATATTTAACCCCCACCCACCTCAGCAAACCATATTGGATAGTAATTATCTCCCATTTTTATCTTCATGTTCCAGAATTCTATTAATTTGACTCAAGTGAAATTCTTTTATAATGCCAGCAATAAAGAAAATTTTCAAGACAATTTCCTTTAATTCTGTATGTGTGTGTGTATATATATATATATGATAAACTATAGTTTTAAGGTATGCTATACATATGGATTAAAATGCTAAATATCATGGATAGAGTGCATGTAAATATAAAAGTGGACACTGAATTCAACTCTCAGAGGAAACAGTGTTTCATGGCAAACAATGAAACTGTTTGATGATGGCCTGATGATTGCGTTTAGCATGAAACCAACTGTCACCTCTTGATGTTGACTTCAATGTCCACTTTTATTATATATATATATTATGGTCTGGATTACCAGATTATAATGTCTTTTGTGTTGTAATATATCATTTTCTGTAAGAATAATTTGATTTATTCATCAATAATGTTATTAAGAAAGTTGTTATTATAAAGTATCTGTTTATTATTAAATAATAATACAGGTTAATTTTGTTTTTGTTGCAGTTAGTATTAACTGTAATTACTGTAATACACACACACAAAATCTAACCACAACGAAAGAAACATCAATATACTCTATGCATGTTTGTTTGTTTATTAAGAGTATGACATTGCTATATATATATATATATATATTACAGTCATATCACGTTGAATACCCCAGTTCGCGCTTGATCACTAAAGTTTAGCAATGTTGAGCCTGGTCAGTACTTAGATGGGTGACCTCTTTGGAATACCAGGTGCTGTAAGCATTTATTGACAGATATGTGTTGTGGTGCAGTGGATGTCGGCTCGTAAAAGGAAATCGGTGAGCCGAGCTCTAATTCCAGTCGAACACTCTGCATTCACTTACGCACTCGTACCCTTGGGAAAGGTATTAATCCATCCCTTTCCTCCAGTTATGGGTTAAATATCTGAGGTCTGCTGTTCATGCAATCTGTGGCGAACTTCTGCACCGATTGTTTGTTATCAGCAGTTCCAAAAAGTGTGGCTGGTGCTACACAAGCCTTCATCACTCAAAACAATTCTTTGTGTGGCAGTCTATGCTAGACACATATACGTCGAAATCGATGGGAGAGTCAATAATAATAATATTATATATATATATATATATATATATATATGTATGAAGATGTGGTTAATATATTATTTGTACTTTGGATTTATCTTATAAGTAGATGTGATATTCTAAGTCAAACACCTAACATAAAACTAAATATAATGTCAAATTTTAAATGCATGTACAACATTTAACTTCACTTGATCAAAAATTTATAATAAATTGTAAACTTATGAGAGGTGTAGATAGGTTTGTCTATCATCTGGTTTACACTCCACCCAGTCTTTTGAACAGGATTAGGGATTTATCCTTTGTTTCCCCATTTAGAACTGGGTTTCTGGTTCCTTCTAAAGTTTACTTCAACTTTATACTTCTAACATCTCCACTTAAACTTTGACATTTTGTTATTCAATAGGATATATAAGTTTGCCTATTGTCCCGTTCACATTCTTTATCAGTCTTTTCATTCCTTGCTTAGGATTCAGTTTCCAGTTTCTTCTAAAGTCTTCTCATTCTCTCACTCCCAGTAGGCCCTTGCATCTTAGTAGCATTATTGCTCTGCTCGGGTGAATTGATTAATCAGAAATAAAATCAGAAAGAGTATAACAATAAAAAAAAAAAACTCATGAGGAAGGGATCAATATCTATAATCTAATATGAAGTTATTAGCTAAAATATTGATCAGATGTTTTCACCATACAAGGTTTGATTTATGTGTTTAATATTTACTAATGAATTATGTGTCTTGATAAGAAAGGAGATGATGCTGAAAAATAAGTATTTGTTGTAGAAATACTTTTATCTCCATCATATGAATATGGGCATATTGATGTACCTATGTATCTGCACTGTTATAAATAACAAGTTTAGTTACATGTTTGCTGTCAGTTATTCTTGGATTAGAATATGAAAATTGGAATAAACTGCAAGTTTGTATATTATTTACACTTACTGCAAAATATTATTGATTTACATATCTAAATGTGCACACACAAACACACATTATATATATATATATATATATATATATATACATACACACACACACAGATTATTTTGTTTTACACACACAAAAAAGTTTCAGAAAATTTTAAGTGCATGAGCAAACAATTTTGTAGTATTTCATTACTACATTTTAGGAAGCAAGGTTATGGTTCACAATATTACTTTGAAGAAAAGGATGGAAACTAGGTGTTAGGTTAAAAAAATAAATTTTTGCTTAATGGGAATGTGAGTATATATATATATATATATATATATATATATATATATATGCATGTATGTATATTCTAAATAAAAATGAAACTATTCTGAAAAGTTTACTTTTGATGTTTATAACATTTTTTTGTTTAGTTTTGGATAAAGCAATATAAAATTATTAGAAACTAAAATCAATATTCCGATAGTATCAATCCAGATGTATCCATTTGTTTTTGCATATATGCATGAAAAGTGTTTTTTTTTGTATTTATGCTCACAGGCACAGAATTTAACAGAGGCATTTTTTTCTTTGTTAAACTTCAAATAATTTTTAACAGAAAGTTAATACTCCTGAAATTTTTCAAATTTGTGTTTTTTTTCCCTGTCATTTAAAGTCTTTGATGATGGGTTTTAAATTACTAGGTGATTGATGAAACTTAGCAAACAAGTACAGCTGTAGCAAGAAACACATTAATATTTGGAGACTATGATTTATGAGGTTGAATTTTATTTATATATATATATATATATATATAAGCTTAGCTTATGTTAACAAAGCCACAAGTATGGAACACCCAGTTAGGATTTAAATTACTAATAACAAGTAATAATCTGTGAGATAAGCTTCCTAACTATTAATATACATAGATGTGCACAGATACTCTCCTAGAATGGTGAGTATTTAAAGAGTTTACAGTTTAATTAACTCAAACTTTATAAAAGATTAAAAAATTGTTTAAAGAAAGAGAAAAAAAGCAGAAAATAAATTGTTGTTGTTTAGATTTTGAATAGGTAAAATAATTTCAAGATTTTTGTTCTTATTGAAAAACTTCTGAATACAAAGTCTACTCTTTCTTAAGAATCTAATTCAGTTGGCAACACCATGAATGCAACAAATGTAAAATAGCAAGTTGCTATGATAAAACTCCAGCTGTACTATTCAGACCAATACCTGATCAAGAGATTTTATTGGATAGTTGGTAAGGTGCATCTACTAATAAATATTTATTGCTTGTTCCAATCTCTACTGTATCCAACTTAAAATATATCCAAATAAAAACATTTGAAAGTGAGGTGAAGGTAAGCAATCTCTCCAATCAAAACTGTAAAGTAATGGAGTAAAAATAAGATCATTTTTAAACACCATTCAAAATAACAGGTTAAGCTAGAAATTTGTGAAAAGAACAAGTACAGTATATTTGCAATAAGCAATGATACAGGGATGGGAACAAGTCAAAACATTCTTTAAAAAAGAAAGTAAATTTATATTTGGCAGTAAATAAAAAATATATATCTTTTTCACACACATTTAGACAGAACCAAATTATACACACATAGAAATACATGAAACATACACACACACTAAATTTACAAACTTACAGGAAACATACATGTATACATATTCACACGCAGACAAATGATTACACAAGAGAGGAACAAGGAAAACTATTTACGCATATCCACATCTATACACACGTTTAAAAAAAATATATATGCACAAAGAAACAAAGCTATACAACACACACACAATTATATAATCTAAACATGTACCTGAACAAACAAAAATGCAGACATCAAAATTTATACCAATATATAAAAAGATATGTATGCCCATATATAAACTGAAATGTCAAAAAATTAGAGATAGCAGTATAATCTATAAACCCCCCCCCAACCTTCATAGAAACGAATTACATGTATAATGCAAGGGGGAAGTGTAGCTGGGACAAAAATGGTATAGGATTTAACATTGTATAACAGCAGAATAGCTGCTGGAAGCAGAAAGAAAGTGCTTGATTTCCAGAGTGGAAATTGCTTTAGGCATTTTTTTTTTTCAGGTAATGCTAGCAAGAGTTTACCAAAAAATTAAGACTATGGGTGCAAACAAACATAAGAATGGGATAGACAATGAGTTGGAAGAAAGGGTGTTAACCAACTAACAAGGATGGACATTGTATCAAATTACGTCCAAATTTAATGTTTCCTGTATAGTGTAGATTCTGCCTTTCCTGAGGGTTTTTTAGTTGTCAACACCAAGAATACTGCACTAAATTTTGGCTAGTAAACATGACCTAGTCAAAGGAGTCAAATTCATGTGCAGCGGAAACTACACAAGACTATAGATTCAGTTTGTCAGCAGTCCTGTGTAAGCTCATATTGGCTCTGTAAGGAGTTCTGTTAGAGTTTACAAGAGCCACTTGTGAGACTGGAATCTGTTATGACAGGTGTGACATACATATTGTAGACCATTTCCACTTTGTTATGCATGTCATACTTCTGGTAGTGATATTTTGTTCCAGCAAAATAATGTAACACACTCACTGTTTGTGGGAAAACATGAAACTGGTTCCAGGAACAATTAGGTAACTTTCAGCTATTCTACTTGCTATCATGCTCATCAGATTTAAACCCCATTGAACATATCTAGGACATGTTACAGATTTCACTAAATTCCATGTAGCCACACTCAATAAAAGGAACTCAGTTATGAGCTGCCCAGATACGTGCTTGGATAAATATACTCAAACAATGTGTCCAGCACCTCATAGACTCCATAATACGTTATATAGACACTGTTATTCAAGTTAAAGAAAAACTATACTTCAGACAGCTCTTTCAAATTTTTTGTTTACACTTCAGTATGTTTGGGTGTGCATGTCTATTATATATATCACCTAAAATGCAAACATTCTAAGCCAAGCACTTGCTGTTTAGAGAGAAACAGTTACACAAATAAAGAATTTCACAATGTACTTTCAAAAAACAGAAAATACAAAATAATTTAAATCTTTCTAAAACATAGTAAATAAAAAAATCTTATAAACCTGTATGAACAGAAATCAACAGCTTTTTACACCTTAAGCACTTATCAGGCCATATCAAGAAAGTGTGTGTGTGTGTCTATATATATATATATATATATATATATATATGTGTGTGTGTGTGTGTGTATGCAGATGGGTATATGTATACATGTGCTTGTGTGTGTGTGTGTACATATGTATGTGTGTCTGTGTGTATGCATTTGTGCATGTGCACATGTCTGAATGTACATTTGTACATAGGCATATATAAATGTGTACATTTATGCACATGTACACTACTGGCCATAATTATTAGGCCACCCCAATTTTCTTTAAAAGAAATTATGTATTTCATACTATTTTTAGTATTTATTACCAAGTGGATAATTCTAAATGAAAATAGAATGGTTCTTTTGTTATTACTTTGCAAAATTTTATAAGGCAAGGAAGCCTAGATGAACTCATCCAAATCACCCTAAATTTTCTTCATTCTTTCATTAATGAAACTGCAATATAGGTAATTATTAAATATTTATAAATTCATTTGATGCACATGTTATTGTGCAATATTAACAAAAGAACCATTCTATTTTCATTTGCAATTATTCATTTGGCAATAAATACTAAAAGATTACATGAAATGTATCATTTTTTAAAACACTGGGGGTGGCCTAATAATTATGGCTGGTAGTGTACATGTGAATACACATGTTGGTGCATATGCACATGTCCATGTATGTGCATATGTAAGTTCAAGTGTGTGTGTGTATGTATGCATGTGTGTCACATATGAATTGCATGTACATTCTCTTTATATAAAACATTTGCTTTGAGGATGTTTAATATCCTGCAAAAAGAGAACATTTCAAACAGAAATCATAAAAATTATGACAATAAAGAAAAGCAGAAGGTATATTTGATGCTTGTTGATTAGTATGCTTTAAATATGAGAAAGTTTGAATAATTCAACCAAGAAAACAAACGAAAAGAGAAAATCTTGTTAGATACAATTGAGATGTGATGAGAAAGCTGAAAATGATTTGTCAGAGAAAAGCAGGCATTACTCAAGAAGTCATTACAATGTGAAATTAATTCCAATGATTTTGAAATATGCCAATTGTTATCTGGTGAACAGAATAGAAAGAAAAAAAAAATAGAGTCCTTAAGTTCTATTTAATCTATGAGGACCTGTCCATGAAATCAATCAATGAGTGAGTAAAAAAATCTAAGAGTATTTATCTCAAGGCTATTTTGAATTATTAGGTTCACTTTTCCCTTCTCTAAACATGAAAGGTCTATGAAAAAGAAAAAAAAAAGGAAGGAAGGCAATTTAAAAAATGGTGATTGAGTATTGTTGAAGTCCTAGACTGGATATACTAATAAATAAAAAATACAAATCAAATCATTAAACATGAGATTCATATTTTTTGGAAGGGTTTTTTGACCAGGCTAATAACTTTTCATGTGCCCTTTGTACAAAATGAATCCAACAAGTAAAAAAACAGAATTCAAATTAGCCTTTGATAGTGTGTGTGTTTATTTAATTAGTAAAATAGCATTAATTGCAATAATGTAAGTTAATGTTCCTATTTTTTTTTAAAAATCATTTTCACTCAAAATCTTTAATTTTATTTGCATTTAATTTCATTATGAGTTATTATTATTATTATTATTATGTGACAATACTAGAAAGGAAAGCAAACAATTGATTGAATGCATAAATGATCTTTTTTTGTAATTACTTTCCAAAGCAATAGTAGCAAAATAATTTTCTTAAGATTCACTTGAATGATTATTGTTGTCTACCGTGTTCTTCATTGCTTATACATGAATCTAAAACATTAATTTTACAAACTACGTAAGTGAAAAACAAAACGTTTTCTTGCACTGTTTAATTTAGTGACAATAAAACAACAAATATTTTGAGATAGAATAAAACTTGGAATTATTTCAGAGAAATTTTTTCACTTTATAGATTGTTAACCCAGACAAAGTTTTTGACAACTTGCTTACATTTTTAAAATTAAGGCATTTGAAATAATTTTGCAGATAAAAAACCTATCAGAAATAAATTCTTTCATCCGTCCATACATAGAATACTGCTGTCATATATAGTCAGGTGCCCCTGCTGTTCATCTTAGTGTTCTTGACAGGCTCCAAATGAGAATCTGTAATGTGATAGGTCCTGACTTGGCAGTTCGACTCCAGCCACTTTCTCACCAGCGGGATGTGGCTTCCCTCTGTCTATTTTACAAATATTTTCATGACTTCTGCTCCGATGAACTTAAGTCACTGGTGTCCCTGCCACAAGAATTTACTTGTGCAACCAGACTGGCAACAAGGTTCCACCTATTTACAGTTAGATCAACCAGATGTAGTTAACAATTCTACTCCAGCAGCTTATTTTCTCACACTTCTCGCCTGTGGAACTCTATTCCATACACTTTCTTTCCTGATGGATTCAACCTCCAGGAATTTAAATGCAATGTCAGCACCCATCTTTTATCTGCTTAACTCCAGTCCTTTCTACATCACCCCGTATATCTTGTTCTTTTTCTTTCTCTCTACCTTCGTGACTGTCTTCACACCTGTGTTTTGATCCTTCTCTTGCCGTTTCTCTGACACCCCCTGTAACTGGTTCGTCTTTCTCTTCACTCCTCCTGACTAAACTTTTACTCTAATGTAGCCCCCTGTGCATCAGTGGTGGTACCACCTTGCTTGGGGCAAAACGATTAAAAAAACCCAAAAAAACAAACTTTTTAATGAATTAAACTACCCAAAATAGAGTCCTAATCAAAAAAAATAAGCTGTAATAAATTTTCAAAGTTAGCAAACTAAATCTAACAGAAGAAATAATTGATCAGTTCAGGTTTTTTTCAAAGCAACTGAAAGTAATTGAAACAAAAAAAAATGTTTGACACCAATTCTTTGTAAGAGAGAGGAAAAAAGATTTTGTAGTTTTTTTTTTTAAATTAGGAGGTGAAAAACTAAATCTCAAATACTCATATGCGAATGTAGACATTCACATACAGGGTGCAATGGATAAATCATCATCTAAATTATGCAAAAATGAAAATAGCACTGACAGCTCATTTTAATGGATATATTTACCAAAATTACACAAAAATATCTTTAAATACTAAAGAGTAAATTTAAACAATAAAATCTTCATTAGGTTCAGCCACAGCCTCCAGATGACTTCAGAATCTCCTGCAACTCTTCTGGATGGTCTCCTTGTATAAGTTGGTGAATTCTGCCATAATCCTTGCCTTCAGTTCAATCTTTGGTATTACAAGAAGTTTTGTTGGTCTCTCATTCAGCTGTGCCCCCACATATAATCAAGGGGGTTGTAGTCTGGGAAGATAGGTGGCCAGATGTAAGGAGTGATGTGGTCACAAAAATTGTCCAACAGCAATGTGTGGGTTCTCCTGCTTGTGTTGCACGGTGCAGAGCCTTGCTGACAGACATAGGATCTTCCAGCAGCCAACTTCTTGACCCAGGGTAGCATTACCTCCTCAAGGCACTTGATGCCTCAGTGTTGAGTCAAAACATTGCCATCACTAGTGATCACTCAAAACATCTTCATAATCACACAACTCTTTCCAAATTCTCTGCACTGTCTCCAGATTGACACCCAAATACTCTGAAATATTAGTTCCAGCACAAATACCAAGCAGTTCAGCATACCATTTCAAAATTTCTGGCAGAGTAAATCGTGTCATGGGGCTCTTTTTTTCATAGGCGATGGCAAACTGATCCAACTATACTGTAAAATCAACAAAACAATGTGCTTGGATGAAATTAATATAAAATGGCAACAATCTACCCATTGCACCCTGTATATATGAGGATATAAGAATGTAGTGTTTATCTGCCACCCTATTGCCTTATACTTATTTATCATTAATTTCAATTTTTTTTTATAATTAAAAAATATAATTTAGTAAGTAAAACTTAAAACTAGTGCATCAGTCAACTAAAACTACAAGCCTCAAAATCACAACACACAAATTGTTAAAGAAAAGAAAATCGAATTGGTCAAATGTGGAACAGGGTGGATTATTTTATAAAAATCATTTTTATCATAAGAAAGCAATATAAGCTACTTATTATATATTATATTACATATGATATATAATACTTATACACATACTTATTATATATCATTACAAAAACAAAATTTTCAAATTATTTTGATGCCTATTTTTTTTTAAAGTTTTTAATTTTTCAAGGTTTTAAAATTACTAAAATTTAAATGAAAGGTTAACAAAAAAAATATTATATACATATTGGTGTTCTTTTTTTCATTTTAAAACTAGTGATTGTTATTTAAATGTTAAAATTTAAAGGAAATGATAAATTTGATGGAAACAAAACCAATAAATTATATTTAGTTTTTAAATTTATTAAACTATCATTTTAAATAAATATTCTTTTTTTGGTATTTACACACATTATTATTTTCCAGGGTATGAATTGATCAACGGATGTTAGAAGGTATACACATATTAAAACGTGTAAAGTATGGATAGTATCCATTTTATTTTACCTAAAATAAACCTGAAAAGATCTTATAAAGGAAATATAAGTACCAGGAGCAGTGTCAGACATTAATACTGATTCCACAAGAAGTAGAAATGTTTAAAGAAAAAAAAACACTTCTGTTTTGTTAACTGGTTCTGATAAAATATTGAAATTTTACAAAAGTAGTCAATTTATCAAGCAGAGGCATTAAGAAAAACTATGAGTGTTCAACAGATATTGAAATAGTGAGTCAAAGATTCTGAATTAGTATTTATAAGGCCATGATTGGTTAAGCTAAAAATCATTAACTTGGTAAAGCTTTGGAACTATGATAGAAAAAGGGAAAAAAAGGAGGTCGGTTGCATATTGTACCTTTATAGTCTAATTAAAGTTTAAATATAACGTGATTGCACAGGATTATAAAGAAGGCTGCACAAAAAAGATACAGAAAGTTGGAATCATTAATTTCTTTAATTTCTCACGATGCAGCAGGCTTAAGAAATCTGATACTTTCACTCATCAGAAAAAAAATTTAACTTAAAAAGGTAGGACATATTTATATCTACTATCACTTTTTAAAGCAAGATACTTGATAAATAGAATTTTATTAAATGCTTTATATTTAGTTCAAATATTACCCTCATGAAAGTCTTCTTTTAAGTCAAAATTATACTTTAGTGACAAAGAAGGCTTTTCTTAATTCTAATCTCATTCCCTATGTGTACATACAAACCAAAAATCAATTTAGTATAACCATAGAATAAAATATATTAAGATGTTAAGAGAAAATGGATTTAACAAGTTCCAGCAACTTGAGAGATCATTGCTATAGACCATTTGTGAATTTCTTTTTTTTAGTTAAATAGAGAAATAATAGAGAAAGATTGTCTGAAAGAATTTGTTAACCATTAAATCACTTTTTACAATAAAAATAAATCAATCTGAGATGATAGAAGGCATTTTTAGTGAAGGGAAAACTTTGTGAATTGATGAAATACCTTGAGCTTTTTGGCTGCTCCTTGTCAGGCTTTGTTCTATAAAAAGGAAATGCAATGGAAATAAAAAAAAATTATAGCAGAAATAAAACCTATGAGATGCAGATAATGCAGAAAATATAACATTGCTGCATTATCAAAAGCTTCTATTAAACAAAAATATGAATAAAGCATGCACAGGAAAATTAGGATTTAAAAACTTGAAAAATACGATAACTCAGTTTGGTATTTTGAAAGATGAAATGTTTGAAATCAATGTTGAAGTTTGTTTATCCAAATTAATTTACTCTTTTATAAAGTTGCAATGTTGTCAAGGAAATATTTTCTGATTATATGCAACTAGCAAACAATTGTTTTGATAAGCCTACAATAATAGAACTGTACAGTAACAGTATCCTAAATTTCCAGAAACCAGTTCTAAAAAGGCAGTCAATCTTTAGGAACCTATTCTGCTTATTTACTTTTCAATCTAAGAATGGAAAGAAATGAATTTATAGTATAAATAAAAAAAAAAAAAAAAAAAATTGATATTAGAAAACATTTATTTATAAACATATTTCCAGATGGAAATTCTGTTATCATATTTCTGTTCAGAAATATGAAACTTTTAAACTATAGTGTCATCAGCTGTGTTTTGGTTTCTTTGAACTAAATCACTACAATCCAAAAGGTCCAATCAAATTTATGACTAGAAGATTTGAAACATTTTTAACTTTCCAAAACAGTAGGGGGTGTATGTCGATTATAGTATCACTAAACACATGCATGAACATAGCATAACTAACATTTTACCTAGACCATCAGCTATAAATATATAAGATTATTTTTGGATAATAACAACTGGTTCACTAAGTTGCTAGCATTTTAAGAATCAGTTCATCCAAACTGGTAGGATGCCACCATTGGTTATATGTATATATATATATATATATATATATATAACCAATGGTGGCATCTTACCAGTTTGGATGAACTGATTCTTAAAATATATATATATCACAAATATCACAGCCTCACAAATATCATTATGGACACTTAATATCATAACATGTATAATAACAAAAACAATAAATATACACATATATAAAGAAAATGTTCACAGCTTCTTACACTTTTTATTATATATATATATATATATATATATATAGGCAAAAGTACACTCATTGATAAAATTGTGTGCACTAAATAATGGATTATTTTTTATTATTTTCATTATTCCTTTTATCAGTGAAGCTTAATTTCCTTTATGCACTGTGTATGTATGTGTATTTGCTGACAACTTCAAATAAAAAAAAAAGAATACAATTCTAACCACATATTCATTATTTCCAATTGTTTTTTTATTTGTTGGGGAATTCTTGTTGATGTATCAAAGCATATTCATGTTTTTGTGTTCTGTTTTTAAAAGATAATAAACTTAAATTTATTCTAATGACTCATTTCAGAAATTAACCAAAAGCATAAATATATTTTATCAACAGAAATGAGGATAACCATCCAAACAATGTAAATAATTACAATATCATATCTTAGAAATATAGACATAAAAATTTTTATACACAAATAACACATGCAAGCAAAGTTGTAAAAGTACTGAACGCAAGCTGTCTGTTTATCACTTGAGGATTTCTCTTTTTCTGAGATACTGCTACTGGTTAAAGATAAAACATCAGCCGAATCAAGAGATATTTATAACTCCTAACATTACAAAGACAAAAGCTGGACATTGAAAATGTATGAATACAATCCTAATTGTTAATCTAATATTTTAAAATTCACACTAAGTCAGCCAAAGAGAATGAAAACACTATAATCTCATGATACAGTTTTATATATAGTCTGAATGAAAAACAATGAAAAAGAAACAAAAGAAGCAAGTAAAAATGACTAACTAATGTGACTTACTTTTGCTCACATTTGACAAATATTCTCTAGTAAATTAGGAATTTGTTTGTGTAGCTAAATTAGATAGAAAAAAAAAGATTAAAAATTAATTAGATTAAGGTGGTTCAAAGACTATAACAGACAAAGCTGAAGGATAATGATAATAGAGATTATAATAAGGAAATGTAATATATTTCTAGTGGATTAATATTTAATTTAAGATTGAATTTGACTAGTTCCTTTTAAGGTACAATTAAATATCAAACTTGGAACTAAGTACTAAATACTTAATTTGTTTACAACTTAAGCCAAGAACTGGAAAAGAAAACTTGTAGCATTATTCACTATCATAACAGTGAAATAAGATTTTAATGATTGTTGATTGCAATTTCATTGATTTTTTTTTTAGTTTTTGGTCAAAAGCTTAAAAAATATTGACATGTTTAGAATTCTACAGTTTAGTCATAGTCATTGGCTAAAAATGTTTCAGTCAATCCCGTTCTTTTATTGTCCTCTCTGTTTCTTTCGCTCTCAATAACCTATTGCATCCTAGTGGTTTATATTGCCTTGATTAAGGGGAAATGATTAAAAAAATAATATCTCCTTTTCAGAAAGACAAGAAAAGTTGATTAGAGAAGAGCCTTTAATTTAACAAATCTTTTTAAAAGACCAGTTGAATATATTAGATTATTAGAAAAATTCTTTTACTACAAAAGACTAGGAAAAATATCTTTTTTCAGAAAGTTTAAATGGAATATATTTGAAAATCCTTTTCGAAATAACAAGAAAAGTTGACTGAGGAAACAAATGACAAATCCTTAACTGTAAGTAAACTTGACAAGATTGTAACTCTTTGAATAAAACATTTAATAAATCTTACTGTATTGTTTTGCTCTCATTATTTGCAATTAATATTAGTCTATAGTTGAGCAAAAGCCTTTATCAATTGTCTCCAAAGCTAAAATTTAGCAGTAAAAATATACTCAATATATTGTTTTTTTTTCTTTCTCTATTCAATGGTGAAAGTCTTCTATTCTAACTTTATGTAATAAGATATATCTTTTTTTGTGATAACTGGAAGCTTTTGTCTACATTCTGATTTGTTGTTTGTTTTACAAGATAGAAAATTCTTATATACAGTGGCCAATACAAAGTCTTGGTGATTCTCCCTAACATTTAACCTCTTAGCTTCCTTGAAAAAGGACAATTCTAAATTTACATACACGTTTAAATTTTTTGCAAGTAGAATGAACAACAACCAGAAGTTACAGTTTAAGAATTATATTGTATTTAGTAACTGTGTATCCTTTTTTCAAATAAAAAAAATCATTCTCAAATAGTCTCATTTAATACATACTGCCAATGAAAACCAGTATTGTCATAACTGCTATCACATTTTTGAGAGAAAATCAATGTTTTTGTGATGAGGTTTGAGATAGATGTGAAAATCTAAATCCCTTTCTTTGTATTTATTCAGTAAGTAGATTGATTAGAAACTTTATATAAAGATGTGATACACAGATTTTTGAGTAGTTTGTGCTAACTCTTTCCACTCCCCTTCCAACCAGCAGAATCTCTTACTGCTACCAAAGGGTGGACTGGAAATCACTCTGAGATTTTCTGTATGACGTTCCTTGGAAGAAAGTGTTTAGTCTCTCTGTTGAAGACTGCGCTTCTGAGGTCTCCTCCTGGGTGAAAGCTGGCATTGATGCTTTCATCCTAGCCAGAAAGTTCCACCTTAAACCCCATTCACCCCCACCTAGTTCACCCTTGCTTGCTCAGCTGCCATAGCCTACAGAAACCACTACTTTCAGCTTTATCGAAGCCATGCGTCTGACCATAATAGATGCCTTTTTGCCTCTGCTTGTAATGAGTGTAAGAGGATCTTCAATGATACTAATCTGATGTTTGCTGACAGAATGAAGCCTGCAAGTTTGGCTACTGGCAGCTCTGCAAAAGTGTACTAAATAGCAGCAAACCTTCCATCCCTACTTTAATCAATAAATATGAGATCCTCACAGCTATAGTAGACAAGACTGAGTGATTTGCTCGCAGCTTCTCCTCATGTAATTTGTCTGGAATATCCGCACCCGATTTCCCACCTAAAACTGAAGTTCAACTGAGCAACCTTTACATTACCTCCTTGCTGGTCTCTAAAATAATTTCAAAACATGACCCCTATAGGGCAAGTGAAGGTGATGGAATCCCAGTCATCATCTTAAAGAAATATGCCCCTGAACTCTCCTCTGTCCTCTCCAAACTCTACAACTACTGTCTCTGCTTTTTGTTTCCCTGCTGGAAGTCCCCATCTGTGGTTTCCGTTTTCAAGAACTCTGGAGAACCCTCAGACACCTCCAATTATCAGCATGCTACCGATTTTTGGCAAAATGTTCGAAGCCATCATCAATGCTGAAGTGGTTCAACATCTCATAGCCCACTGCTTATTCTCTGACAGACAGCATGGTTTCTGCTTTGCCAGGTCTACCACTGACATGCTAATGACCATCACTGAGTACATATACCAGGCTCTTGATAAGAACGATGAAGTTCGAGCTGTTGCTCTGGATATCTCAAAAGTTTTTAACAGAGTGTGGCAGACAGGCCTTCTGTGCAAGATACAGGGCTATAGTATATCTGGGTGCTTGTTTGACTTCATCAAATCATTCCCATTAAATCATGTAACGAAGGTCATATTGAATGAGCGTGCTTCCAGATACTATCATATGAACACAGATGTCTCTTAAGGCTTTATCTTAGGTCCTACGCCTTTTCTGATTTTCATCAATGATCTCCCTGATGTAATCAGATCCCAAGTAGGCATCTACGTTGAGGACACCACCATTCACTCCTGCCTCATTAAAAAATCTGCCGATGATGACAAAACAAACTTTGCTGCTGCTCTCAAAAAGGACCTCCAGTCAGTGGTGTACTGGGTTAACAAAT
Organism: Ascarosepion bandense; assembly: GCA_037127315.1. NCBI lineage: Eukaryota > Metazoa > Mollusca > Cephalopoda > Sepiida > Sepiidae > Ascarosepion > Ascarosepion bandense. The sequence continues at coordinate 285,849 of JBBBDQ010000524.1, read as the reverse complement.
GGCTTGTAAATTTTAATGCATCCAAAACAAAGCTGCTATCCTTTAACCACCATAGACAATCTTTCCTACTCATCAGCATAGATCAAGCTAGTCTCCCTGAAAGCAATACACTGCGCCTCCTTGACTGCACTCTCTCAACCGACCTCAAGTGGAACGATCACATTGAATTAATAGCTAAATCTACTGCTAGGAAAATCCGGTCCCTGTGCTGGGCCAGAAAGATTTTCTCTTCTGAATCCATTATGCACATTTACAAATCTACCATCCACCCGTGCATTGAATACTGCTGTCATATCTGGTCGGGCACCCCTACTGTCCATCTTGGGGTTCTTGACAAAATCTAAAGAATCTGCAATGTAGTTGATCCTGACCTGGTGACCCGACTTGAGTCTCTCTCACCAACGAGATGTGGCTTTCTTCTGTCTCTTCTACAAATAATTTCATGGATTCTGTTTTGAAAAGCTTAGCTCCTTGCTGCCCCTCTGCGTGAATTTATTCAAGCTACTAGACTAGCAACTAAGTCCTACCCTTTTACTGTAAAAAAAAAAAAAAATCAAGTGTAACCTCAACTTCTACTCTAACAGCTTCTTTTCTCACACTTCCCGCCTGTAGAACTCCCTTCCATATTCTTGTTTCTCTGATAGTTACAATCTCCAAGAGTTTAAATGCAACATCAACTGTCATCTCTTATCTCCTTGACTCCCATCCTTCTTCTCACTTTACACTTTCCTCTAATGCAGCTCTCTTCACACCAATGTAGCCATCCTTCTTTTACTCATTCTCCGACACCTACTGTGACCTGTTCTCCTTTCTCTTCACTCTCCTATTATGTAACCCCCTGTGCACCAGTGGCAGTACTGCCTTACTTGGGGTGAGGTGATTAAGAAAAAAGAAAATAAAAAAATAAAGATCAGGATTATGAGGAGAAAGATTTTGAAAAAAATGGAATCAAGAAGACAGACAAAAAACAAAATCAGGACAAGCAAATGAACAAGTATTATTGCACAATCAATAGACTTAAAACAAATTTACATGCATTTTTGTTTAAAACAAAGAATTATTCCATAACAACCCGAACTTAACATAATCTATTAATGCCTGTTGTAAAATCTTGAATTAATTATAGATTTCTAACAATAATTCATTTATACCCACTGTCCCAAAATTGGGACGATGGATATTAATAAAAAATATATGGGTTAATATGAAATTACATAATAAATATTAATACTAAATGATTTTATTTTTTTTATACCTGACAAAAAGCAAATTATATGTTTAGAAAAAACATCCATTCTGGTATTGCATTGTTTAATGCTAGCCAATCTACTTAACAAACAAAAAACAAAGAAAGCACCTTGTTTTCTAGAACAGGAAACTCACTTTTGTGCAAACATATATAAAAATATACACTAAAGAGTATATTTTTATGTATTTTTATATGTTACAGAGTGTGTGATTGTTAAAGTGGACAACTGATAATCTGGTCTGAACTAAAATTGCAACAGTGGTTCAAACAAAGAAACTCCAGAGTTGAAATGCTGATTCAATCAGCTATGTGGCAAATGTTTTATTTGTATTAATTATATATATATATATATATATATATATATATATATATATATATATATATAAACATATATTGTTAAATATAACAGACAATGAATGCCTTATATTTAATCATTATTTTAATTTCTGGTGAAAATAAAGATAAACATTGTCGAACATGTGGATATTTTTTTGATTATGCTGGTTTTAAGCTTTTGGTTTACATGAGCCATCTTCAGAGTGGTTGTAGGGATATTAACATAAAAATATCCACCATCAGAGATGATATTCTCTTGTGTTGATATAAAACATTGCTATACAACAATAACAGTCACTGAATAGTAGACGCAGGTTGTAAATTAGTAATGCAGTTCTATGATGTCATGTACATGAGAGACTGAAATGTTAACAACAGAACCATATATCTAAATGCAATGTAATGTGTTGTGACTAGATTGAAATGGGATTTTATTGAGTGTTGGTTGCTTTAATTTAATGTAGATGGCCTCCAAGATCTTGTTTCATCATGCTTGTAATTATTATGGATTTGGTTGCAATAATATAAGTAAATAGTGTTATGTTTATTTTGACATACACTATTATTATTACTATTATAAATTTTGTTAGGGGTATTAAGTTTATTGAAATACAATTTAATTTGTTGATCAATGACAGTTAGGAAATCCATTGTTAACGGGTTTTTTTTAATGTTATGTAATTCTTTATAGAATATGGCTTTACAAGAACATATCATTTGTGTGTGTTGAATTAAGTTTTTTTTAAAATGACTAACTTATATCGTTGAGGGCATTCACTATTATAATTAAGAAGACATGAGTTTATGCTACTTGTTTTCTGATATAAAGAAGTAGTAAATCTGTGTGCTAGAATCAATAAATACATTAAGGAAGGGAATTTTATTATTAATATTAAGTTCTAATGTAAATTTGAGGATGAAGTGACTTTCAAATTTGCTTTTAAGTTATGTAATTTGATCAATATTTTTAACTAAAATGAAAATATCATCTGTATCTTATATATATATATATATATATATATATAGGGGGTTTATTATTGTCAGTAAGTATTTTATTTTCTAAATGTGCCATATAATAACTAGAAAATAGAAGACCTAAAGGAGATCCCATCGCAATACCATCTATTTGAGTATAAATATTATCTAGGGTGTAATGAAAAGATGCTTGAGTGGTGCATGTGAATAATAATTTTTTTAAAATAGTGGGTTTAATATTGATTTGGGGGAGTAGTATGATTGTCTACATCATGGATAATGACGTCAATTGTTTCATGGATGGTAACATTAGTGAATAAATAATGTACATCCAACGATGCAAATATTAGACAATTTTTGTCTTCATTTTCACCAGAAATTAAAGTTAAAATACTCTGTTTAGAACGGCTCATGATTAAACATAATAGAGATTCATTTTTTTTTTTTTAAATCATATCACCCTGAGCAAGGCGGTAACGCCACTGATGTGCCGGGGGCTACGTAAGAGTGAAAAGATTTGAAGAGAGAAAGCCGGAAACCACATCCTAAACAGGGAACAAGGGATGAGCCTCTACACCTGTTCAATAGACGTGGGTGGAGTGTGAACTGGGCAATAGTTTAGTCTATCTACTCCAATTGAAAAAAAAAGTGAAGATTGTCTGTTATATTTAACAATATATGTTTAGATAATTATCTGCTACCTCAATACACTAAATATGAGAGAAAAATGTATAACAAAGTGTGAAAAGTTTGTGTGTGATGCATTTCACTTTTAAGAACTTGATTTTAGGATCACATGTCACACAAAAACATTTTTCCACTTTACATTCCATCCTCTCTAATATTGTTTTTGATATATAAACAATTTATATATTTTTGATAAGGAAAATAGGAACAAAAATTAAAATAATGATTGAGAAATAAAATTTTTTTTAAAAAGTTACCAAAAAAATATACGCACCTTCTACTACTAAACAATTAACAAGACAACATTATCAAAATTCATTTCTTGGAAAAAATTTACTTCATTTTTAATACTGCTTTGCATTGCTTATAATATTTGAGAATAAAACAAGTGAACATTATTCATAAAAATCAATGATTTTGTTAAATTTATCACAATTTATGTAATCCTATTGAGTATTTTTGAAATTAAAAAATTTCACATGTTTTATTTCAATTACAAACTTATTTAATAGAGAAATTTTAAAAGATTTATCTTTTAAGATTATTTTAAATGCAGTCAATTGAAATCTTTTAAAAAATAGATGAATAGTATTTTCATTTGTTTGGTTGTTTCAACAGAACAGTATAAATAGAACAATTTTTGGAAATTTGCTGGATTTTTAGTTAAAAAATACAAAGATAAAATTCTAAATGTGAATAATAGCAAATGGTTTAGTTTTTATTCTATGAATAGCAAATTAAAGACTAGAAACTTTTCAATCGATATGCACAAATGTATAGTTTTCAGTAGAATTTAGTTTACTATCTTTTCTAATAGGTTAAAAATAAATGTTTTTAGCATAATTTTAAATAACTATAGCTGTGAGAATATGAAAAAGAATTATTTATGATCAATTTTAATGCTTTATATTAATAATGTGGAAATCTTTAAAAGTTGTTTAAGAATAAAAAATATATGCTCACTTGTATTAAAAAAAAGATAGTTATACTAAATTGATTAGTTATGAGAAAAAAAAATATAAATATTCTAAATACTAAAACACTAATTAAATAAAAAAAAAAACAAAAACCAGAAACTAAATTTGATCATTAAAGATACAAATAATGCAAGCATATGTGTGTTTTCACACATGCATATGTAATTTTACAGGCATTGTTTTTAACATACAATCTCAAGTACATGAATGTTAAATAAATTATCCACCTGTGAGATGAAACTCAAGGTCACATCCTGGAAGTCATTCTATGCGAATGATGATTAACACTATTTGAGACTAACAGATGAAGATTATGTAAGTTGGTATTTGTAAACAGGATTTGTAAAATAATTATACTAATAAATAACTCAGAGCTTTTATTTCATGAAAATAAATCTTAGCTTAATTCAAGTATTTTAAAACAGTAATTAGTAAGTTTGGCTAATTTTTTTATTGGAACTGTCACCCCAAGGTTGTTAAAGAGACAATGTTAAATATCTTTTTTTTTAAAAAAAAAAAGAAAAAAAAAAGAAAAGAAAAACAGCCTGTAAAATTTACAAATGTCATTTCATAATTCAATGGTCAAACAAAAAATAAAATGTTATGTTGGGGAAAACTATAAATACTCAATTTTTACATTTGCATATGAATTAAAAACTGAGAAGAAATAAATCAGTATGCATCGAAAAAGGCTAAATAATATAAAAGGCTAAATAGTATAACAATTCCCAGAATGGCTCTGTTGTATTGAAAACATTAAGTTTCATCATCTGTAGTGAACTTGTCAAACATCTCTGCGTTATTCATAAGATCAGATGAAATGTAAAGCCAATATAATTTTTGCTCATCAGTCAAAATTCAAGGCACCATTTTTGAGAAATTTTTTCTCACTCCCAAATCCTGTTAGAATCTACCACACTGTTACCTTATTCACATTCATTTCTTTGAAGAGATTGTACCAAGGTTCACACTATGCACATTAGCATCTGTTTTTTTTTTTTGAGTTTTGGGATGACCATGAGTCATGAACATCTTCTTGTGCACTCAAAGTCACTCACTTTCTTCATAGTATATTCACCATGAACTATTTTTAATATGGCTAATGTTTTAATAGCACCTTTACCAGTCTCAACACAAATTCTCTGTTCCAGATTTCTTTCATTTATTTTCTGACAAAAGTACAACATGAAAACATACAACTTTCTCTACTCTTCAGCAATGAGAAGTTGAAACATGTCTGGACATGCTTAGATAGAAATGTTTACTTAGATCATTATTTTCGTGACATGCTGCAGGCATTCTGGTAATTAAATCTATCTAAATCTAGACTTATTAATAAATGGAACTTTGTGTGTGTGTGTGTGTGTGTGTGTGTGTGTTCGTTACCTATAGACTCCGAAACGGGTGAACCGATTTTCTTGAAAATTTACACATTTGTACTATAAGCGTTTACGAGTGTTCTTAGCTAGGTTTTGTGTCGAGGTACCCCTGATAAATATCGAAAATCGATAAAAAAAAAAAATCGGGTTATAGAAGGAGTGGTCCGATTTTAATCAAATTTGATACACTCATAGACAAAGGCATAAAAAACGATATTCAGAAGTTTCAAGGTTGCAGTTCTTACAATAGTGCAGAAAATCGATAATATATATATAAATATATAAAAGGCAAGATGTTTGTGTGTGTGTGTCTGTTTATCTGCCTGTATGTCTGTATTTTTTTCAGCCCTTTTATTTTAGTTTTTTGCTTCGGGTTTGGCTCTAAGTAGATATAATTGTAGTTTTTAGTCTATCATGCCAATGTCCAAAGAGTCTGAGCTCCAGGACCATGGATTAGTTTTAAAGCTTTCATTACACCCAAGCAATGCCGGGCTATACTGCCAGTTGTTGAATAAACAAATTATGCTAAGTAAAAATGGATGATTTGCACAGTATCATAAAACATGAAGATTGTTCTGAAGAAAAGTTTTAATAATTGTCTGACATTTATTGTAGTTATTACATTTTTTATTATTTTCATCAGAAATACAAAATATTTTGATGCATTAACTTCATTGTCAAACAATAAGAATCCTTTCATTTATTCAAAGATATGTAATGTATAGTCCTGTTGATGATGACTGAATATATTTCTGACAGATAATATCTACATGGGTCATTTATTGCAAGGCATTTTTTTTTTGCATTACAAACTATACTGTTGTGTCACAGAAAACCAAAGTTTTAAAGTTAATGAAAATACTATGTTAGCATATAAAATAGATTTATAGCCTATCAACTTGTAGCACTCAGCTTCATTTTCATTTAGGAAACTTAGCAATGAATATATAACCAACAAAAAAATTTGTTGCCTGCCACCCATTAATATATCCCACCAAGAGATGATCAGAAAAAAAAAAAAAAACTTTCTAAAATTAAACTTTAGACAATGACCAAAAGTTGTTCCATTTAAAGAAACAACTGAAACTGGAGTTCCAATCAAACAATATAACAAAAGAAAGAAAATCTCTCTCTCAATATATATATATATATATATATATATATATATATATATATATATATAAAAATATGTATAAAAAATGTTGCTTTCACATACGGAGTACTGCTGTTGGAGTCACACTCTGCATTTTCCAAGTCTTGAGTATAAAACCGGAGTAATTCATCTTTCATAGAAATTTCATGTTTCAATTGGCTAACCTGCAAAGAACAGTTACATCAAGGTATTAAAACAACAGAAATGGTATTTTTTGTAAGTTATGTCATTTTATTTTTACTATGGTAAATAGATTTTACTTGAATAGAATTCAACATTTTAAAACTGATTTGATACTGCTAGTATTCTAGCTAAACATTTTCATTATGTTCATCAAGGAAACTTTTCAATTTTCAAAAGTAAAATTGTAAACTTATTCAATTATCACTTTTTGTATATAAAGATGAATAAAGTAGACCAAATCAATGAAACAGATTTCTTAGAAGTAAAAAATGTATTTAACATTAAAGTCTTGTCTTTCAATACAGATGTTACATACAGATCAATCATTTGATAGGCAAACATTACTGATGAAAACAATAAATTCTGGGGAATTATGCCAATCAATTTTTTTTTCTGAGCAGCCAAATATATTTTTATGCTTGATGTTCCAAATACATAAAATCTATAAGATTTTCTCATTCCCCCAATAAAAATATACAAATGTAAACAAAATAAAATGCCAAAATATTAGATTCAGTTATATAATAATCTCCATAGGCTTGAATATTGGTGGCCACACAATATCCATGATTGATTGTGTTTTTTATTTTTATTGTTAGGGGAGGATAATAGGTGTAGAGAATTTAGTGAGTTTTACAACATATTCCATCTGTTCTCAATGGGGTTTAAATCTAGTAAGCTCAGGGGCCAATGAAGTACCTGGAAATCAGCTAAAATATTTGATAGAAGATTGCCTTATCTTGCTGGATAAAATTATCACCATTGGGGAAGCATGATGAGTATAAAGGTGTCTATGTAATCCACAACAGAATCTGTGTGTTATTGTTATTTATGTACATACAGACAATAATTGGTATGTGCCAATCTTTATATAATATTGGAGACATTATTGAGAGTATTGTGTTTCTTATTGTCTAGTGGTTATCTACTTTGCACAGCTTGTGAGTTTTGTATTTGATGATATTATAAATATTACTATTTAATTCCAACCTCAGTTTTGGTCATTACTTATTCAGTAACCTTTTAGGTTACAACAGTTATACTCCTCAGAACAGACTCCAGTTTCATTACTGGACTTTGTAAACACACACTATACTGGAATAGAAATACTAGCAGCTTGTGAAAATACACAGATTTGACAGACTAGATTCATAACCTCATACCATTCACCCCAAACATGAACTCAACTAGCTAACACAAAAGAACTAAAACCTTGTTTGATAAGACAACATGGCACCAGTCTTCCACAGTCCAATGAGAATATTCCCTGACCCATCTGGGGTATAGTAACTGGTGATAGTATCCTTGTGGTGGGTCAATCATCATGAAACCCCATTGAATTCAATATTAACAGCACCAGTATAGATTTTGAATATAAACTGATGCAAGGTTTCTTTGCTGAGTATTTAATATCATTTTTTTGTTGTCAGTAACAATATTCTTGCATCCTGATATATCAGTGCTACCAATGTCCAAGAAAAAACCTAGAACAGTTACTACTTGGCTCTAACAATCATTTTGAAGTCAAGTAGTGTTAAATCCAATTTTCAATCATGTGGACAATAATTGGTATGTCCCAATTTAACTAAACATCATCTAGCCAAGTCCATTTCTCCATGTAAGACTGGCCCAAACTATCCTGTGTATTGCTATTTAATATTTTGGCACTTGGATTTGATAATAATATCAAATTAAGAGCTGAAGACCTATACGACCCAGAATTTCTCATCATCATAAAACTTTCCTCAGTAATTTTGGAACATTCAAAATTTTTACTGTTCTTTAGTTTTTAGTAACAATTTTATTGTTTTTAAAAAACAAACATTTATTGAAATTCACTTATAATAGTTAATAGTATTAATTTCCAAGTACAAAACTTTTAATCAAGAATGACTAGATTGTTAAAATATTAATAATCATAAAAATATTAGATAGTGAACAAGTAGATGAATATTTAAAGATTGTTTTCAAATAATTGAATTGCATCTTTAAGGGATACATTACATGTAGGTATAGAATAGCATTACTTACTTTGTCATTCGCAACGGTAAGCTGTTCTTCTAAATGGTCTGTTTTATCTGATAATTCCTTATTTTTCTCAAGAAGTGTTTGACCAATACGAGCTGCAAGTTCAAGATCTCGTTCTTTCTATAAAAAGAAACCAGAAATAAAACAAATTGCTTTTCTTTAAACATACAAAATGAAAATTACAAAGAATAATAAAGTTATTGTTGTGGGTATAAATAACAAAAGAATGTTGACAAACTTTTGACTTTTTCTTCAAAAGCCTTACAAACAATGACAAAACTTAATACAAATTCATATTTTTAAATACATATCTAGAAACAGAAACTAAAAAAAAATTGTCCAAATAAATGTGTTTTAAAAATGATATTTTTCCTTTATCAAATTAAGAAACTTAAAGATCTTTATAGAATAAACTATATGCTGACAAGTACATGTAAATGTCATAAAAATAAATGTCTTCAAAAACAATGGCAAATTTGTAGCTTTCATGATAAGTTATCTTTCTTGCAATACAATCTTGAAAAAATAAAATTATTAGAATTAATAAATTATAAAAAAAGAATGTTTTCCATTCTGATGTATTCTCAAGAAGTTGTCATAAAATTTTTTTAAAAGAATAATTATGTATTGCTAAAGTACTAAATCAGTATATGAACAAAAAACCCCCAAAACACTAATAATATACAGGAATCCCTCAATTAATGTACATTCGATAAATGTTTTTTTATTAGTGTGCTAATATTTTTTATACCAAAATTTGATTAGTGAATGCATGATACATGACTAATGCAGTAAAACATTCTTCAGTTTAATCATAGTAATAGAAAACTGATTTTTTTATAGTTACTAATTAAAAATTTTCTAAAAGAATAACTATTTTGTTTGTTAAGTATTACGTCATTTAAGTAATTATAGTAGTATTAAAAAAATGGATGGTTATGAATAAATTTTATAATATAAGCCAATAATAAAAATACTTATATGAATATTTGTCTAGATTAAAATTTTTTGGAATATTATGATGTTTTTATGTTTGTTTCAAAGGGCTTAAAATGAACAATTTGATTAGATACAGAAATTTACATTATGAAATATCAAAATATAAATAAAAAATGTATGCATTTACTATAGAAAGTTTATGAATAAAATTTTCAGGTTAAAATACTAATGATTATGATATGTTTGGAAAATTTCCAGAAATAGAAAATATGTAACTATATTTTAATTCAAAAGTACGCAAATTAAAAATTGTGAATGAGACTAAAATTTGAGGCAAAAATTACATAATTTCTTAAAAGTTATTATATTTGATTAATGTGTTTTTGATTAGTATGTATCTTTTAATGTACACATTAGCTGCACTTTCCTTTGTTAATCATAGTTACATAAGTTTGATCTATTTATAGTTTTAAAAAGATTTAATAGAAATTTCAAATTACGTGATGCTTTCATTTTATTCAACCAAAAGATGCTCTTCACATCTCAATAATTGAATATATCAGAAAGTTCCAATAAATTTTATTGTAATAAAGGGTTTGGTTTGAAGTTCCTAGCACCTGAAGAAGGCCGAAGTGTACAATGGCCGAAACGTTGTACAAATGGCAATGAAGATGAGGAGAATAATCTGAATAATGTAAATAATGCAGAAAGTTCCAAGTATCATGAACCCTTTTTTTTTTCTTATACAGAAACAGAATGGCTTGTTCTCTTACAAAACTAAACACAAAGAAATACTGTTATCCACTCTCAGTAGTAGAACACTTACAATGGGGCAAGGGTTAACATGCCAGGTCCATATATCATTGTTAGAAAGCTCATTTCTCATTTGGTACTCTACAAATCTTTGTATAATAGTAGGCTCAGTCCAGATATCTACTCAGTTTGGGTCTTAGATTTTAATGTTTCTCTTTCAACAAGATGAGAAAAGTTAAAATTTGCAGACAGAAAAAGATAAAATTGGGAAGCTTATTTCAATAGTAAGTCTTGACATTTAAAGTCTATAAAATCATAGTCCAGCCAAATTGATAAAATTAATTAATGACATTCTAAACTGAATAAGTTTTCTCGGTTTCCAAAGAATCTAATACTATAAGAAAATTAGACAAAAAGTCAAATGTTTCACCCAAGAAAAACAACTAATTAAAAAGTATATATATTACATATAGTTAATTTACATTTTTTCTTGGATTTAACTTCATTGAAAGTTCTTTGTTAATCCATAAGTTTAATCAATTAAAACTTAAAATATTTCCCAAAATGTGTTTTTATCCAATTTTAATTAAATTAATTAAAACTTCTTGAAAAGCTGTATATTTGCATTTTCCAAATTATGATTCATTTACTATATTTTCCAGCTTAAAAGATGCTGCAACTTAGAAGATGCACCCTAATATTAGAAATAAATTTCTAAGGAAAAAAAAAAAAAAAAAAAAAAAAGTTATTCTCATACAACACATTCACCATGCGTCTCTCACATAGTGGTGGCACGTATTGTTTGCATTAATCACTTGTCTGATTTTGTTTGTATGGCAATGACATACTAGTTGGTGGTTAGTAAATATACTATACACATTTCATTGTTGAAGGGTGGTTTTAGTTTTATAAAACTGAATTAAGAATTTTAAAAAATGCATGTAAAAATACAAAACAATCAAAGAAATTTTATTTATCCTCAAATCCCAAAAACTTGTCATTGTTGGATTCATGTAAAAGCTCTAAACTATCAAACTGCAGAGTCATCGGTACTGTCAATCATGTGCAATAAATTATCCTCACTACCATCCATGTCATTACTTATACCATACATTTTGAAAGACTTTAAAACAATTTTTTTCAATTATGAGCTCTCAGATTTATTCAATTATTATTCTTTTAATGTTTTCGTCCCAAAAAAGGCAGTAAAGCCACTCAGATACAAAGGATTACTGGGTGTGGGAGAGTTAGCAAATAAATTTTACTAAGGAGCAAGAACAAAAAAAATAGTAATTATGAGGACAGTAGAAAGCGATTTAAATTGCATTTACATTTTTAAGGATTAAAGTTGCCTAAAGAGAGTTCTACAAGTGAGAAAATAAACTGTTAGCATAAAACTTGTGGTTACATCTAGCAAACTCAACTGTAAATTGGTGAGACCTTGTCACCAGTCTAATACTGTGCTTAAATTCATAAAGTCTGCGTACCATGGCAAGGAGCTCATCTAAACATTTGCCTTGATAGTATTTATAAAAAAGGCATGGAGAGGTAATTTGAAAAAAAAAAAAAAAGGCTTGATAGTCAGTTATCAACATGTTTAATTCCAAAATAAACTAAAGAATGACTTCCTCTTAAATTTATGTCAATTACATTTTATGTCGATTTATTTTAGATGTTAAATATTTGTATTATTCTTTACCACTAAAATTAGTAGATAAATTCAATAAAGTATTTTTCTGAAGATATTTGCGTCATGAAATAATTCCATGAACAATTATTGCCAACAAAATTGTCTAAAAGTTTGGTTTTGTGTTCATGGTAAATACACATGCTGAAATATTAGTTATCATTCTTTGAGAAGAATTATAATCAATGTCACCCTTAGCTCTTGATGTTAATACAATTTTATGGAAATATCATGGTGACATCAAAAATGCCCAGAGAAGTTAAATGATCCAAACAAAATTTGAACAAGTGCAGAATTCAAAGAACATTTTTAGTAGAAAGTTTCAAACTGAGAAAATGCAGTTAAGGCAAGATAAATATTAGTAATCAAATGAATACATGTGACTATATAACACACAACACTATTCAAATAAAAAGCTCGATAAATTTAATTTGTAAAATTCTATAGCTGTTTGCGGTTGTTTGATCTAGTTTAGTAGATATAAATTTAAAGTATTCTTTCATTAAACAGTTAACTCATTAATGCAGAATCAATAACCTACAACATGACTTCTTTGTCTTATACATATGTTCAAATCCTAGTGGAGGTTATGCCCTTTGACATTTGCCTATATTTCCAAAACAAAGGCATATTAAAAATAAATAATGATAACTGAATTTGATTAAAATAAATAATGAATGACTCAATCATATAAACAAGTGTGGTATATATTTCAGATTAGTAATTCCATATAATCATTGTTACTTTCAGACTAGTATCACCAAATCAAATTTATTCTTATAATTGTTAATGTTACCAATAATGCCAATAACTATTTCTTTATACGTCTGAAATATTAGTAAACATGGTGAAAATAAAAAATAATTAAAAATGTGATATAAATAAAAAATGTAGAAATGTTACAAGATATTTCCAGTTTGTACAAATTTAGAATTAGAACAAAACAATTGTTCAGATATCAAGAATCACCATGACAAAAAATGATAAAGATAAACACTAAACTCAATAACTTTTTCTCTATGATTCCAATGCTTTGGGTAAACAATGAAATAATCTTATATATATCAAAACCGAAAAAAACAATTCTGAAATGATAGAATACTTGTATATTTATGTAATACGTAGAAAATTCTTTTTCTTAGAAAAAGAAAAAAATCACTTAAAAGTTTGAAATATTTTCTACAGCCTTTCACAAATCTTTGCTTATCAGCAATTTTATTAGTCATAAATGCAGAATTTTGCTGAACAAGGAAATAGTCATGTAGTAATGACAAACTAGTAAGAAAGTAAAGTTTGTAAATGATAAAAAATAGATACAATTTTTCGGGACAACTGGAAACATGAGAGAACTTTATCAGAGACAAGAGAAAGGAAAAACCTATCACACACAAACAAGATTGTATAACATTGTCAGTAAAGAAATATAACAAGACAAGGATCTAATTAAAAAGAAAAAAACAGGTAATATACAAACAAATGAGAAAAACAAGGCATAATGACTTCTAATTTGTAGAGGACGAGGTTATAAAGAAAGAGGAAAAAGCAAAAGCTTGTCCTCTGTGCTGTTAAGAGAACACAAATATGAAAACTCTTTTAAAGCCCCTCTAAAGAAAGAGTATACAGAATGAAATCTTAAAGAGAACAACATAACTTACCCCTTCAACAAGGGTCAGAAGTTTATCTACAGCATCCATTGTACGCTGACCATTTTGGTGACATGGTAAGTGTACAGGTTCTATGATGACATCCATCAGACAAACGAAACTGGCTCTGGGAAATGAAATAATTACTTCATTCTATGGGTGGGGTCCGCATCTGATGTAAGAACACTATGCCAACGACAGAGAGGGTGTGTGGTGGTAGAAATGGCAGCAGCAGCAGTTGCTGGTATGCAAAACATCAGACAGGTTTGGTTAACAGCAGTTCTATAGAAAGCATTTTTTTCTTTCCTCTTTTGCAAAAGAACACTGGAGAACACTCCAGTGAAATCAGTTGCAATAAGTTAGTGGCTGATGATAAAGATACAGTAAGGCAGAAATGAAGGAAAGAAAAAAATGTACACAAACTTCTCAACCTCCCACCTTCTCTGAGAGTTTATTTCATCTGAATATAACTCCTCCTACTCAAAATATTTTCAAGCAGCAGCAGCAGCAAGGGCAAAGATTTACAACAGACAGGTTGATAATTGAAGATAGATGGATTCTTTATCAACTAGTTTTCAAAGGGGAATTGATTAGATCTCTTTAGCATCAGACTTGCTTCGTTTTGAATCCAAAATACTTTTGAAAATAATTTACATCAAGGTTGGAGAATAAGTAAAATTGTCAGTGTGTGGGAGGAAGAGGTGATTGGAAGTAGCTAAGTATCCGCAGAGATTATTGAAGAAAAGAGCACAACACAGGGTGTTGTATTGTTGTTGCTGGGAGTGACTGTTGTTGATGTGCCTCAATAAATCAGCTCCATATAGAGATAGACAATGTTGTTGTGAAGCGAAGCATTAAATGTTTACAATAGAACAAACCATTTATTTTTCGAGAACAGGTTGCTAAAGTTAGAGAATTCAATGACATTGTTTTCTTTTTGTTGTTAGAAGTGAGGAGATTTATTGTATGCTGTCTTTACAATTTACTTTTCTTTCAGGTAAAACAACCTCCCCTCACCTGGCAAAATTTCTCCTAACAATTTTATTAAAAAGTAAATAAATAAATGAAATGAATTAAAAGAAATATTCTAAAAGGACACCAGGTTAAAAACAAAATGAATGACCGCCAAGAAAATCAATAAATACACTATAAAATATAAATACAGGTAAAATAATTTTTCTTTAAAGTAGATGAAAATGAAAAAAAATCGTAAGAAAATGCCTTTTATTAAAACTGAAAGCATGTCTAAATGAAAGCTTTGAAGACATAAGAACTTGTATCACAAATAAAACCACATTTTGTAAATAAAAATATTTCATGTAAGCAATTTATTTTTAAAGCCATTTTGACACAAACAAAATGCAAAACTTTGCATGAAAAAATTAAGAGACAATTATTAAGTGTTAAACAAACAAAAATTGATAAGACTCCACAAAGTTGAAGGTTCAATATTGGCATATTAAATTCATTAAATCTATTCTTGAACTGCCCTCAATCTACTGCTTTGTAAAAAATATATCAAAGTTATATAAATATCAAGAATAATTCATTCTCACCATATATGACAAAGCTAGGAAAACTTCTTCAGCCATGAAGTAGTTGGGTGAATGTTTACAATGTCTCAGTAGAAGAAAAAAATATATATTTACTGAGGAACATTTCAGATCAAAATAAAATATAATACTCCTTTAGTTCAGTTTGGCTTGCTTTAAATTTATAAAGTCAGGATAGCAAAAATATCAACTTCTAAATGTTTAAGAATAACATTCTTTACAAGTCTTACTGCAATAAAAATAAATGACATTATGTATTTTTCATAGTGTATTACTGGTCAAGACTGACAATATATCAACCAATAAAATAAAAGCAAACTCAATGTATTTTTTTTTTTTTTTTACACGCCCATATTTTTTAAAATCACTTTTTAAAGTAAACAAGTGATTAAAAAAAAAGGTAGTTCAACCAGTTTCTTTTTGTTTATATTACTTATTACCTAACATACAATAACAAATTAGTAAAAAAAAAAGTCTGAAGTGCTTGCTATATTACAAATAGAGGAAAATATTTTAAAATGAGCATAAAAATCTAAAATTTACTGATTTAAATTTCACTATTCGATGAATCTTAAGATGGTATTTTGGTTAATATTTGCACAAAATACTGAGGATTTTCCTTTTTTTACCAACTAAAATTATTTTAAATCCTATGAAAGAATTTTAAAATAATCCACCACTGCTAATTCTTAATTTGCTCATTAAAAAAAAAAATTGATACTACTGGAGTAAAAATTGCAGGTAACTTTAATCAAGGAGACAGAAGGAGTGTGCTACAGCACACAATATATTATTACTTGTGTATAGGGCTGCATAGATGTAGGCCAATACTTATCTTAACCAATGTCCATCCTCAAAAAGTCTTCAATAGGAAATGTAAGCATCAGAACTGGACTTTGCAGGACATCTGGTCTTGCTTTCTCTTGAATAAGAATGCATGGTGCATCTATTACATTATTTGGGGGAAGTGAGGATACCAGAATGTACTTTAAGAGAACAGTAAGATTGTGAAGGCAGTATGATGGTTTGGATAAGATTCTGCTTGAAAACACTGAGTCATATCTTTCATATGAAAGGGATTTTGTTGTGTACCACATATCTCAATATCATTGAAAACCAGACACACTGCTTCATGGCAACAGTGTTTTATGATGACAATGACATCTTTTAGCAGAATGAAATATTTTCCAGGTTGCATAAATTGTACAAAAATGGTTTCAGGAACATAAATACTTTACAATGTTGTTCTGATCATCAAACTCCCCAGATCTTAATCCCATTGAGCAATTATGTTTCTGACCAAACCATTTACTGTCGGACCTCCATGTAATTTGCAGTGTTTGAATTAACCAGCTCCCAAATGAAATCTTTAGATGTTTTTTTAGAATACATGCTTGATTGGATGTGTTGCATAGAGGTAAAATACCTGATTAGGTTAATGTTTTGGCTCCTCAATAATTTATATGTATGAGGGTTAAACCTTAGAAGTCAGAATTCTAAAGGTATGTTCTAGCTATAATCCATGAAGAGTTAAGAAGCCCAAGGAAAACATTTGTGAATTACTGTCTCTCTCTCTCTCTTTTATTCTTCTCAAAATTGTTACCCCTCTGGACAAGAACAGTATGGTCTTGTCAAAGACATTGAATAAGAAATGCAATATTTATGATTAGAATGCTTTTGGAGAAAACAATACAAGTGCAAAAGGATGTACATTTAGGTTTCATAGATTACATAAAAGTGTTTGGTAAGGTACAGCAGAGGGATGTGCTTGAACTCAGAAAGCTTGATTTATTTGGGAAAGATGTTAGAATAATGCAAACTTATACTGGGACCAAATAATTTGCTTTCATATAGAAAACGAAAGAGGCAGAAGACAAGGATGTGTCTTCACACCAGATTTATTCAATTATTAGAGTGAAGCTATCTTAAGGAAGCAGGAGATTATCAGAACTTATCAGTGGGCAAAATCTTAAGAAACACAAATGACACTGTGTTGATCAGAAACACAGAAAGAAAACTGCAGGACCTCCTAGACAAGGTAGTAAAGGAAAGCTAGAAGAAAAGATTAATTAGCAATTGTAAGAAGACAAAAGGAAAACACTCAAAATGTGAGTTACTAATTAAAAATGTCAAAATCAAGCAAGCACAGAAAATTTAAATATCTTCCAAAACTCCAAAAGTATTAAGAAACAGTAAAAATTTGTTAGAAACAAAGAGAAGAATGCTGAACTGCTATGTAATATCAATTCTTCTATATGACAGTGACAATCTTCTTACAGATGAAGAGACTTGAGGTAAAAAATGTGGTTCTATAGAAGGATGCTGAGAATATCATGGACAGAGCATGTAAGCAATGAGGAAGTTTTAAGAAAGATAGAAGCAAAAATATTTATCATACATAAAATCAGAAAGAGTTAAAATTTCTCACATAATGAGAAAAGAAGGCATGGAAAATTTGATATGCAAAGAACATACTGAAGGCAAGAGAGATCTTGTCTTCAGAGAAAAGTAGAATAGTGAGTAACCTATATAACACCCTTGTGTAAATTGATGGTAGAACAGTTGTAGAAAGCCATGATTACATCCTGAATAGACACAACATGTAAAAGAAACCTCTCTGGACATACATAAAGTAAAGGGCTGTCATATTCTGTTTTTTGGATGGATAAAATGCTGTAAATATTCACAAGAGATCAAGAAATGTTTATAACAAGGCTGCACCTAATATTAGCACAGTAAGTATATACATCACTAAAATTAATAGCAATTCTAGAAAGAAAGAAACTGAACTTAGTGATAGACCCTACAGTAGCAGATTAGCTGCTTTTGAGAGTAAGGATAAGGTCAAACAAGTTAATGCTGTCATTAAAGCTGTGAGAAAAATGACTATTGCACAACTGTATCAAAGATTTCAAGTGAGCCATGGTAGTGCCTGCAGTTTAGTGCAGTATCTTGGCTGGTCAAAGATCTTGTGCAAAGTGGGTTCTAAATGTTGAGACTGCATAAGAAACACAGAGTAATTACTGCCTAATAACCTCTGGAGCTGCCCAACATGAATAACATGTTTCTAAACAGGATATACACAGGATTTACTATGATGAGCCAAAGAAAATCAATGGAGTGGCACCACACAGAAAGAAAATGTTCATGGTAGCAAACTCCACAAGGAAATTGTGTTTTGGAACCAAAGAAGAACCATATATTGGATATAGCTTATAACAAATCTGACTCCTACAGGAGTACATTGTAAAAATTCAGAATATAGCTTCTTTGAGCTCAGCCACATTCAAAAATGGACAATGTAATTTTGCAATATGACAACATAAGACCTCATAGTTGTTTAAAAACCAGACAAGCAGTAACAATGCATGATTGGACAGCTTTCTTTATCTAGCCTACAATACTAACCTGGTACCCTCATATTTTCATCTGTTTGGGTTCATGAAGAATGCACTTAAAAAACACTAGTCCTCAAAGAATGATCAGGTGAAAGAGGCAACTTGCATATGGCTCAAAAAGCAGCCAAAGTTTCAAGGAAGGGGTACATAGAAAGAGACTATATTGAGGACTAGATTTGGAATCCTGATACTTTAGTGTTCATTTTGGTAGCATTATTGCTTCTATTAAAGAAGAAGCATTACTTTTTGACTGAAGCTTGTATTTTCAGTTCATGAGAAAAGTAATATTAAAACAAAGCCATCTGTTTAAACAGTTTTACACTTGGGAAAATGCACATAAGAAACTTGGTGAGTAAAATCTTCAAAGCTGATCCATGTGAATATATTTTACACAAATGTACAAACATGCATACTTTTATATTATGCATATATGTGCATATTTAATATCAGAATTATAATTTTACACAAGCAGACACACTCATATTCATGTTCATTTTTGACAGCAAGGTCAAAAATGAACAATGAGTGTTTCATGCTTGAATGAAATTTTCATGTCATGTCTGATGATTGTGTTCAAGTATGAAACAAATTGTCACTGCTTGGTGTTGACTTTACTGTCCACTTTTATATTTATATACACTATCTCTGATATTGAGCACTTTTACCATAAAATATATTTAAAATCAAAACCCAGCAGTGACAGTTTTATATGTAAACGCAATCATCAAGATAATTATACCTCCATATTTGGGGTATTTGACAATTAAAAATTACCCTAATATTTAGTTCCTTTCATCTCCTTTGAAGTAATACTATGAAGGAGATGGTAGAAACTAAGTGTTGTGTCAAAAGCACATATTACATTTTAGGTGACTTGTTAGAATTTCTTGAATTTTAGGGTAGCATTTTTTTTTAAATTCATTTCATCCCAACTGAAGCTGTAAACTCATTCAGATGAAAGGGAATGTTAAAGAGTGTTAGAGAATATGAGAGAAAAAAAAACAAAAAAACAAACTACTATTAGAGAGAGAGAACAATAAAAGAACAAAAATTGAGACAAAAGATAATGACTAATGTTACACATTTAAATTTTTGAAGATCAAAGCTGACTGGAAAGCAAAAAATCAGAAGAGAATTCTGCAAACGAGAAGTGCAATAGAAGAACCTGTTATCATAGAACTTAAAGTTAAACTTGTTTGCTATTTAGAGCCTTAAAGGCACACTAAAACCATTTCTTAGCATTTATGAAACACTATGATAATACTTCTATTATCAGAAAACAAAAATGCATATTTTTCATAATTGATTAGTTAAAAGCTGAATATAATCTTTGCAGAAGTTGTGATAAGAGTTGTATATTAAGTTACTGACAACTTCTTTTATGTGGCATGTTCCGTCAAGATTTGGGGTGATCATGGTTTGCCATAACTTTCTGTGTTTTGTTGCTCTAATTAATGTTTTACTATCTCTCTCTGCCTCTGTTCTGCCATCCATTGATATAAACTTATTAAGTAGGTTAATTGTTGCTGCTACCTGCTTCTGTGTCTTCAGTATGACCTGTGAATGTTGAATTCTCAAGGCCCTCTTTCCTCGTTATGTATCTTAGAAATTTAAACTTTTTCTTAACATAAATGTAAATTCTTTCTGCATTTATATTGGCTGCTCTGATAGCATTCTGACCATAAAGATTGCATTTCTTGTTCCAGTGTCTTATATAAAGCTACATTGTTCTTGCTGTATTTTTTATCCAATTCTATTATTAGCTCTATTCATTAAAATCCTAATAAGCTTAGTTTGTGGCTAGAAACCTCATATTCCAAAGTTACAAAAAATATCACTCAGAAAACAAAATTGGCTATTAACTTGAAAACTCATAAATATTGTTACTATTTAATAATTAAGCAAAGAACAGAGAATAATTAGCTGATAGGAGAAACTGAAACAATTTTAAAATGATTATTCTATATATCTTTAAAATATTCTCAAAAGTAATTAATTTTAAACTTCCCATGTTTAATTGAACGTTTGGTTTTGTTTTTTAAATTGGCAAAATCTCTGGTTATCGGACTTTAAGTTAAAACTTAGCAGTTCACCACCCTATTTTTTTTTTTTTTTTCAATTGGAGTAGATGACTAAACTATCGCCCGGTTCACACTCCACCCATGTCTATTGTACAGGTGAAGAGGCTCATCCCTTGCTTCCTGTTTAGGATGTGGTTTCCAGCTTTCTCTTTTCCAATCTTTTCACTCTTACATAGCCCCCTGCACATCAGTGGTGTTACTGCCTTGCTCGGATTGATATGATTAAAAAAAAAAAAAAAGAAGAATACTCAAGTCTTAATAAAAATCTTTTTGACCTGACAATT
The DNA here is from genome assembly GCA_037127315.1 of Ascarosepion bandense. Classification (NCBI taxonomy): domain Eukaryota; kingdom Metazoa; phylum Mollusca; class Cephalopoda; order Sepiida; family Sepiidae; genus Ascarosepion; species Ascarosepion bandense. The sequence goes on along the minus strand of JBBBDQ010000524.1, from coordinate 264,544 downwards.
AGTTGACCATTTGCCTTACAGAAATGTACTACTTCAGGATCAATATAATTGGTGATTTAGAGAAAGACTGACAGAAATTTTCAAGTCCTATTCAAATTGTGAGTCATAGAGAATAAAATACATAGTCCAAGTGAATAAAACCTTTTCAACTCCTTGTTATCCTAAAATATAACCATATCCTTAATTTGAATAATTATACAGTCAGGATAGAAATGCAGCTGAAGGATGTGCATTTGTGGTACAGTGGTTATCAGCTTGGAACAAAAAAAATCAGAGAGCTGTGTTTGAATTCCAGTTGAATTTGTCGCATTCACTTTTATGCAAATACCTTTGGGAAAAGTATTTATCCACCTCGTCTCTCTCTCCAGCTATGGGTTAAATAGGCAGGATAGATTAGGTTCTATTGGCTTGGTTGGTAACCAGTCTGTCACAGAAATTAATGGCAACCTATTGCAGGAAAATCTTCTGCCCAGTCAGTCATGTCTCTATCGAGACATGATCACCCAAATGTATTTTATATAGCATTTAACTGACTAGCTGAACTATTGTAAATAGCATTTTATACAGTTATTAGCAATGTTGAAAAATGCAGAATACTCTTGGAAATGTTAAGTGCTTTTGTATAACAAAAGGAAATTCACTCAGTAACTTTTTATAAGTCTATAGAAAGATGTTTTTCAAGTCATCCGACATTAAAAAATGGTTTATTCTTTATCAGAAATAATAGCCAAGTTTTTATATAAAATATGTTGGACTTTCATTGTATGTTGTAAGCAACACCTTTTGAAAAATACTTGTTTTATTAGGAAATCTAACTAGCATATTCATATGTGAGCAAAAACATGTACATCAATAAACTTTGATGTTCTCCAAACACCATTAACCTTTTTTATACCAGTCAACAATATTCACTTGTTGACCCAGTTTTGCTCTTTTATTCTACTGCTCCTTCCCAACTGTGAAGCTTCTCATGAAATAAATTATGAGTCATTTAATTTTCATAATTAGGAAAGTGTATCTTCAGAAAAACACACTGAATTTTGGAGGAGATTCTAGCAAAATCAAAACAAAGCTAATTTTAAGCCAATGTTGAATGCTTGACTTAACAATTATATTCTTCTCTTAGTGGAGAATTTCAGAATAGCTTGATAGAGATACTGGGTTGGTCTTTGTAACAAGAAATATTAAAGCACAACAGATTTTAAAACACGTGATCATTTTGTAGCTGGGAATTTTTTTAACTTGTACATTTTTGCTTTTTATTTTTCAGACAGGTTTTTTATATACTGATTGTGTTAGAAAAAGAAGCAAGTTCTCAATTTCTATCAAGTAAATACATTTATTTTTCTCTCTGTCATCTATATTTACATATATTTGTATTCAATAGTTTCATTACATCAGCATTTGATTCTCTATGTCATTATTTCAAACAAAGTGATTTCTGGTGATATGCATTAACATGTACAAAAAAAATTTATGTATAGTTTTGGAAATTTGATAGATGGTGTTTACAAGAATCATGTCAGTATTTAAAAAGAGATTGAAACAACAAGAAACAAAATTGGTTTAAAATACTTTGCTCTATTGACATGATAAAAATACTAAACTTTAAAAGTAATCCATTTCTTTTATTGTTTGGTCAAACATTTTTTTTAACAATCTAAATTCTCTTTAGAATCACTTACAGTCATTTTAAGTGCTAATCATCAATGGGAGATTATGGTATACATATAAATATATATGTATTTTGAGAATTAAAAAAAATATTTTGAAATGAATTAAAAATTATTAGGAACTTTATAATTATGTCTTGTTCTGCAATGTTTCGTACTTGTCATATCTTAATTTGATAATTTATTTTTCTCAAGGTGATTGATGTTGCCTTTACCTAAAGACTTCAACCACATCTTGCAAGGTTAGTCCACCAACCATTTTTTCATTATTTAGAAAAAAAAAAAAATTAACAAAATTATTATTTTTAATATCAAGTATGAGTATTTTCCATTTAGAAATGAAAATAACCTAATTTCTGTCAGAATTCTTGAGATGAGGGCTTATAATTTACATGCAGACTATTCACTTCATTGTTATTTTCACAAAGATTTGGATGTTGTGCCCTCCTGGCTTCATCAGGTATATGTCAATCTGAATAAACTACAATGAATTTCGAACTGAATCCTTTATTCTACAGGGGTAGATTATTCTTGTTCCATTGTTCATGTCTAGGGATACCTTGTCTCGTTCTTAATTAGTACTGCTCAGTAACAATCTAATTGTGAAAGCAGTGAAATACAGAATGCAAAACAGGATATTAAATTCAGATTATTAATTTCACAACTTTGTATTTGGTAAAGGCATGAATACAAATTTCTCTTAACACTGATGTCAATATTTTCATTCTGCCTTCACAAGCCCCACTAAAATATAAAAAGCATGAACATAAGACAAATTTAATTTGCTATCAATGAATGCATTTTAAACACTAGAAAATTTGTAATGTGTGTGTGTGTGTGTATGTATGTATATATAATACACACACAATAAAGACACAGGATGCGATGGGTAAATTGTCATTATTTTATAATTTTGTGCATGCACATTGCTTTTGGGGACTGCACAGTATAGAAGGGTCAGTTGAGAACTATCTGTGAGAAAAAGAGCACCATGACCCAATATACTCTGCCATAAATTCTAATGCGAACATTTTACTCTGAGGACAGGGCAGAGGATTTGGAAAGAGATGATATCCAGTCAACATCATGATGTTTGGAGTGATCACTAGTGATGCTGACATTATGCATCCATTCATTCTTTCCACAGAACCTCAGACTCAACGCAGAGGCCGACATCAAGTGCCTTGAGGTGTTAATGCTGCTCTGAGTCAAGAGGGTGGCTACTGGAAGACCCTATGTCTGGTCTGGCAACAGGACTCTACAGCATGCCACACAAGCAGGAGAACCCAGTCAAGACTGTTAGACTATTTCTACAATAACACCCCTTAAATCCCCTCTGGTGTGGAGTACAGTTGAACATGAGATCAACAAAACTCATTGTAATACCAAAGATGAACTGAAGGCAAGGATTATGACAGAATTCACCAACTTAAACAAGGAAACCATCCAGAAGAGTTGCAGGAGATTCTGAAGTCATATGGAGGCTGTGGTTGAAGCCAATGGTGATTTTATTGAACGAATTTACTCTTTAGTATTTGAAAATATTTTTGTGCAATTTTGGTAAATATATCTCTTAAAATGAGAGGTCAGTGTAATTTTCATTTTTGCGTCATTTAAACGACAATTTATCCATCATACCCTGTACATAGACTGATCTCAGTGAAACTAACATTGCCAAAATTCAAATAAAAAACGTCAGCATCAGAATAGGTGCTGACATTTTGATGCTTTATTTTTAATCAGGTTTGGCTAAAAATAGAATACTGCTGCCATATCTGGACTAGACTTGCTTAGTCCTCACTTTCCAGCTCTGATAGATTTCAAAATCATTTACACAGCCTTGCAGGAGGAGGGACAAAAAAAAAATAAAAAAAAAATGACATTCTCGACTTTGCAGCCTTTTTTCTTCACACACAACATCACAAGCCTCTATCACTATTTCCATTCTTTAGTTCCACTAGTTCAGATCTTTACCACTAGGATATGCTATGAAACTTTCACAAAGTTGAATCATCTATATTCCAAATGTAAAGAGGTTTCACCACTCAGATAGCTTCTACTCCCAAAAATCTACTTTGTGGAACAGACTTCTACATAGATGCTCCCCTGAACACTACAATCTTAACCTCTTGAAGAAAGGATCATTCATTATCTATCCCATTTATCCTCCTAATTTTCACTTCCTACCACCACCTCTTTCATTCATATTATGTAACTCATTTATGATAATCATTTTAAAAGTATTTTGAGAAGCTATTTAGATGTATATTAAGTGAACTTTATGATGATTGCATGAATCAGGCTATTGTCTCTGGGAGTTGACTTCAATGTCCACTTTTATTTATACATGCGCTCTATCACTGATACTGGACATCCATACCTAAGACTATATATATACACACACACACAAGAACATTATCCTCAGATCCTAAACTTTTTAAGGATAGAAAAAAAATTTAATTTTTAAGTCAATGTACTAAAAAGGTAATAAAGAAAAATTATTTATGTATTAGAATCTTTAAAAGAATTCTACTTGTTAAGGTCAATAATGCATGCAGATCAATTGATGGCACTGCTAAACTTTTAAAATAATTGCACTCAATCCAAATGAATTATGCCACAGCTCGCATTTCCGCAGGTTTAATGAAAATATCAAGTTGATTTTATACTATAAACATATTATATTATGACCAGTATAATAAAAGATATATATAAACAAAAAAAAATGTTTAAGAATTTCTATAATGCTTCTTGTATTAGTAAAAGCCAAAATGGCTGTCACAAATGGAGAGAAGATTCAGCCATTGTAAAAATTTATGAAACTTATTTGCTGAGCTAATTGTAACAAATCACACTCATTCCTTTTCTATTCCATTGGTGAAATGTAAGTTGAGCAGCTTGTTCCCATGAACTGCTGCTTTGTGGAATTGATTCCCAAGGTGATGCTTCCCTAATCATTTCAATATTAACCTGTTCAAGTCTAGGGTTAACTGTTACCTTCCCCACATGTCCTCATAAACTCTATTTCTTACTTTATAACCCTCTAACTCGAGTGACTCTTGGGTCTTGCATTTTGTATATAAAGAAAAAGATCTTACCTCTTCGAGCAGACGAGTCACAGCCTCAATATCATTGTATGTTCTAGTCATCTGGGTTACACGCTGTGCGCATAAGACTGAAAAGAAAGATTGCAAATATTAATTTGGATTTTCTTTGAATAATTATTTAATATCAATTTAAAATAAAGTATTCCTTGAAGAAACCACATCAAGTAATTACATAGACATTGATAACAGTGGAAAAAAAAAAAAATGTAAAAAGAACTGGAAAATAATGGGCGCTTTTAATTTTTAACTTTTTAAGCAGATATTATTAAAGTGATCACTAATAATTTTTAAAACATCAATGCCTAAATGAGTCACAGAGTACTTAGAATAATTGTACTATGACAAAAAATGTGAAGACTGCTATCAAAAATAATTTATCTTATTAAAAATACCATTCCTTTATTGTCTTGGATAAATCTGTGGAACAGGTGAAAAAACACACCTTTTCCAATATTACCTTAAGGTTAAACAATGAGCCAATAAAAAAATGTTGAGGTTTATTATTTTAAAGTCGTATGTAAAAATATTTACATCCTTACATGTCAGAAACTAAGTATGCTTTTCTTACAACTAGATACACTCCCTTTCTGATACCAGCCTGACAAGGTTTTGGAATCAGTGTCATTTTTTTAAGCAAGTTCAATGAAATTTATTAAGACAATCTGAATGATTCATGTATTTTCTGCCTTAAAAATTGTATTTCACTACTCATATTAAGAAGTCCCTCAGTAACAAAAGCAAAAGTAATAAATGGGTCAATTTGTTAATATTCTAAAAAAATTATTTAAAATATGGTTTCCAGAAAGTAAAAAACACTACAACTGAATAAATTTAACTGAGATCATTTACATCCATTTTTGAACTATAGTAATAATGATACTTGTTATGTTCAGGCCAAAACCTTTTCTTTGGTTCCATGATACATTGTAGTGTTTGACAGATTTGTGAATGCCATAAAATAGTTTTTTTTTTTTTAAATATTGTAACTGAAGCAATTTGATTGGCTTAAACATTTTGGTAGCTGTATATTTCATACATGTAATTATCACTTATTATTTGCTAAATTTTCAACATATACTATAAAAATATGTCAACATTACTAACTTCCCTTTATTCATAAGCCGTGATCCAAATGCTAAGGTCATTATCACTTTCAGCACAGAAGACAGATTCAACTAAGCAATTTAATGTTCAAAGGTTCCTGCTAGGATCTCTAAACTGAATCCATCACAAAGTGTGTAGACTCGATATTATCCCTGAAATAGTCTTTAAGAAATGTGCTCCTGTTCTCTCTAAACTCTACAAAAAGAAAAAGAAAATCTTGCTGCTGTTTGCTTTTCTGACTATTGGAAAACTTCTTCTGTAGTTTCCATCTTTAAGAACTCAGGCAAATCATCTGATCATAACTCTCAATTTATTAGGATTCTACTTCTTTTTGGTAAAGTACTAAGTGCTCTAATTAACTATGAATTGGTTAAGCATCTCACCACATAAGGTCATCCTCCAGATAAGCAATATGTTTTTTTATTTCTTTATGAAAACTGCTGATGTACTAACAATTATTGCTGAAAATCTATCATGCTTTATATAAGAATGTTGAAGCTCAGGGTGTTACTTTGAATTTCAAAGATATTTGACAGGATTTAGCATAATGATCTCCACAAATTGAAAAGTTATAGTATTTCTGGACAATTTTTTTTTTTTACCTTTATCAAATCCTAAAATGAAAGTTATCTTGAATGGTCAATCTTCTAAATCCTTTTGCATTAATGCAGGTGTTTCACAGAGCTCTATCTTTAAACATAAGTAGTTTCTAGTTTTTATCAAAACAACCTTCCTGATATCATCAGTTCTCAACATGGTATCTATGCTGATGGTAACTATTTACTCCTGTCTTAATAGTAAGTTTGATAAGTCAGATTAGCAGCTCATCTAAAAAAATAACCTACGTTCTGTTAAGAAAGGCAAAGAATGGCTAGTTAATTTGAACTCCTCCAAAACAAAACTGCTTTCTTTTAATCACCTAAGAAAAGCATTTTTGCCTTCTTATGGCTGATGCTAACTCCAAGAGAGTGACTCATTGTACCTTCTAAGGCTGATATTATTCATTGGCATGAAGTGAAAAGATTATATTGAATCAAGTTCTAAGTTTGCTGCTAGGAAAGTTGGTTCACTGTGTTATGCTAGACAATTTTTCGTGTCAGAATTTATCTTACATATTTATTGTCTTTAATTTTATGGGTTTGATATTTTTTATCTTACAGCCATATTTGTAAACAAGAATAAATTGTTATTTTGATATTTCCTAAAAATCAAAAAATATTGGTCAAAATATTAAGCACAAATGATAAATTTTCAATAAAAAATAAATTATGATAGAAAAATAATAAACCTTGAATTTAAAATGACTGTCCTCCTTACATAACAAGAATAGGAGTAAAATAAAATAGGGAATTACCTGCTAGCTCATCCAATGAATAATATTGATACAATCCTTCCATTCTTATAAGCTCTCACCTTGTAGAAAGGGAGGCTACTCTCTCAAGCAGAATTTTAAGTTGGTAGGCATTTGGCGAGTGTCTAATAAATTGGCTCATAGCTTTTGTAAACTTTTAAAGATTATATTTCCTTCAAAGAATGTGGGTTTCAAACCCATTAGAATTGTAATTTGATATTTTAAACATGTTTTATTGTATCTGGCCAGAATTCGTGTGTAATGTTAAATAACATTTTCTGTTATAAAGTTTATTGTAATTATTGAATAAAGTTAAAATGTGTTATGCATTTTGTAGAAAAAGCACATAATGTTGTCAATGAAATATTTGAAGTCATGTATCATATTAAAAAGTAACTTTTAATAATAGAACAAACCAATTAGAGAATCAAATGTTGAGAATTAGAGGAATACAAATGCAAAGTTCCTAAAATGCAAACTACAGTTATCTTGTCAATAATCACAATCAATCATTACAATGCAAAACTTTCACACAAACAAGCTGTAATTATGTAAATGCATATGTATAACCTTTTGTCATCTGTAACAATGATATATACAGATATATTTTCAATCCTAAAATAACTGGAAAACTAACCTAAAAATGCTTTTTGATGATAGTAAATTAATTCTTTGCTTATTAAGACATCAATTACCCTATACTACACAAATACCCATTATTAATAAGATTACCCTCTCATTAGGTTCAACAAGTATTGTTTGACATAAGGAATAACAGACATCTTGTGTGATTTTGCACAAGCACAGAACGTATCCATAAGAAAATGAAGCTAATACCAGGAAAAAAATATACGTGCAAATCCACTGGATAGAATCCATACTGAAGACATGTGATTATAAAACATGCCTCAGCCAACAGGAAGAGTCAAAGAAAAAAAAAAAGCAAAAACAAAAAAAAAAAAAAGCTGATAAACAAAATAATGACCAAATTTTCAACACTGTCCAACAGAAATCAGAAGCTGAGGTTTGAATGGATGTCAAGAGAATTACATTACTACAAACAGAAAAATTTCTATTTGGTAGACATCTGTCAAATGTTGAAATACTATATAGCCAGTCCTTCAAATGTGTCAAGAGTGTCACTTCAATATTGTGAGGAAAATAAATTTGTTAAAAGATCACCTCCACCTACATTGCTTGTAGATATTGTTATAGAAAGCAATGTAATTGTGATATATATATGTTCTTACTAAAATATTTGTTAGTTTCCTAGTATTGCTATCTGTAGATAAACTGATAAGGATTAATGTTATGAATAAAACATGATGGTTTGATGGTTACTCATGATATTTACACTGTCAATTAAATTATTTGGAAATAAGTAACCAGCCTTTTTTTGTAGAACAGTGAAACCAACTGATGTCTTAGCACTTAATAGTAATTGATAGCAGTTGATATTTAGATCTTAAAAAAAATATGGACTGTTTTTTTACTTTTAGATATTAATGTCAAATTGTGAAATATGCTGGTAAAGTGAAAAAAAAAAAAATTTAAAAAACAAACAAAAGCAACAATGCTAAAATGATTTAAACTAGTTTGAACGTGGTCATATTATTTGACCTAAAAAGAAGTCCAATTGCCGGTTTTGCATTCCTTTGGACATATCTCGAAAGGTAAACATAAGTAAAATGGTTTATATATGTCCAGTTTCGAAAGAGTAACATACGAAAAAATACAAACAACTCTTACGAGAGCTGTAAAGGTGACCAGGTATTAACAATAGGGGTGCTTGTGGCTATATGCAGTAAGAACAGGTGAGATAGACCGGTAGGTAAATGTAGACTAGAGTAGGTAGTGCCTCGGGAAAATTAAGAATACTGGCCAGCTGAATCATTCTATGGATAACGACAGGTTTTTATGCCCACAAGCAAATGAACTGGCTGGAATACCACACATGTTTCATACTTATCTGGTAGTAGTAATGTTGTTGTCACTGACCAGTGCCCAGTGCATGGCCTCTTTAATCAATAGGTGACCAGAAACAGGCTTATGACTTGAGGAAAACATTAGCAAGTGCTACTTCTGATTTGTAATTATTTGAGAGAGAGAGAGAGAGAGAGAGAGAGAGAGAGAGAGATAGAGAGAACAATTTAGAGAAAAAAAACTAAAACAATCACTCTAGTCTTAATTGTTAAATTAGAATGGCTTAGCACAAGACAAAAAATAAAACAAGGATAGTTTTTTCTTTTTAAAATTATTTATGCATAAATTAAAAGGAAAATATTATGTATTTATTTTTAAAAAGCAGGTTAGTGTATGTGTGTGTGTGTGTGTGTGTGTGTGTGTGTGAGAGAGAGAGGTGAGAAAACATTATTTACCATTAATAATGTAAAATAAATAAGCTTAAATATTCTGTAATTTTGAGATAAGTGGTAATTATTATAAATCTCATTAGTGGTCAATTTTAGCATTTATGTAAAATACTTAATAGAATCCTAAACAAAATATACCTTTTTGATTATGCTTAATATCAAGAAAAAATGATTACCTTCCACTGCATTTCATCTTATCAAATTATGATTTTATAAAACTATTATCACAACTCTTGTCTGTAGTATTAAAATATGTAAGAATCATTCTTTTTATTCCAAAATTCAGTCCATTTCAGAAATATGAAATTGGAATTTTGAAAATTATGCTAATTTAGATGACAAGTATTGACCTCTTAATATAAGGAAATTTTTGCTATTATTTGTTAACTTAGCTTTTGAACAGTTTTTAAAAGTAACACAAGGAGTAAAGGTAATGACAAAGAACACTAGCCCATGTTGATACAAAATTTTTGGAATAAAAAATGTTTTATGGATAAGTTGCAAAATATTTACAGCATTGGTTTGTCAATTCTTAAAGGACAAGATAGCGTAAATTTTGTGTTGATGGTAGTTCCAAAAAGTAAAAATGTTGAGAAAAATCAAGTCATAAGAGTCAAGGCACATTATTTATCTAAAAATATTTGATTTGGCTGATATGGCAAAATCATTATTTTGGTAAAACTGGGAAGCCGCCACTGGTCGGAAATTATTTTTTTTTACTCTTGTATTTGTAAGTAGGCAACAACGGAAGGAAATTGCATTTCACTTTTAATTAGAACTATGAAAATCCTTAAGACTTTTTATAAGAGTTAAAAAAAAAATATCAAAGCTTCAAACTGTTACAATGAACTAACTGTTAAAGGAAATGACTAAAATGTATATGGCCACTCTTAAACTGCAATCATGAAACATTATTATTATTATTATTATTATTATTTACTGGGTGTGGAATGAAGCTGAAGGTTATTCAAGTATTAGAGCATCAAAGTAGAAGTCATATGATCAATAGTTCTAACTTGTTTCTCCTCATCATTCAGATACTAGAAGTCGAAACTCAGTCTTAAAATGTTTTTTTTTAAAAAAGCAAACTAAAAATATTAAACAGAAAAATATTGTTAGAAACAAAATAAATCAAAAGAGTACTGAACTGTTATGTAGTATCAGTCTTCCTTTATGGCAGTGAATGCTGGACAATCTCATAGATGAAAAAGTTGAAGCAACAGAAATGTAGTTCTACAGAAGGATGCTGAGAATATCATGAACCAAACATGAGAACAATGATAAAGTTCTTGAAACAATGGCAACAAAAAGGACACTTATGCTTAACATCAGAAAAAGACAACTGAAATTTTTGATGCACAGAAAAGAGGATTTGAAAATTTAATACTCAAAGGACAGATTGAAAGTAAGAGGAACAGAGGAAAGTAATGCACAACCTATCTGGCGAGCTTGAGCAAATGGATGGCAGAGTAGATTTTAGGAGAGATGGCAAAAAGACAAAAGTTATTAAGAGCTACAGAAGACAGAAAATTTTAAAGAGCCATGATTGCCAATGTCCTGAAAGGATATGGCACATAGAAGAAAGCAATCTCTAATAAAGCCAAGAAAAGTAAAAATAATACCTTGAATTATTTACAGTGTGTAATGTACAATAGGCTAAAAAGAAGTTGATTCTATAAGTGCTACATAAAACTTCTTCACTAACCTTTAAATTCAGACAGTTAAAAAAAATCATTGGTAAGAAGTGCTTTGACAGTATACATGTTTTAGGAAACTTGATAAAGTCTTTCATATAAAAAAAAAGGAAAAAAAAGAAAGGAAAAAAGAAAAGAAACGATTGGCATTTTTAAAAAATTATCAACATTACAATTATTTTAATTATTTGGAATCAAACCAGAATTATTCAAATTTCTTATGTGGGGAAAGAAGTTCAATTTGGCGCAGTTAGCAAGAAAACAGAAATATCAAATAAGATGCTGAGAATGAAATATTTTGAATGCAGGCATGCCATGCCCATATCATTTTTTTTTGATGTTTCTACATCTACTATTAGTTTTTAATTAAATTAGTTTTGAAGCATTAATCAACAATATTTATGCAAATACCTTTTAATTGAATGTTGCAATTAAAAACTTAAGTTTGTAAGATTTCAGTAATAATGTAATCATAAGTATTTAAGAAAATTTTGTTTGCAATTAATAATCAAAATTCAGGACACCAAATAAAATTACACGGGAAATTATTCTCATTTGTTTAGGGGAAATGTTTAGAGGTTTATGAAAATCCATCAAAGTAATTTTGTCTTGGTTAGGCTTCAAATCAGAAATTGTTATGAGGTCAACTTTTAACAAAGCCTAAAAATAGAAATATACCCTGAAGTTTCACACATTTTAAATGAAACCTATGTAAATCAGCCAAAAACTTAAAAACTCAAATACTTAATGTTATACTCCACTGCTATTAGATCTTTTTCTGATCACTCTACATGTTGGCTAGATATGAACACTAAGATAGCAAAACGCATAATAAGAAAAAGTTGTTTTCTGTGCAGAATCTTCAAACATCACATTGACAAAACAATACCCTGCAATAAAATTAATAGTCAATCACAAACATTCCCACTGGAAAAAATGACCCTAGGGACTACCAGATTTGCTTAAAAGAAAGCCCTTAGTAACAACCGACACTGTTGTAGACTGAAAGGCCACCTATCAGTATCACAACCATGATTGCCACTCACTGTCACCCCCCCCCCCAAAGACATAACTAGTTACTCCATCATCACCACCCACTGTGAACCAAATCTCTTTGATATACCACATTCAACCAGAATCAAGAGACATTCCATTTGACAAACCTTAATGATCTACTCCAAGCCTTCATTGCTGTCACAACCATGACCTCATCTTATTGATACCATTCAACCAGAATCCAACAGAGACATCCCGCTCGACCCATTCCAGGCCTCTCTCGTCATCACCATTGTGAACCCATTTTGTTGATACTAAATTTGACCAGAATTTAACAGACATTCTGCTCAACCCACTACAGGCCTCCCTCATTGTCAACACCATAACCCGATTTATTGATCTCCAATTCAGCCAGAATCTAACAGAAAGCTTATACTTGTTGTTCACAATCTACACCTAATTCCTCATCGCCACCACCATAACCACAACAACCCTAATCAAGGCCACCAGTCCATCAACATCATCACAAGTGCCAATTTCAACTGTAAAGAAAGACATGCAGCTAACCCCCCAAAACTACTAATTTACTCCAGGCCTATCCTCTGACCCTAACTGTTGACCTCAGCCAACCAACCCCAAAAAATCAGCCAACTCCTGGTCCTACCAACAATTCACTTATGCCTAATTACTTTCAAGACCAATGGCAACTAAGGAACTGCATATGAACAATTTTTTGCCACCTTTCACTCAAATATGTACATATTCTGAATTTTGACCAATACATATTGAAATCCATTTCTGTTCCATTCCTTTGCAACTAAATGCTTGTTATAACATTATTTCAACTAATAATACTAATGTCTTTATAGAAAGCAGTTCTAACTCTTCACATACATTAATGAATTTGTTACTGGCATTCTATAAAATAAAAAAGTAATACTAAGATATCAACTACTTCTGATATTGGTTTGCAAGAAAAGTTAATCTGATCTCATTCACTACATAGTTCTTAAGTAGGGTGTTAAACATGTTGAGAAACAATTTATCAAATACTAGCTTAAAAGCTGCACTTCATGTAAACTTTTAAGCTAACTCCTGCAGAGAGCTAATTAAACTTTTGACCCAAAACTAAAAGGATTCTTGATTCAGCTTAGAAAACAGCAATGATAATTTTAAAGACAATGATAACTTTGGATTTTCCAATTCACTCCATGAAACTTCAAAGCCTTACTTTAATTCAAGCTAAGTCCAATTCTGTCCACTATAAAATTCAAGGAATATGTAAAACTTATTTATTTGGTCAAGTTAGAAGTTGAAGGGTTAAACTTAAACCACATTTATTTTTTAATTTTTGTTATGGAGTTATTTTGACATACAATGCAATCACTAAGAACACATTTTTCTTATCTGAGAATTTACAATACTAAACAAAACAAAATACAATACATAATATAAAGATTAGGTTCTATAGACTCTACCAAATTCTCCTACCAAAGCTAACAGATATTAATCAATTAAGGAAAATTAGTTTGAATTTGAATATACAAATTCTCCAAATATTAATGAAATGCCATAAGTCATAAAGCAAAGATAGTGATGAGGAATTTGTATCTACTTCACTTAAAATACTGAAAATATTTTAAATTTATTTTTAGAGATATGTTTAAATTTTAAAAGCAACAAACAAGGAAAATGAATCAAATTAAATAATAAATACAAATTTGAACTTCAAATGATTGCAATAACATTAGTGCAACAGGTTCAGCATGTAATGGCATGCAGTTGTTAAAAATCAAATAGTGTAGATGACTTAATGAGTAGAAGTCAATCGTATTGAACAATCCAAATATATTGAAACTATTCTTAATTGGATGAATATCAGTCATACAATGTAACTGCTGATAAACAGAGATGAGAGCCAAAATTTATCCAAAGATAACTCATGCATATATTTACAGGTGATTTATAAAAACAGGGTCTATTAGAAAAAAGAGATACAAAAGCTCACATTCGTTAACAGAAGCAACATTTTCTGTTAGTCAATAATAAAAATCAGTTCAATGCTTTCAATAGTCAAATAAGAGAATTTGAATAGAAAGAAAGTAAAATAGATAGGAGAGTGGGTTGGCAACCAACCAAACCCTACCCTGCCCTAATTGGTAATCTGTCATTGAATAAACAGGTGGGCAGGTTGACCACACACAAAGCAAGTAAAAAGTGTTTTAAGTTCTCCTAATCAGTCATCCAAAGAGAGGAGCCAAGTGCAGACAGTTGGCACTCATTCAGCCATTCTTCTATCAATTTCTATCAATAGTTTTTTGAACAATGTCTTGAATGGAGAACAATTCCCTCTTTCCATCTTACCATTTCATTAGGAGAAATTGGAGGTTACAATAGATCAAGAGAGAAAGAACTAGCAGCAGCATCTTATTACTAAAACTATCTGCAATACCACAAACTATTTTATTTTACAAACTTACTCAGTGGGGCAAAAGAAAAGGTAGCCAAGTTTATGCTCTCATTTGAAAAATTAACTGAAAAACAAATTTAAATCTATTTTTTAAGCTATCAAATTTTTGTAGGATAATTTTTCAATTTAGTTCTAATTTTTATTGATGAAATTGCAGAATGAATCTTACTAAAAATTTACTCTATTTTATAGCATATATAATAAAAATTAAGCTCATTGACTAAAGTATGAAGGTGATGCTTATATATATATATATATATATATATATATATAAGCATCTTCTTTATACATGAGTCAATGAGCCTGATTCTTATATATAAGCATAACACAAGAGACTGAATTGTGCCACTGACATAGGATAATATGTATATATAATTAATAGCTCTGTTTATACTACATTGAACACTATTTTATTAATATCTGAATAATATTTTGTACATCTATATTTCCATAAGTATATTTAATTAGCAGTATAGCCCGGTGTTGCTCGGGTGTAATGAAAGCTTTAAAACTAATCTATGGTCCTGGAGCACAGACTCTTTGGACGTTAGCACGAAAGACTAAAAAGCAATAGTTGTCTCCAGTTAAAGCGAAACCGTAGACAGAAAGAAAAATGAATGGATGTAAGTCAAATTTTGATTTCCTGGTATCGATATCAAATAAGTTTTTTTTCATTGTAAACTGAATTTTGAAGGCTAAATAAGTCCTCTGAGTAAATGGCTGAAACTAAGAACTACAATTATACCTACTTAGAGCCAAACCCAAAGCATAAACTAAAATAAAAGGGCTGAAAAAAAAAAAAAAAAAAAATACAGACATACAGGCAGATAAACAGACACACACAAACATCTTGCCTTATATATATATATATATAATTGATTTTCTGCACTATTGTAAGAACTGCAACCTTGAAACTTCTGAATATCGTTTCCTATGTCTTTGTCTATGAGTATATCAAATTTGATGAAAATCGGACCACTCCTTCTATAACCCGATTTTTTCGATTATCGATATTTATCGGGGGTACCTCGACACAAAACCTAGCTAAGAACACTTGCAGACGCTTATAGTACAACTGTGTCAATTTTCAAGAAAATCGGTTCAGCCATTTTGAAGTCTATAGGTAACGGACACACACACACAGAGACAAAGTTCCATTTATAAATAAGTTTATATATATATATATATATATATATATATATGCTGGAGAACACATTTTTCTTTAACAAGATTTCTCAAAAATGAAAGATGAAAATAAAACAGTTTAAAAAATAAAACAGTTTAAAAAATAAATGTAGCATCTACTTAAATAGGGGTATCTACTAAAAATCATGTTTAATTGATAAAAATATGTTGAATAAATAAGATTCTTTTATTTCATTAGAAAAACATAGATAAAGTCAAAATGACACCTGACTTTTCTGTCTTACAGAAACATTGTCTCATTCAATAGTTGACAGGTATTACATTATTTATTTTAAATACATGACATAAAAAAAACAAAACATGTTCACTGGATGACAACTAAATTTTAAACTTGTTGCGTGCATACGTGTGCGTGCACACACATCAAAATGTCATCAAAATGAACACCAGATTACAGAGCTTAAAACAAATTTCATAATTTCTGGTAACATTAGAATGTGCCTTCAGTAATAGCATAAAATAATCAAAATGTTATGTTGGCAAAACAAAAAAAAAGAAAAAAATCAAATTAGAATTTCAAAATGTTATGTTGGCAAAACAAAAAAAAGAAAAAAATCAAATTAGAATTTTAAAATGTGAATTGACTCTCTCACACTTCATAAAATAATTTTTATCAGGTTATATTGCCATCAATACATCAACAAATCTTAATTTATTTAAATAATACTGACTTTTTTTTTAATCATTTCACCTCAAGCAAGGCAATAAAGCCACTAAGATGCAAGGAGTTACTGAGTGTTGGATAATAAAAGAAAAAATACTATTATTATGAGAGAATAATAAAAGAACAGGAATTAAGAAAACAGAAGATGATTGATACTGCATTTAAATTTTTGAAGATCAAATGATCCAAATTCTTAAGATTATTTTTTCATTATTCACACAACTGTACATCTAAATTTGGAAACAATTTTAATATCCATAAAGTATACAAATACTATCAATATTTTCAATTAGTCATACTGATAATGGAGAAATTATAGATTATTTTTCAGCTTAGTATCTGTTTATATATTTTCTTTAATCTGTCTCTTCCCTCCAGTTATAGGTTAAATAACAGGACAGATTGGGTTCTATAGCCTTGGTCGGCAACCAGTCTACCACAGAAAGTCATGGCAACCTACTGTGGGATAATCTTCTGCCCAGTCAGTCTCTTTTGAGACATGATCGCCAAAGTGTGAATCACATATGGCACTTAACTGACTGAATTGACATTATTTCATCAGTATTACTTCTTTGATTTATGGTGGCTCTTCAAATACAAACTGCAGTAGCCTTGTTATCAATTTAAGCCAAAAGCTGTTTTTTTGCTGTTGCTAGCAGAATGTGACAACACAATCGTGAAATTTAAATGTACTCTTATTTTGCAATTGGCATCAACTACAATGGCAGGATAAAGGTTTTCATTGGTGACTTAGGTTGCCTAAAGAGTGTTCATGGTTAAGTTGCAAGAAAAGTTATATTTTTATTCAAAATTAATACCACTTTATCAAAAGCAAAAAAAGAAAAAAAAAAATTCAAGAAAGATTTGAGAAAAAATAAAAGCTACATTGAACAAAACAAAGGAAGAATAACAAAAGTAGTGAAACTGTAGTTATCAAGTAATATGAGGCATACTGATAATGACTAGAAGTTATTAAACAATGAAGCAAAACTTCTCTTTCTATGAAGAAACTAGTGAAAGCTACATGTTAAATATCACTTAACACCAGAAATTGTACAAACAGAATGCATATATTTATTCTATTGCTTTATCATAGGTCCCAGGAAATGATCCTGTCAGTGACTGTATTGAACAGAAAGCAAAAGAAGATAATTTATATTGGCTAACAATTCATCAAAGTTATATACATCATAAGAATGAACATAGAATTGATAAAAATACATGACTCCATATTAAATAACTAGACATAACCTATCATCAAAATTAGAGAATTTGAAAAAAGAGAAATTAGCAAATATAAAAAAAATCTGTGTGGTATATAAACCAGGCGATACTTTTTTTTTTAAATTTGTTTTGTCAAATGGTTGATTTTAGAGATGCCATCACTTCCTGTATTACTACTTTTTAGACATTTAAATCCTTGTAAAATAAAAGGTTGAATTATTTCCAAACAAATCAGTTGTCAAATTCTAATACTTTTTTTTTTGCCAGTTAAAGCAGAGTTATTAAAATAAATGAAATAAAATTTTTTCATAGGGACTCATAATTAAAATTGCAGGCTCCTAGCACTTGGTTGATTATTTTATGATGTAAGCTCATTATAAAAAAGTTAACTTTTCTTTCCTTTGGCAGTATTATGTAAAATGGAAAAAACAAAACAAGACAAAGCCACTTTTACACTTTGTTTTACATATTAATATATTCCTAAATAAAATGTACCAAAATGCATGTTATATGCATCATTTTGATTATTGCAAAAAAGTTGCCACTCTAGAAAAGTGAAAATCAAAAATACAAGCATGTAAAATGTTTTGCACAAATTTTAAAACACTAAAATTAATCAAATTACTTTGGGAGACTTAATGCACAATTATATGGTAGATTGTGACAATAAAATAATGACAATTATTTGGTTTTATGTTTATTGCTATTAGTTATGAACAGATTGCCTTCAAATGAAAATTAGTAGTGCCAGATCATCAAATAAGCTTCTAACTAAAATAGTAACTAATGAAAAATCTAACTTATAAATTTTTAATTGAATTTCACATCCAATACAAAACATTTCAGTTGGTATGGAAGTTTCTTATCTTTATTACAGAAAATATTTTAAACAGAGTGCTAAAAATGGTTGCTATGCTATTTCATTTTGAAGTGTATTAGTCAGTTAAGTGCCATACGTGAAACACGCTTGGGCGATCATAAGTGTATACAATGAATTAATACAAAATGTTTCATTTTGTTTCACCATTATGATTTAAGGGCAGATAATTCTGAAATAACTTATTTAGTTTGAAAAAAAAAAAAGGTAGACCACTCAAGTAGGATTTACAAGTTGAAGAAAAAAGAAATGTGTAAAATGTTTGAAAAAAAAAAAAAATTGTTTTATAAATCTTATTTTAGGCAATTATAAACATAACAAGCAAACCATATATAATTTCGACTTTTTTTTAGTACTCTTTGTGAGCTGCTGTACAAACAATAAGAAAAGAACTACATGAAAGATTATTTGTTTGTTAGGAAAAGTAATATTTTCTATGGCCAAATTCTTTGAAGTTTTAGAACATTTTTTTTAAGATAAAGGATGAAAATAACTTCTAAAAATAATGTTTTAAAGATGATATTAATAAACAACTAGTAAAGTCAAGCACATTTGTTTGTTCATCAAATATTAACTGGAATATTCTCTATGGTTCCTTTCATTCTAGATTATTTTTATATAACAATTAGTCTGAACTTTATATAAAAGTAGACTATAACTAACCAAAAATATCAAATCAAAATATAAAGCAAAAATTTAGATCTTATTATAGGTATCCCAAACCAAAATTTTATTTTCATTATATCTAAAAACTTCTCATATAGGCATATAAATTTTTGCAAAACATAAACAATGGTACAAAATTTATTTTGGTAGCTTAATTAGCCACCGAGTTATGGCCATTCAAAGTTTGTCAGAAATTAGAAAATTTGCTGTCTTATGTGCTATTGGTCTAGAAGCTAAATTTAACATTTAATTTAATTTAATTAAAAATGCATGCTTCACACAAACGAAAAATCCTTAGAAATGTAATTTCATTATGTGGTAAATGTGGTTAATACTAGTGGAAGCAATAATTACTAGATCAAAACAGCCTAAACATCAGACAAATTTCATTATCATCCTCTAAAAAAAGTGCAAAAATGACACAAAAGGGCAACTTTGTACATATAGGTTTCATTTCAGCAGCTAACACATTGAATCTTCTTAATATCATTCATAGCACATTAGAGATCAAGCTTAACTTTTCTTTTAATAGTAAATCAATAAAAATCTGATTTGGACCATGTAAAAACAGATGGAAACACAATTTGATAATGGGGTAAAAAAGGGTTAAAAAATGAGTCAAAAGTATATATCACTAAACTTACTATCAAAAAAAGTATACATTAGAGGTACACGCTTGAAACTTTGCAACTTTACTAATTTTTGGGTGAGGAATTAAAAAAAAAAGTATTTGTCTTCTCTGTAAAATCAAAACTTTTTGTCATAGAGGCATTTTAACTCAGGTGAAATTATGAAGTTTTCAACTTGATAAAAAAGGCCAGACAACAACAAAATTTAGAAATTTGTTATACAAAATCATAATTTATTGTTTTTTTCTTCAAATTCTTATTGTAAAACTTTAAACTTCAAAATTTGAAATGAGCAAAAAATATTTTTTAATTAACAGAACATATTTTCTAGGCAGATTTGATAGTCCTCCTGCAGTCTTCCCTCCTTAGCGATTTGTAGTCAAAACTTTTTTATAGGCTTCTACTATAGTAACTATATCCAGAACATTCCAAATTCTGCCATCATTTGAAATTAGCATTACATCAAAAATTTCATCTATAGATAAATGTTAAATCCACCTGTGCAATATCATCTGACAAAGGCTATCGAAAATAATCATTAGTTGGAGCGAAAAATTTTATTACACAACTGGATGGAGATTAACAATAACTTGGCCAATGTAAAAGTTGGTGTCATAATATACAGCAATTCATTGTCCTTGGGGCTTGTAAGTGAAAATAATTTGAAATGGTTCTTCATCACAACTGCTAGAGTTATTTGAATGCTAGGCAGATTCACTGATTGACTTTTTTTTGTTGCTTTAGAGATGGAAATGAATCCACTAGTTTTATTCTTGTTAAGTAATCACAGAGAGCAGCTTCCAGCTGAACTTTATTTCCACTGGTGTTAATCTTGACACCTAAGACAACCTTGAAATATCTCAGTTGGTCTTTCAGTGTTTCCAAGCCAAGTCCTGAAACCAGTTGCATCTCTTTAACGAAATTCACAGGACCACCATGCTTGATACAATTGATGATTCTGTTTCTCAGCAGCAGATTGACACTCCTTTTCCTTCTTTTGCCTTTCATTTTCTGTAATTCTTCCTTGGATACAGTTTCACAAAGTCTTCTTACAGTGCCTTAACTTGTGAAGCAGATGCGTATTCAGTAGTATTCATCTTGGAAAGGTAGGCTAACTTGCTCTTGAAAGGGTGAAGTTAAAAACTGTTGCAGTTCTTGGGGGCTTTCTTCCCTTTCTTTTACATCTTAATTTATTCTCTTGTACCAGTTTTTTTTTTATTGTTGAGGACAAATGCTTTTCACTGTAATTAGATGACAGAAGTTGATTTATCCACATGACCATTTTACTGAACTTGAGATTATTGTTCATTAAATAATGCTGGAACTGAAGAACTGCTTCACTGGTCAACTCATTTGCTCCTTTCGCAGCTAAAGAATCTGGAAATAAAAGTGTACAATTCTTGTATCACAAAAATAAAAAAGAAAAAAAAGGTGGGTGGAATAACTTTTAAGAATATTTCTTAACTATGACAGCTTTTTTTGTTAAGTAACATTTTCTGTTTGATTGTTCAAGAGACCAGAAATTTCCAGTTATTTTGTAGTTGTCTTTACAGTGAGAGTAATGAAAAAAGAAAAAAGTAAATCACAATATTAAGTAACAAAGGTTAAATTTATGCTAATGTAAATTTTAAATGCAAAGATAGGGTTCTCGATTTCATTGTTAAATTCTTAAGGTGTTAAAAGTTACAGTTATTAAAGAAAGTGCTTAAAAGTAAAATATTTTCGGATAATAAAAAAGTAAATAATACCTTATCTAAAAAAAAAGTCAAACTAACATATGTTTGTGTGTACATCTTAATTTTTTATTGATGCATAAAAGTTCAACTAAAAAAATATATTCTCCAGTTTACTTATTTTTTATAAATAATTAAAAAAAATAATTAAACTAAACGTTCAAGCTAAGAATGTATAGGTCTCAAGAATTTTTTTTTTTTTTTTTAATCATATCACCCCGAGCAAAGCGATAACGCCACTGATGCGCAGGGGGCTACGTAAGGGTAAAAAGAATGGAAAAGAGAAAGCCGGAAACCACGTCCTAAACAGGGAACAAGGGATGACCCTCTTCACCTGTTCAATAGATGTGGGTGGAGTGTGAACCGGGCGATAAAAAAACTGATACACATTTATTTACAATTATTTTATTTTTTATTGGCATGCACATGTCTGTTCGCAACTAAAAATGTATTCTCTCTAGATTGTTGAATTTTTAAAAAATGTATCCAGTCTAATTAAAAGAATAATTAAACTAACTGTTCAAGTTAATAATTCCTGCTAGAACCAATAGGTCCCGAGAATTTAAACAAGAAATTGAAAAACATTTAAATTTCACATTTTCATTATTTTTTTTATTGACTAACAAAAATTCAACTAAAAATAATGGATTCTCCAATTTGTTATTTTAAACAAAGTACTTAATACAACTTTTAAATAAACAAAGAAAATATAAAAAGAATTTAAACTCACCTAAGAACTGCGATATATCCATCCATAGTGAAACAAGTGATTTGCTGAATTTTTTGTTCACTTATTTTGCCGCGCGCTAGCAGTTGAGTTTGGTGAGGTTTGTTTAACTTCGTCACCATCTCCAGAGTCATAACTCTTGACATGTAGAGGTATGCCCACTTTTATTCACAGTGCTCCTTGATTTATGAGCATAATAATATGACACCAACAGATTATTAAAGACAAGATATTTATCTACAAAATGGTGTAAATTTCAGAATTTTTTAAATCGAATTTCTTTGGCATTTCACCCACTAAAGTTTTCAAGTTGGATTTTTTTGTGAAAGTCAACTAAAACACTTTGTTAAGCACCCCACATTGATGAGTGACACATTTTCTTTAAAATGAGACCATTCTTATATATGTAGAAACAAACAATATTGCACACATGAAATTTGAAAAACACCAATATTTTTCATGTGTAAAAAAAACAAAAAAAAAAAAACAGCTGTCACCGAAAATAGTGAGATAACATGTAGTGGCCTGTAAAAAAACTATTAATAACACAAAAGAAAGAATTATATCTTTTTAAAGAGAAAAGATTAAATTTTGTTTACATCAAAATTTTATCAAAATAACCCCCAAAATAAGTGAGATATTGCAAGCTGAAATTGAAGAGAATTTTGCTATATTTACCAGTTTTTGCACTCTAAACTAGCCAGTTTGTGATAACAACTTATACATAGAACATTACTGATATGCTACACTATTTACATTATTCAGACTATTGTCCTTATCTTTGTTGTCATTTTTTAACAACATTTTGGCTGTTATACGCTCTGGTCTTCTTCAGGTGCTAGGAATTTTTAACCAAACCCTTTATTATGATCACTGGGGTATATCATTCTCATTCCTTGTGCAAAGCCACTTCTGGTAGTCATGAGTTATCTCCTTTTAAATTAACTCTCTAAGTTATTTATTCAACATCTATACCCACTGGGTATATATCCTTGATGACACATGGCCCAGTGGAGATAGATGTTAGTTCATTCCAGTGACTTGACCCAAAGAGTTGTGAGTTCAATACCAGGCTACAGCAGTGGTGAACAAATAACTTAGAAATTTAAATTAAAGGGAGATAACTCACGACTACCAGAAGTGGCTTCACAAAAGGAATGAGAATGATATACCCCAGTGATCATGATAAAGGATTTGATTCGAAATTCCTAGCACCTGAAGAAGGCTGGAATGTACAACATCTGAAATATTGTAAAAATGACAACAAAGGTTAGGACAATGGTCCGAATAATGTAAATAGTGTAAACACTACCTTATCTCAGAAATATAAACAAAGTAGCTATGTAGTTTTTACTACATAAAATGTTTAAACCTTTTTGGTTATAAACTAGAATTTTGATTTTCTAAAGAATGCAAACAAATACAGGGTGCAGCAGAAATACTTCCCACATAAGACATTAGCTAAATGAAGATACCATGGTCACTAAGGTTGGAGGTATTTCTGACATGCACTGTATTTAAAAGAAAGATTTTCAATTTTGATACAGTTACTTGAAATGTCTTCTGTTGAATTAACCTCTCCCGTTTCATTTGATTATAATTGCACATTTGGTAAAAGCAAGAAGACAAGGTTTTGATCACATACACAAATCCATAAGATAATCTCAAAAGGAGACAATTAATATAGGATTTCATAATTAAAACCATAAAAATCACCAGAATTACAATGAGTAGAAATAGCACTTACTGAAGTACTTCAATGTCTCTTCAATTTGTTCTGTAGTAAGTTCAAGGTCGTCATCTAAGGGAATAAGGGGGGTTTGTATCCAGTCTTCGTTATCGTAGCCACGGAAATCAGTGATAGTATCAGCCCGAAGTTTATACTTAGGGATCTGTTCTTCAAGAAGACTAAGGATTTCAACTTCAGGTAAATCTGCCCGGTTACAAACGTCTATTGCAAAAAAACAGAAAAAAGAGAAATGAGGAGAAACGTTCACCATTAATACAATAATGTTATATAATATAAAACAAATTATAAAAATCTGAGAATAATTAAATACTTTTTTATTTATACAATTAAGAAAGTGCATCGAAATCTATAAAGTTGTTCTTGAGCAATCTAGCAATGACAGTATCAATGACAAAATTCTGCTTTATCAGTAATTTTATGACATAAAAATCCATTTAAAATGCACAAGTATACAGGATACTAATCTTACAGTGTGTGTATGTGTGTGTGTGTGTATATGATGTAAAGTATACATATGTGTATAAAACTACAAGTTGTACTTTAGATGTAGAATATATTACATACACACAGAAGGTCCAATGGGTAAACTGTCACTATTTTATATTTTTAATTTCCCACGTGCATTGTTTTTGAATTTGTCAGCTGCATAGTATAATAGGGTCAGTCAGGCATTCTCTTAGAAAAAGAACTCTGTGACAATTCACTCCACCAGAAATTTGGAAATGGCATTCTGTATTGGTTGGCATTATTCATGCTTGAAGCTCCAATACAACATTTCAGAGTGTTTGAGTGTCAATCTGAGATCAGTACGGAGTATTCGAAAAGAATTGGATGATATATCCAGTCAACATCATGGTGTTCAAAATAATCACTAGTGATGGCAATGTTATGCCTCTATTTATCTTTCCACAGAGCCTTAGACTTAACATGAAGGTCTACATCAAGTGCCTTGAGGAAGTAGTGCTGCCTTGGGTCAAGAGGGTGGCTGCTGGAAGACCCTATGTTTGGCAACTAGACTCTGCACCATGCCACATAAGCAGGAGAACCCAGCCATGGCTGTCTAGACAAATTCTGTGACCACATCACCCCTTATATTTGGCCATCTAACTCCCTAAGCTGCACCCACTTGATTATCATGTGTGGGGCACAGTTGAGCAAGAGACCAATAAAACTCTTTGTAATATAAAAAATGAACTAAAGGCAAGGATTATGGCAGCATTCACCAACTTAAAGAAGGAGACTGTCTAGAAGAGTTGCAGGAGTTTTGAAGTCCTCTGATAGCTGTGGTTGAAGCCAATAGGGATTTTAACGAATAAATTTAGTTTTTAGCATTTCAAAATATATTTACCAAAATTACACAAAAATCTGTTAGAATATCAGTTTTATTTTCTTTTTTGCATAATTTAGATGACACTTTATTTATCACACCCTATGCAACATGGCCAGTGCAATAGTCTATGCCCCACCCCAATCTATGACACGACCCCCACCCGCTCTACTACATTTCAATTTTCATAAAGTAGTATTCATATAAAATTCAAATTTTATTTTAACTAAATTCTGTTCAATGATGGATCATATGCAATATAAGCAAACAGTTCAACTAGAAAAATTGAAAATAAATACAAATTATATATAAGACATAATAAATCATTCCCTCTTAAATAAATCAATGTTTTGCAGAAATTTTTAACATCAACTTAAGATTTTTCTTGTTAAAAAGTTGAATAACATATTTAACATTTTGGATGGAAAATAGTGAATTTTATATAGTGTCTTTTTTTTTGCAACTTAGTATGCGCAAACTAATTCACAGATCCCTGCCACCCCAACAAATTTTTCATCCTTTAATAGTCTGTTCTGCTAAGCTTAATTTGCAATGTATATAAATGTAGGTAAGAAAGAGCAAAAGTTGATAAGATAGTGAGTGTCACAAAGCACTGGCCAGATCTTCCAATTAGCACCCCCCCCCCCAGGTTCTGGGAGTAGTACACACTGACCATATAATTTATAACATAAATATTTTATAATATCACTAATAATGCTGATCTTTATTTTAATCAAATATTAATATTAATGCCCCAATAAGTTGTTTTTAGTGTTTTCTTATATTTTTCAAATTAGAAATTATTTTGAATGGTCCACACTATGTAACAATGGCTCCCTGATTAAGGAGGTTTGGCTAGTTTTGAACCTTTTAAAACTCTTCAACTTGAAATAAACACCATCATTTAATAAGACACAGTGTTGAAACAAAATAGCTACTTTTGTAGTGATATTATAACGTATTTTGTTATAAATTCTAAATAAATATTATCGCTCAAATTTGTATTGAGCACTTTTTAAGAATAGTGTTTCTTTGGATACAGAATTTTATTCCATCCATACCTACCCTATACTTGTATTATATATATATATATATATATATATATATATATATATGACAATTTTCAGATAAGAAGTGAATTTAGAGCATCTACTTGTTCATAAATTGACATTAGCTTTCTCTACCCACTTCAAAACATATTTCACAGAAGAAATTTAAAAATCATTTGTCTATAATAAAGCACGTCTTATTTGGATCTAATGTACAAGGAAATGCTGAAAGGTTTTGGCCTGACCAAAAATAAAATCAATTTGGTATGATTTTTTTCCCCTCTTAATTTGATTAAGAAAAGAATTTTTCCTTCTCCATCTGTCAATGTTGTGTACCAGAATCTGGGTCTCTGCAAATGGTTTTTCAGTGTCCATGTGGAATTTCATGGACGTTTTAACCTGGTGGAATCCATCCCTCTCCAGGTTAGACCACAGCTGATGCTATCCAACTTGGTGGCTTGTCTTGGTCGTGAACACGTGGCTGTTGTAATTCATCTGAACATCCCTTCTGCTCTGCCCAGTGACCTGTATTGACGAGGTCCTTCAATCAGTGGTGCTGTGTTAATACAACCCCACTTTGAAATAGCTTACTAGGGACTGGCAACTTAGAGCTATCAGGTTAAAAAGTTAGGAGATGGTTGAGGACCAGTGATTCCTGTTTACCCAAAAGTGCAGTGTGCCAGGCCTCAAAGGTACTACATTTATCAGAGAACACTATGCTGATATATATATTTTATATTCAATGTTGAGTGAACAGTCATCAAATGTACCACTATAAGAAATATTATTATATATATTTTAAATAATAGAAATCAATAAATAAGAAAGGAATTAAAGCATAAAATTATCATCAAATATATGAGAACCTTTATTTTTTAAATATTTTTATTGTTAAAAATTAACTATTATACATATAGTCAGCAAATACAAACAATTTATCCATGTAGACTAAATGAAGGATTAAGTTCAGTTTTGAAGGTTATCATGCATTTGATGAATGGTAGAGAACACATTGTGATAATATCAACAAAAATGAGGACAATAGTTTACATGTAAATGATATAAATAAAGGTGGTCATTCAGTTCTGAGATAACTGGAAACACTTCAACATTAATCAGGCATTAAATATTTTTCTATATGTTTTGTCTTTATAGTAATGGTCAGTATGTTAGGAAGTTCATTTCTTACAAGTATTCAATGAATGTGGCTGGGTCAATATAGCTTTTAGTTATTTGTGATTTTAAGCAACTATAAACTGTAAAAAGCATTTTTTAAAAGGAAAAAAGTTGAAAAGCCCATGAAAGGTGTCAAACCTTATTAATTATGTTCATGCAGCTGATATAATCTTTATGATCAAATAAAGGAGTTGTGGGGGTCCAAAACTAAGAAAAACATCAAAAAGGAAAATGACTGGCTTAGTAAGCCAAGATGACTTTTTTTGTCCTTCAAGAAAATAAAAAGTCAAGAGCATTAACTGAATGACTTCTACTGAAGTCATTCCACTGACAAATATACAAGATATTGCTTTTACATTTGATAAGCTTGATGAGTTATTTCCCTTTTGCAACTCATTCTTATTTTGAGGTCATAAAATTTGCAAAAACAAAATAGAAGGCACTATCAGTAATCTGGTCACGATTTGAAACATGAAATGAGGGCAGCTATCAAATACCAGATTTATTTTTGGTGATACTTAGGTATGTGTGCAGTGGTTGTGGGTGTTAAAAGGTAGATAAGTTGGCTTGCAATTTTAATGAGTATTTTATTTATAAATTGCTAACCATTTTTTTTTTAATGCTTTCTTGGATAATAAATTATTCAATAAAAACATAGTTCACATGTGTGTGTATATATATATATATATATACACACACACACACATCTGTCACAGAAACACCTTGAGTATAGTATATACAAAATATTTCTTATTACTCCAAATGTTATTTTAGTGGATACACCTTGTTTGAGTAGACACCCTATTTTTGCTTTTTGAGGAGAGGAAGTTATCTTCTCTTTTAAATAGGGTGAATTATATCTACTAGCCTGTGCATTCAAGAGATTTAGAGAGAGAAATGTACTATCTAGTAAGGTTTGAACCTGCATTCTTCTTTGTAGAGAGAAAAAAAAAAATCTAATCTGACATGCTTTAGACCATACTTTATATAAAAATAGATATCCATTTCCATATACAATACTGTGTGTAGGCTCGTATATGCGCAAATGAAGAAACAAAAAAGCTAAAAACTAGATATAAGAATCTATGACTAATTTTACTGTTTTCTATTAAAAATAGAATACAATGTGTGTGTGTGTGTGTGTGTTTTTGAGAGTAGGGTCAGAAGCAGGTTTTATGCCGTGATAAAACTGATTTTGTCCAATTTTCTCCTAGACATTTTTATAACATAGCATTTTAGTATACATAAAACAAGTTAGTTATAAATCATTAGTATATTAATTTCAATATGCACACACAAATATTCAATGTATTCAGCTATAAACAAATAAATTCATACAAATACTCAAAAGTAGACATGTATCTATATGCACACAGACATACACAGTGATGTATCTACATATGTACGCACCATCACATATTGCATAAGAAGTAGTAAACATTTTAGGCAATTCTTTTTTCCATCTGAGCAAGGTAAATTCCGTCTGCTCTCATCAGAGAAACAAAAGGAAGGTTTCCTTTCTCCACCAACAAAAGATGAATGTCAAAGATGGGAGAAAAACTATTCTTCAAACACTATTTCTGTAACTTCCATCAGGTTCTGTGCCAAAAGCTATATATATTATATACACACACACACCTTTGCTTGTCATCTTTGTTATTCACCTCCACTTTACATAATTGCTACCCTTATGTCTCTATGGTACAGTAACTTTGGTTGTTTATTTTGATACTGGTAGCATCAATGTGTAGGTATTCAAAGAAGTGAGGATATCAGTAAGTGGAGAGAGAGAGAGAGAGAGAGAAAAATGAACCATTTAGGTTGTGGTGGTTTTTGTGCACAACTGAAATAAGATGGGTAATGAGTGAGGTACAATATACCAAGTCTTCATTCCTCAAATTTACCTACCGCCTACCAGTAGAATCTAAATCTGCCCAGACACTCAGATCCTTTCTACCTGTGTGCACGTGTGTGTACAAGTACATGCATGTATGTGTACAGACAATATATTTTTGCAGATATTTCTTCCCTATATGTACAATAGCATAACGTAAGTTAATATACAGATCTGACATTTATTGAAGATTTAATATAAATTAAACCCACTTCTATTTCACAAGGTCTCATACTCCAGACGTATAGAAATCTTAAAAACCAATATATTGTTGGTTAATCCAGAAGTTGAAACAAAAATCTATTTTTGACTGGGGATCATGTGATTGTACAATAAACTCTTGACAGGAAAGAAGTATTTCATTTTGGTTTAAACTGAACTAATAAAAAGTTATCTTTGTGCAATAAAACAGCTGTTTTTTTTTTCAAATAAAAACTCAGTTGAACAGCAGATGAATCTTTTCTGTCTGAATTTCTGGGATGAATTATTATTTACACTATTTACATGCAGACTATAATTTTGATCTTTGTTGTTGTTATTACATTTCAACTTCTGTGCCCCTTGACCTTCATCACCAGGTGTATGTTGATCTGGGTAACATACAGGGAATTCTGAACGAATCCTTTATTTAATCAATTACTGAGAAAGCTAGGAAAGTTGGTTCACAATCTTGTTAGACAATTTTTTTTCTCATCAAAATCTATTTTACACAATAAATTTATGATTTGTCTGTGTGTGTTGAATACTGTTGCCACATCTGGTCTGATACCTCTGCTATATATTTAGAGATTCCTGATAAAATCCAAAAAAGAATCTGCAATGTTATTGGTCCTAATATTGGCTTCAGCAACTTTCCTATTGCTGTAATGTAGCTTCCCTGTGCCTTTTCTATAAATATTTTCATAATTTTTTTGATGAGATTTGTTCTTTAGTACCTTGACTTTATCAAGTGTAGTACTAGATTAGCAACATGGTCTCATCATTTTATAGTTGGAATTACTAGATGTAACAGTAAGTTATATACTAATGGATTCTTCTCCAACACTTCTTGCTTGTGGAATACTCTTTCAGCTTATTTTAAACTATTGTTCACACAACACAAGAGTCAAGAGCAATTTAATGTAGAGGGCTACTGTGTAGTCTCACATGAGCATAAGAAAAGCAAGAAGTGAAGTTCATAGGATTATACAGGAAAGATAACAGTTAACCCTAGACTTGATAATGGTCAAGAGCATAGTGATTGGGAAAGCATCCTGTTGAGAATCTCTTTAAAAGTTTTTGGAAAAAACCTATTTGAATCAAACTTCTTATTAGAGTATGGAGGGGATTAGGATGATTTAGTCAACCTATGAAGTTTTCAGTCAATCCTTGTAAGCCAATTCTTTAAAAGTTTGCAGTCATAATTCAGTTCATAACTATATGCCAAGTAATGGACTTATTTGATCTACTCTCATAAAGAAAAGAGGAAAGTATTGTTGCTGTTATAAATACAGCCACATAAGAGAAATGGAAAGAGAGGCTGGCATTTTGAAATTGATAAGTGACTTAGAAGAAAATTGATTCATAAAATTTTTTTAAAAGCTTAAAATAAACAAAATAGGCTAAGTTAAGAGTTTGTTTACTTGGCAATTCATTATTGCTACTACCCTTTACAACTGGATTTACTTAAGTTTTCAGTTATCTACATTGTAACAAAAATACATAATTGAGAAATATCTTTAGACAGACTTATGACATTATTTAATAACTACTTGCTAAAATAAAACATATACAAAAATGTTGACTGCCAAAAGTCAATTAAAAATTTAACATTACACGCCAAATTTATAATAGCAAACTTAGGCAATAAAATTTTGGTTTTAATTGGCAGTAGTATCAAACTTTTTTCTTTGAATTGGAGTAGATAGACTAATCTATCGCCCGGTTCACACTCCACCCATGTCTATTGAACAGGTGTAGAGGCTCATCCCTTGTTCCCTGTTTAGGATGTGGTTTCCGGCTTTCTCTTTTCCAATCTTTTCACTCTTATGTAGCCCCCTGCGCTTCAGTGGCATTACCTCCTTGCTCGGGGTGATACAATTAAAAAAAAAAAAATCTTCATCGGTGATGGTTGCATGGAGTAGGAGGATAGCTGGAGAGAATCTCTCTCTCTCTCTCTCACACACTTACACACAGAGGAGCTGTCAGGTAATTGTTGGCCAGCAGGAGTTCTGTTCTCTCTGCATCACTGTTCTTCTTCTCTTCTGTCTTCAGCCAAAAACCTGACTTATATAACCCAAAATTCCTATGCATTTTTGTTTTTTTGGGTTGTTGCTTAATTGATGTTATCTATGGCCAGATACATCTGTCAATCATTTTTGCTGGCTATCGTCTTTTAAGCTGGTTGTTGCCTGTGCTTTCTGCCTTTGTTGGCTATTTTCTTTCAAGCCTTTGTTGCTGCCTGTGTCTTTTGCCTTTGATATTAATCATATCTTTGACAACTATTGCCTGGATTTCTGTCTTTGATGTTGTGCCCCATCGCCATCATCCATGGCCGGAATATATTTTTGATAATCATATTTTTGCTGACCAAAGTAATATATTACAGTAGATCTTATAGTCATTAAAAAATCATGAAAATTTCAAGTGTATATTCCTAGTTGAGATTTTGCTGAATCAACATTTTTCTGTCAACAGACATTTCCATTTTCAAATGTGACACTCTCACATAAATCCTTATATCTTCTGATCTACTGGCCAGAAATTGATGAAATTTGATGCCCTTATAGATTTTTAGTTAAAAAATCCGAATATCCATTTAGAATTTCACAAGAAGTAACCAAAAAGTAGTTAGTAACAGTTTTCTGATGAAAATATGAAAATTTTTAGGCAGCTGATCATTAAAAAATTGAGAAATATCTTCAGCCCCTAAAAGCAGTAAAAGGTAGCACAACATTTGAAAACTAGACTATTTGCGAAATAAATCCCAATAAGTTTCATTAACTGTATCTCAAAGCTCCTCAATTATGATGTTCTAATAGTAACCCATTCTGCTGAAGGTAAAGAAGTCCACAGGTACCAAAACATTGGGAAAACATTATATAGTATTTGGGGAATTCATTCCCTAAGTTTTAACAACTCATTTTATTTCAATTTTTATGGGTGTTCGAATATGCATAGCAAAAAAATTTAACTTATCATTAGCACCAAACTAATTTGGTTTCCTTACAGATTTTGAACATAAAACTATGCTACCACACAAAATTCTAATATCACATGAATCAGTCATGTCTACACTGAAAATCTGGAAATAAAAACAGCTGAATTTATCCAAATTTTCAAGCAGTGATCTTGTTTGCAAAATTGTCTAAATGCATAAGATTGAAAGGTAAGTATAATTTAGCAATAAAATCAAGTAAACATATTTTGAAAAGAAAACTGATATCATTCAATGTTCCAAAAACAAACATTAGGCTTGAAATAGTCCAGGTTCTGTAATTGTGTTCAGAGAAATGTATTATGGTAAAATCTTATATAAAAATCTGTGACCTCCACAGAAACTATTACATAAAAAAGTTGAAGAAAAATACTATAAACTGCTGCAACTGATTTGCAAAAGATAATTTTTTTTTTGTTGATTACTCTTTTTTATGTTTGAAGTTATATGCCATTTGCGCATGAGTCAATTTTATTTTTTAAAGCATAAATGATTAACAGAAAAAAAAACCCCAAAAAACTTTATACTTGAACAGATAAATACGGATGTTTCTACAGTTACTTTTGTCTCTATAGTTTAGTGTCCCCCTATAGTTATTTTTCAAGGTTTCTTTGGAATTTTCAGTTAGTTATCTTACATTGTTGATTTGTCTAGTTGAGATAAGTAACTTGGAAAGCATGGACTTATTTGTGCCAAAAACATTTTCTAGAATGCTTATGCTTAATTTTGACAAATAATGTTATCAAATGATAATGCTTAGCTTGTAGCTAAGCAAAATATATGAAACCAATATGATATTAAATTAACTTCAAGATTTTGGTTTAACTTTAATATCTGGATTGAATTTATGAAGCAAATGTTATCATCAATTTAATGACATGAGGTTTTCAGAAGAAACTTCTCATCAATCAATGGAGAATAACCCTGTACAAAAATTAAATGACCAGTTAATTTCTTCAAAAAAGAGAAAATTTGATACTACATATGCATCATTAAACAAGTAATTTTTAAAGTTACTGAGTGTTTCATTATACAAAGAGCAAGGTAAAAAAGAAACTGGAAATGGTTATGAAAAATGTGAAGAGAAGAAAAATCATAGATGTCTATAGTTTACTTTCCTCAACATTAAATAAAAAGAATGAACATCTCTAAAAACAAGAAATGCTGTGAAAGACCTTGATACTCTGATCTGAGCAATGAAATAGAAATTGAAATATGCTAGGTACCCTGAAAAAGTAGAAATTTTAACAATGGCACCCAAATCTTGGTCAAATGAAAAAAATTGCAAAATATTTTGAAGTTTCTTATTTAGTCCAAAAAGCTTGAACATTAGGAAATGAATAGGGCATCTTAGTTTTACCTTCAGCAAAATTAGGTAACATCCTACCAGAGACCATTATCATGGCAAAAAACCTTTATGAAGATGATCAGTTTTCACAATGTTACAGGCAAGAAAGACTATGTCAGTATTTTGAGAAATAATCAATCATAAGCAAAGAGATTAATACTTTTTAAATTTAAAAGAACTCCATAAACAGTTCAAGTTTCATAATCCTGATCACCAAATTAGATTTTCTAAATTCATTATTTTGCATTCAAAGTGGTGTTTTGGCTGGTGCATCTGGAACTCAAAAGGTACTTCTCACCAAAATACAAAGCTTTTTGTTCATGCAATCAAATGGGATGAGATATATAAAGACTTGATTAAATTACTTTTGTAGTACAGAAAATTTTGAATGTATAACTGCATAGATGCAGTAACTGCCCCAGAATTGAAGCTATCACAGTCCATTTAAAATGATGATTGAAAGAATTTGACAATGAAAAAGAAATCAGCTTCAAACAGTGAGGAACAACAGATTGTGTAAAACTCATCAATCATTTGATTTTTATCAAGAATTAAAGAGTTATTAGTAAAATCCATGACATCTTTAAACATTATTTCATTTCTAAAGCACAGAGTGAATACCTTAAACAGTTAAAAGAAATCCTTACAGAGACACAGTACATTATCTTTATTGACTTTTCAGAAAACCACACATTTTCAGTGCAAGGTGAAATTCAGAGTTACCATTGGAACAAGAGCAATGTTCTCTTTCTTCATCTAGTATGTATCTACTATAAAACTGGAGAGTTAAAGTCTTTTTGTATTTTATCAGAAGATTGAGAGCATGATGTGAAATTTATTTACTGTGTTCAAAAAATTTATAATATCTTATTTTAAAGAATATCTTCCAAAGTTAAGTATGGGATATTTTTTCATAGAAAAATTGGGTGTTCAAGCCAATACAAAAACTATAAAAATTTCCTGAATTTATGTTTCCATAAAAATGATTTTGGACTGGATGCTGAATAGAGCTTTTTTGTAACGTCATGAAAAGTCTACATATGATATCATTAGAGGTACTACTAAACAACTTGCTGCAAAATGAAAACTTCATCAAACCACAAAAAATCAAATCCTGACTGTTAAGGACTGTCAAGAAAACAAAGAATATCATCTATTTTTTGCTATCTATTAAAGAATTAAAAACCACAAGAAAAGAGTTGACCTGTAGTTTTGCTGATGGATGCACAGTCTCTGGAACAAGGTGCTTTTACCCCTTTATTCCTGGAGATGGGATTACTAAGATCCACAAAAGATTTAGTTGGAATCAAAAGAAATATTTTATATCAGAAAGCAACTTCATACCCAGAAACTTTCATTAAAACAATAGAGTATGTATGCATTGATGATAATTTTGGTAGGTCAGTATAGTTCTTGAAAGTGACACTGCACAAACATCCTCATGGTCCAGCAAATTATTTTTCCTGTCCAAGACATGAAAGCTGATGCTGATAACATAACATATTGTGCAATTTTTCAACTACGACTACAACTTTATGGTACATGAACATCTTTCAAGATGATGAATAGGATATGAAGAATTTGACTAGGAGTATAAATAATTCATAGTTTTTATCTACAAACTAAATTAAAAATTTTACAATTTGATGTTACATTGAAGGTATAAAGTCTATACTATTGCAATTAGAGACTACCAACAAATATATAGCTATTCAAGTACTTTTTATTTTTTAGAATTATTTATCTTTCACTCTGCTTAAAAAATAACAATTATAAATTTAGAACTTTGTTTTTCTTTCTTTCCCCCTAAGCTTTTAAAATCTTGATGATCAGGGAAATGTTCATGCAATATGAGAAATTTCGCTTTCAAGGTAGGGTTGAACTGAATTTGCATTTTTCTTAAATATTTTATTTATACATATTCAAATTTGTTTTATAATGCATATTAAAATACCCATAAAAAAAATTTAAATAAAAGGAGATAATTGTTAAAACTTAGGGAATGTATTTTCAAAATACTATATAATGTTTTCCCAATGTTTTGGTACCTATGCACTTTTTCACCTTTAGCAGAATTGGTTAATATTAGATCAAAATTTCAAAATTACTTTGAATCAAAATTTTGAGAAAAAAAAAGATTAGGAGGCTTAGAATTAGAAGCTTTGAGATACAGTTAATAAAACTTATTAAGATTTGTTTCCAAATGTTGTGCTACTTTTTGCTGCTTTTAG
This sequence comes from Ascarosepion bandense, assembly GCA_037127315.1. Taxonomy (NCBI): domain Eukaryota; kingdom Metazoa; phylum Mollusca; class Cephalopoda; order Sepiida; family Sepiidae; genus Ascarosepion; species Ascarosepion bandense. The sequence continues at coordinate 228,080 of JBBBDQ010000524.1, read as the reverse complement.
GTATTGAAGATGATATTTCTCAATTTTTCAATATGATTGGCCACCTAAAAATTTTCATTTTTTCACCCAAAAAGTTAATATCTACATTTTGGTTACTTCCTGTAAAATTCTAAATGGATATATGGATTATTTGACTAAAAATCAATAAGGGTATCAAATTTCATCAATTTCTGGCCAGTAGATCAGAAGATATGGTTTTTGTGAGATTGCCGCATTTGAAAATGGAAATGTCCGTTGACGGAAAATGCTGATGCATCAAGATTTCAACTTGTGACATCTTGAGAATGATTAAGAATTTTCATTTAAGATTTTCATTATTTTCTAATGATTATAAGATCTACAACATATAAAAATGAAAAACATCTATTTTTGGGTTAGAGTTTTATATTTTTTTTAGTTGACATGGAATGACCCAGTATGATTTTTCATTACTACCTTAGACACCAGAAACCACTTATTTGCAATAAAAACAATGAAAAAAGACATGGTTGCAGTCTTAATGGCAAGACCATAAAAACAAGATAACTCATGGTTGGCATTAAAAAAAAAAAAAAATTATATATATATATATATATATATATATATATGTATGTATGTATAATCTGCAATTAATCTCTGAAGACAAAAAAAAGCCTTAACTAAGAGTTAAAAATAATTTAAAAAACAGAAACAATCATAGTCACCAAATAATGTATAAAAATTCCATTTTAATTACCCTAGTAATAGAGCAGTTAAAAATCAAATGTTTTTGCAAACACTTGGAAAGATTGACTACAAATTCATCCTAAAGAGCAATGAGATAGAGAGAGAGAGAGAGAGAGGAAAAAATTAAATTAATGTTTCTTCATTATTCAGTTATTTTAGTAAATTGTTAAATCCATTATCTCATATCAAGATGAGAAAACTATCTCAAAATTTTCCTTAACATCTAAAAACTTACTTCAATAATAATTACAATATTATGATAGTGTAAAAGAAAAAACCCTGTTGAGAAGTGTTGTTTATGCAAACATAGCAAAGGAGAAAGCATTTTCCAATTTCATATCTAACAATATATAAAACAGTATGCTACAGTCAGTATTAAGTATGAAATAGTTTAGGGCTAAGCAATTGTAAGCTAAATGTAAAAACTTAATTTAACCAACCTGCCAGAAGTAAAAATTTTGATTTTGTCATTAGTATAGGTAATTCATCCAGTTATTAATAGACAATGTTAGCATAAAAATAAACAAAGGATTTTATCTATCAATGTCACATGACCATTTACCTGACTTTACATAAAAGCAAACAGACATAATGTGTAATATATAGATAAATAAATGAGAAAACATTGGACAGCTTGAGTAAATACACACTATTTTCTTTAGAGCTACATTCGGAAGGTCAAATTATAAGTTGTCAGAGATAAGACATGGGTAGTTTAACTTTAGCATTAACAAATTTTTTTTTTTAAATTTAAAGCCCAGAAGCCTTAGTCTGAGGCACTTCTAATCTAATCTAAACTTATTTATAAATGGAACTTTGTGTGTGTTGTACTATAAGTGTCTGCAAGTGTTCTTAGCTAGGTACCCCCAATAAATATTGATAATCGATAATCAAAAAAATCGGGTTATAGAAGGAGTGGTCCAATTTGAATCAAATTTGATGCACTCATAGACAAAAACATAAGAAACGATATTCAGAAGTTTCAAGGTTGCAGTTCTTACAGTAGTGCAGAAAATCGATTATATATATATATATATATAAAAGGCAAGATACTGGGTCTGATCAAAATCAGTTTTTCAGTCCTTTTATTTTAGTTTTTGCTTCAGGTTTGGCTCTAAGTAGGATAATTGTAGTTCTTAGTCTCAGCCATGATACCATTTACTCAGAGGACTTATTTAGCCTTCAAAATTCAGTTTATGATGAAAAAAACTTATTTGATATCAATAGCAGGAAATCAAAATTTGATTTACATCTATTCATTTTTCTTTCAGTCTACGGTTTCGCTTTAACTGGAAACAACTATTACTTTTTAGTCTTTCGTGCCAACGTCCAAAGAGTCTGAGCTCCAGGACCATGGATTAGTTTTAAGCTTTCATTACACCCGAGCAATACTGGGCTGTACTGCTAGTTACTTATATGTTGATAAAAGTTTGGAGGACAAATACTTCTGACTACATTATTCTACTAAGTGCTATAAAGAAAAATGAACAGAAATTTAAACAGTACATGCAAATGTATTTTTACTGCTACTGTTTGTGATTGTGTGCAGTCAGAAACAAACTAAAAACAATTACATGGAGTGACAAATATTTTTATAAAACTATATTTTAGCAGTGATTTAGTGATTTTTATCTTTAAGTGGGAGATTTTAAAAAGATGGGGAATAACTCTAATGGCTACAGAAATATATTGGATATTTAAGAAAGCATCTGATAGTAATATCATGAGCTCAAACAAAACTTTTCCATGAATACTTCAGAGGAAGACAAATGAGTGTCAATATGGATAAGTGTTTTGGATGATATTACTGGAAAACATTGTTAAATCATGTTAGACTACCTATGTGCATTTTAAATAAACTATCCATGATATTTAAAACTGGAAGGAAATATTTTTTTTAATGAATGCAAAAAGAAATGATTTGAAGTCAAAGAAACCACAGAAACAGTTACTTTTGAGCTCAAAGAAAATGTCTTTTTGGGTGTATATTAATCAGTATGAAAGAAAAGGAATCTGAGGAGAGCCATGACTGTCTACATCCTGAAGAAACATTAAAAAAGTGCTTATCTACACTTTATTTCTTACTAGTTATGTCCTGTAACAGTTGCTAAATTTAGTATATAAAATGTATATGCAAATATAGAGACTATTATGGGGCAGATACAGTATTATTTTTATTATTTCTTTCTTTAAATTTGATCATATTGCCTTATCATGATACAGAAGTGTCAAAAATTGATGATATAGAGTTGAGAATATTAATGGTGAGGAACTCTTGAAGGTTCAACCATGCAGTGAAGACAATACAGATGGGACCATTCAATGCATTTTGATTGACATCTTGAACATAAAATGTATTACTATAAAATTTCTATTGAAGATGTTGAGTGATAACATAAAAAGTACATGTTGCTGTGTTCAGGGAACTTTGAGATCAAACTGAAGATGATAATTTCATCAACAAAATCATAAGCAGTTTATGGTAATCTGTAATCATCACAGAACTTAGCAAAACTATTCAAGTCAAAAAAGGTACATCATAGTAGTGTCAAATCCATGTTGAATTCAATAACTCTAATCAAACTGTAAATGATAATTTTTACTCTAAGACATTGAAGAGAGTCCAGTAGAGCATTTGGTAAAAATAAAATTGCAAGAACAGTAAGTGTTCTTCCTACTATGACAAAATGCAGATGTCCAACGATTCCTGGTTTTCAAAAACTTGACAATCATTCCCCATATTTTGCCTTCTGCAATTTTTTTAATTTCCAAGACTAGCAGAAAGGGTATCATTTTTACACAGCTAATGAGACCCAGGCAAAATAAGAGATGCTTGATAGAGTCATGTTTGAAAACTTCCAGCAAAGCATAGAATCTTGGAAAAATGCTATGATTATTGAATACATATCCAAGAGGACAACTTGAAAGGAAAATGTGGAAACATGAAGGGGCAAATATTTTTTTTAATGGTCAAATTCCATAAATTTTCATATATTTACATCAACTTTTATGAATTTTGTTATCAAAACCCAACAAAAATGTTTTCCTGTCTATAAGTGCAAATTAGAGTTAAACATTTAGAATATTGTTGACAAAAATTCATAAATGTGCTCACATTCTGTTATGATTTGCTGTCCTACAGTAGTTAACACCATATAGTTTAACACCTCTTGTTGATCTCACCTATTTCTATTTAGCTGCTGAATGTTGCTATGAATACAAGAATAAAATAGACAGCTTTGTTCAATTTTTTGCATTATAAGGTCCTTTATAGTAAAATTGGTAAATACTTCGGGTATTTAACTATGAAGAAGTTTGTCTATTTATAGCAGATTTTATTGTTACTGTCAATGAAAACAAAATTAGAAGTAAAAATATAGGAAAATTAAATTTTGTTACCTGTTATAACACTGGCATCAACTCGAGGATTCATCCAACGCTTATCATGGTTAGTTTCGTACACATCAGTGTTTGCCTTGAGTGAGTCTACCTGCCCTTGATCATGTGATGCCAGCTTGACAGAGTCGGGTACGCATTCTAAAACGCCCACACAGTGGGCTGCAGAAAATTCATGGGAGAGGAGACACGATTTCTCAGGTGTCACCAATGCCTCAAGGCACCTGGAAATTAAGGGAAAAATTGTTAGTTGACTGATTAAACATAAAAAAAAAACAAACAAACAAATATAAGATAATTTGTAAATAAAGGAGAATGCATTTCTCAAATAAAATGTGTTATTAATGATGAATACTGTATAAATAACAATATAGCATAAGATAAAGAATGATGATGCAACATGTGATACTATTTGATTGCTGGTAATTAATAAATTTTAATTTGAATATAAGGAAAGACATACTGATACACTTCTCATGAAAAGGGTTAAACTATATAAAAATGATTCCCAGGGATTGAAAATTATGAAAACAAGCCAGGAACAATATCTAATTTAGGTGTTGACAGCTGGCTGATGAAAGGCCATAAAGACCGAGTGGTGGTTGGAAGATGAAAAGGCTACTGAAAGACAAATTAGCTGTTTGGAATTTGAAACCATGCAAAGGAAATTTAGCTGATAAATTTGTTTTAGTAAAAACAAATTGCGGGTGTTGAATGATTCACAATGAGAAAAGCCAAGTTATTGTATATTGCATGTGAAATGACAGTTGTCTCACTTTAAGAGCAATACAGAGATGTTGGAAGGACTGCCTGCAGCCACCAAGGAGTCGCGGGTGCAGTGTGAGGAGCATTGCCTGCAATTATTATCAAAGAGAGAGAGGGGGGAGACCACCTCCTACCTCTACACCAGTTTTTGGCCGACACTGATAAAAGTGAAAGTAAAGAAAGAAATAAAAGAGAGATTCTAGATTTGGATTGAGAAAATGGATGGAGATCTTTGGCTGCATGTGACTAAATGCCTATTCATAATTCCCACATAAGTCAAGAAGCCAGACTTACCAAAAGAAAATTACCAAACTAAACGAACTCCTTTATATACACACAAGCCAACTCTTACCAGTTTAACCAAGTGTTGCGTCAAACACTACCAACAAAATTACTGTACATTATACTCACGATGAAACGTGATATTTATTCGTAAATCTTCTCCAAATATTTATTTTTTATCACTGTATATCTTCACTCTGTTCAGACTGGCTTGAGGTAAGATACTGATGACGAATCTTGGCTTGTCTGCGATCAAATTAATCATAATGCAAGGCTGAGAGTTGAACTCATCGATTGGTCATGGTATTGGACATTTCAGACAACCAGAGAGAGAAAGAGAGAGAGAGAGAGAGAGAGAGAGAGAGAAAGAAGCTATCTGTGGTTCTGGTGAACCATGGGCTGATAGAAAAGACATCGCAACATATTTTAATGGGAAATTCCCCAAAATTTTCTCAAGGATAATAAATCAAATAAATGAAATTGCAATTTGAAAGATGAGATAGAAGTTTTGTGAAAAAAGGATCAAAGTGTATCTTCTTACTAAAAAAGGTGAAAAGTCAATTCTAAGTAAAAACTGCAGCTCTTAAAAACAAGAATAAAAATTGCAACTTTTGTTTAAACTTTTCTATTATGGAATTGTATTATAAAAATCTGTAAATACTTTAAGCAATTATAGTCTATATACAAATTTTAAATTAATTTTAACTAATTTGGTACCCATAAATACTAATTTTTCTTGAACAATCAATCTAACAAGCTTTCATCAATGATAAAGAAATATATCATTGGTTCAAGTTGCTTTACAAAACATTTTCTCTTTTTCAGTTTTATTCTTTATAAAAAACATCTTCAAAATAAAGAAAATCTAATTTAGTGGAGATGTAATGAACAACTGACTCAACAAGTAATTACAAAAGTAAAGTGCTTTATAATTACTGAAATTTTCCTCATTGACTATTGGATAGGGATAGAAATCTATAATATCAAATTTCTTTAGAAATCTACAATTAATACTGGATTTTATGGTGGACATTAATAGTTTAAATAACACTGATAAAGTGTGATCACAGTAAATACCTTTGGCCATATATAGAGACTTATGAAACTGTCTTATGAATTTTATAATTAGTATAAATACTGTATTAAAAACAAAAACACCTTAAAACCCTCCAGTCTTATATATCATAATTTGAACTATTTCTTATCAAATATATTTAATATATCAATTATAAAAAAATTATATATTAGAAAAACTAAAAGTAAAAATTGCATACAGAATACATAAAAATAGCACAGAAGTTTATCTTGAAATATGGCAAACTCTTGTGAATCTTTGTTGCCAATTTGTTGTGGTGAAACTTCACCGCAAAGTTGTAGTGACCGGTTTGGCCGGAAGTAAGACACAGAATACATAAAGTAGGTTCAAAACAGTATATTAGTATAACAAGAGCATATATACAAAGTGTTAGTAATGAGTAAATAAAAATAAGTAAGTCCAAATGATACAGTTACACTGCTTAATGCCTGATTAATAGCTGTCGTTAACTGCGTACTTAACTGTCATCAACTGCCGACTTAACTGCCTTCCAGAAGTCACACAGGTACTTATATATAAGAGGAAGAGTTCATTCCTTGTAGAAGCACACCACAACACAAACAAAATGTAAAATCGGGTGAAATTCTAAAGAAAAATGCCTTTTTCATTTTCCAGGTTTCAATTCTTCAGTTCTCTAAATTGTTATAAAAAAAAACCCTGCTAGTTTCATAAGCACTTTTGGTATCTGTAAAGATAAGCTGTAAACATTTAAAAAATCCATTTGCAAGAATTTTGCTCCCAAATTAGATTTAACAGGTTTCTAATCAATTATAAAACCAGTCTCTTAATAATTGTTACAGATGCATTGACATTTCACATCTAAAAATTATAGGGCAGAAGTTATGCTAATAACTGACTATGAAAAAAAAAAAAAAAAACTGGCTTTAATATACTTATAGGTTTGGAATTGCACATCAAGAAAGGAATTTCATTTGTTGATTAATAACACTCAGAACATTAGAGGCAACACCTTAAAGGTCTTTTTTTTTTTTTTTTTAAGATAAGTGATCTTCTTGAAAAGAACAGGAATGGAAATTTTCAGGCATAAGTGCAGGCAAAGATAAAAAAAAAAAAAAAAAAAGGAAGAAAAATCTTTAACCTTATTACTGCCTAAAGATTCTCTGCCATTTCACAATATTACTTGAGCAGAGGGACATGCTTTATAAGACAGGGTGATCTATATAATGATCAAACAATCAAATCAGGTAATTAAGTAAACTGATTAAAATCTGTACATTAGCTACCCTGCAGGTATATACAAAACCAGGTAATCCAGCTAAACTCAAGTGTATCACAAAAAAAATAAAATAAAAATATTGTTAAATGAAATGGAAGCCTAGAAAATAATATGATATAAATACTTATTTTGATTAGACCATTTGACAACTTTCTCCAACACATCAGTAAAGATGGAACGTGAAAAAAAGAATTAAGAGAAAATTATATATTTTAAGTTTTAGAGACAACCTTTCCTAAATAAAATATTTGAATAGACTGGATACAGTGAATATAAGATATAAAGAACTGCTCTTTGACATAAATTATACATATATAATTTCAATGAAAAAGAAAAGAAAAAAAAAAAAGTTATTTTTCTTCTTTCTTTAAACAAACATTCCACATTTCAAGACAAATTCTAATATTCCAGTGCTAATTATTGAGGAAACAAACTAATTTGTTTGTCAAAGAAGTAATTCCCTTGATTTATATTAAAATGAAAATTTTCTATTTTTTAAAATTTTTTTTTATTTTGTGGTGGTGAAGATTCTGAAAAATCTTTTTGGTTTGAATACACAAATAAAAATCTAATCCCAAATTAAAATAGTTTTATAACCAATTATAAAAATGCTTGGCTATGTGAAAACTAGAGACTTTAAAAATATTCAAAGTATCACTAAAATCAATATAAAATAATCATTTTTTGGCTGCTCCACATTCCATTTCTTGCAATAGCTATTATATAATATTGGTAATGTAGAAATCACTTAACTAATAATATTACAAAAACTTCTGTCCTTTTTTCACACAACCATTTGCTTATAATGAACATTTCTTTTCAAAATGCAGATGTGTTGTTTTAGTTTTCAGATTACTATAAACCTGACAATCATTTATAATTAGCAGATCTTCTTGAAAGATACAAAATATATTTATTGACTGATATTACCAATTCATTTAAGTGTATCTACAATAGATAACCTATCCAGAAAATGCATTGTTCTACTGAGTGGTCTATGATTCGGGTTTTCTCAATGTCAGAATCTGATAAATTTTTTAATTTGCAAAGGAAAAACATAATATGAAAAAGGTGTAGAACATGCACACACATAAAGTGCTAAATACTCCATTTTACATAGTAAATACACAAAAGAAAAAAGAAAAAAAAACTCAAGTAAATGTATACAACCTGATATGATTTGAAGTGTAGATGCTGATTTAGTATAACCAATTCTTGTAACAAAAATAAGAATCATTTGAATAATTGTTCTCTATAAAAACCATTACAAAAGCATGGATTTATAAAAAGAAATACCAGATTGTAAGCATTTGAACTTGAAAATAAGTGGCCAAACATAGCAGTCAACATTCAGAATAGAATTTATTTTGTCTATGTATATTTTTTCAATAATCTAGACATCATAGTTTCAGAGGACAAAGAAAATTACATCAAATTAGATTCAGATATTCACTAGTAAAACAAAATTATTCATTTTCTTTATCATAAACATTTTGTAAATAAGAAATAGCTAGAAATTACATTTTTTCACCTGTTGATAGACAATGCTTTTGGTATTTCTAAACTATCTACAAAATAGAGTTTGCTGTGATCAAATACCTTACAACTCACAAATCCAATATTTTGCATCTGACTAAAGACATAGTGTCTGTAACATTTGATATTCCTATATAAGAATGTTTCTCTATAGAAAAGTACACAACTCTTAATGTATTCCCCATGACCAAATCTACTGAGATAAAAAACAAAAAAATATTGATTCCATTCGATGACAAGAAGCACAAAATATTGAACTGTCAACAAAATTATATGACAAGCACAAGTCATAGAAATTGTATGATACACACAATGACAAATGCTACCAGCAATATTTCATAATAAAAACCTTGTTCATAGCCAGATTATACAAAATACATATATATTGAGCAGAAAACAACAGCAAGCAAGATTTAAAAAATATTATATATATTTTTCAGGAAAAAACAAATAGTTTCTTTTTTTCATTTATTATATTTTGATGTTGAATAACCTACACCATAGAATTTCCGTGAATTGTGCTTGATGTATAGAATGATTTACTTGATAACAAACATCTTTTTTTTCTGTAAGTTATTTCATTTGGCTTGAGAAAAATATATATTCCCCTCCAGAATTGAACTCTGGTGATCTCCAATGACCTTAGAGGTCAGTAACACTGCTTAAACTATCCTTGTGTTCCAATTTTCCTCCAAGAATGTTTGTTGCAATAAGTTCATCAAGGCTACAAATTGATCTACCTTCAATGACTTTACCATCTTTTAAGACAATCTGATATGTGGATGCCTTAAAGTAAAGGCAGAAAGTTTCCAATACCATCTTAGCTCAATGTTAGGGAAATCATACAAATGCCAGAAGTTTACTTAGCACTTCATTATTTGTGCAATCAAAGTGACTCAAAGGGATGTCAGTTACAAGCTTCAGAAAAGACACAGGCTAAAGAAAAAGTTTCACACCATTTATAGAAAGGAATATTGGTTAACTTTTAATCCCTTAAGGGATTTTTTTATATTTTCAAAACTGTTTCAATTTGGAACAAATTTTTTCATTTAATGTTGTAAATGATGGGGACAATAACACTCTAGAAATATTTTGCCCATAATTCCTTCATGAATTATCAATAAAAAAATGTATCAATATAAAAAAAAAAAATGTTTGTATACTATACATCTTACCAAGTTGTGACATCAGTTTAAGAACAGTTCTTCAAAATAGAGATCAAAAACATGTAATGGAGGAAAACATTAATTACTGATTATATATATAGTAAATGCAAATATTTGTTGATATTGTACAACTGACAAGTGTTTCCTTTTCTTCTTTTTCTTTTCATACAGTCATCTTCTCCATGGCTGTGATAGCTGTTACACAAGATAATTCATTACAATTTAATATTGAAAGACTTTTTCATTTAAATTTATTACGAAGATCCTGGAAAGTCATAAATAGTGGGTTCTCAATTCATTTTGTGGCACTTCCATTTCCACTGCTTGGAAATGGAAGTGCCTTCATCTTCCAAAAATGAATAATAACTTCACTGACCAATAGTCACACAAATGAAACTTGTGATTTATTATTTCACAAATTACTAAAAACATTTTCACTTTCTTCAACCATTGCAAATCAGTGTTATTTGCCTAAATGAATGTAAAAGTCTTTCAATATTAAACTCCAATGAATTAATTATCTACTGTAAAAGCTATCACAGATGCTAAATTACCATGTAGAGGTTGACTGTTCTAGAAGAAAAGAAAACTCATTGCCAAATGTACAATATCAACAAATATTTGCATTCGTCTATATTTCTGAGATGAGGTAGTATTTACAGTATTTATTTTATTTGGACTATTGTCCTCATCTTTGTTGCCATTTATATGTTGTATGCTCCAGCCTTCTTCATTGCAATCACTGGGGTATATCATCCTCATTCCAGTCATAAGTTATCTCCCTCTAACCCTGCAAGTTACTTGTTCTGGTATTGAACTCACAACTCTAAGAATCAAGTCAGGAACTAACCAACATCTAAATCCACTGAACCATGTGTCCTTCAGAACAAGAACAACTGAATTTTTGGGACTTACAAATCTAATGTTCAGTAACCCTTTTTTACTAGAGTTCATATTGTAATTTTTATGTTAATGGTTTTCTCTAGTATTTTTTACCAGAGCTCATATTGCAATTTTGACAGTAATGATTTTCTTTGGCACTTCGTATTACTGGTTCTCATATTGTGTTCATCTTTATGCTTGGTCGGCTAAGCCAACCAAGAATAGAAATGAACACAATATGGAAATCAGTAATATGGAGTTGTTCTTGTCCTTAAGGACACATGGGCCAGTGGATATAGATGTTGGTTAGTTTTTAAAGTTGTGAGTTCAATACCAGGCTACAGCAGTGGTGAACAAGTAACTTGCAGGGTTAGAGGGAGATAACTCATGAGTTTCAACTGAGTCTTTACGCAAGGAATGAGGATGATATACCCCAGTGATTGTAATACAGGGTTCAGTTCCTAGCACTTGAACAAGGTCGGAGTGTACAACAGTCAAAATGTCATACAAATGGCAACAAAGATGAGGACAATAGTCTGAATAATGTAAATACTGTAAATATTTGCATTTATCACTCTTTCTCTCTCTCTCTCTCTCTATATATATATATATATATATATATATAAGAGAGAGAAAGGATATGAGGATTTATATCAACTATCTTATTTCTTCATTACATAAATTTTGGGGATTTTAGACATAATCTTCATAGACTAAGAAAATTCTAAAAATAATAATTGGCATAATCTATTGAGAGATTAAGAAAATTGTTTCAGCATACACACACAAAAACAAAATCATGATTTTTTTCTTTTTTAACAAGATAGTCACTTGTGATAACAAATACGGTCTTAAATTATGAGAATCCAAAACAAAGAAAATTATGCTAAATCAAGGATAGCCATTAATATCCCAACTGAAATGGAATTGACTGAAAAATTTACAAATTCATATTAAGTATCGTTCTGATAAAGTAATCTTTTTTACTTTCTCTTTTGCCAAAATCAAAACATGTTGCTATATTAATGGCAGAAATATTTTTCATGTATTTATCTTTAATGTTGTTAAATGCATGCAAAAGTTACCAGCAAAAAATCTTTTCAACTATGTATACAGTTTAGTTTTCCAGAGACTTTTGCACATACTTAATATATTCAGCAAATTTCATTTTTGTTGATTTCAGCATATCTAATAACTTTTATACAGTAGTTATAGACATCTAAATTCATTGGAAAAAAAATTTATTAACAAATTAAAAGCTAGCTTTGAATAATTTCAGTCAACCTTCTTTCAGATTAACAAAGCTTTTCTCTAATTGTTTTGAAATAATGAATCTACTTTTATTAACTCTGTACAATGAAAGATTAAATTTGAACAATCAAGAGTTCATAAAAGAATATACTTTTAATATTCCAAAATTAATTGTTTACCATAAAATTACAGAAAGTAAATCCAAGACAAATTGAAAGATTCAATATTAAAAGAATCGCCCAAGTTTCATTTTATTTTTTGACTGAATTTCTTTGATTAACTGTAAAGTTTTGATTTAAAATTTAAAACTTACAAAAGGCAGAAAATATATATATTTTTAACAGTAAATATCTTAGACATTTTTTGTTAACATTTGGATTAAATACTTTTCTTCAAAGGAAATTAAAATGTATAAAATAATATTTAATGAAAATACTAGCTTGTTTATTTTTGACTTTGTAAACTTTTAGCTGCTTGGAGCCTGTTAGGATATGTGACCCAGGCATTCATATAGATCATCAGGTAGAGTATCTATATTATCTGATCTATTATAATATAAAATGGTTTGAAATCATTAACAATTAAGAATCTAAGTTACATAAGTCTAAATACTTGACTGTCACAAAATCTGCATGCCTACAATTAGAAATAAGATTATTTCACAGGTAAACTGCACAAGGAATGTTCAAGGAAAATACCCTGAATATATGAAAAGCTCATATCAATAAGTCCACAGCCTAATGATAAAAAAGGCATTTATTTTAAAGAACAAATTTTCCTTGTCAATTCACTTAATTTAATAGTAATCACATTGCTAACACATTTCAGATCAAAATTCAGCTAATAACTGCTATGTGTAAGGCTATGTATGGACTTATTGATGTAACCTTAGTTCAAATTCGATCAAAGCTATTACAATAAATTCTAATCCTTCCCACCTTCCATTTAATATTTGGAATTAAAAACTCAAAAAAACATAAGATTATTGAAAAAGAACCAATGAATAGCTATGAAACCTTATTTTCTATTTTCCATCTTACTTAGCATAAAAAACAAAAAATGAAAGAGGGTTATTTTGAGCAGTTGCTCTTTTATTCAATTATATGCACAAATAATATTTTTCTTGTAAAAGCAGAACTGAGGTTGTGTCAGGAAAAAAATATAAAAAGGACCTTTTTCTGATAATGCTGAATCCAAAATTAACATATTTCAGGTTTGTGGATATTAAATATTATTTCCAAATGATTATTTCAGGTTATTCAATGAACATAGTTGCTCAATTATCTGATAAATAAGCACTTGATTGACCTTAACATGATGATTCAGAGAATGAGAGGAAATAAAAAAAATCTATCCTCAATCTGGACAGTCTTGATTTTTGCTTCAGATTAGTCTGCTGCTAGGGTCTAATAAATAAATGTCGATCCTAATTTAAACTTATCTTGAACATGAATCCAACTGGATGTTACAGTATTCAATATCCAATCTCATGAATTGCACAATCAAAAGAGAGCCATGAAAAAGTTAATTTTGTAAATGAATCTAATTATCACAATCCTCTTCTTATTACAATAAAATATCTCTAAAATATTGGAATAATTTTCTTTTGAAAGATTATTTCTGTATTATTTATTATATATTCCAATCAATTCACAAAACTAATTCATTTACTAACCACTAGAAAATGAATGGATATTTCATTATACTGCAATGGGATAATACATGATATCAAAGATATAAAAAAAAGAAAAAAAAAAAGAAAAAGAAAAAAATCAAACTGTTTCAAATTTGATAAAAAGAAACACAAAGAAGTTGTTAGTAAAATGAAATTGTTAATTGTTAAATTTGACCTAAAAGGAACAAGTATTGGTTGGGATAGTGTGACAACTGCTATAACTTCCTTTTTGGGTCAAACCAGTTTTGGTGAAATTTTGCCTCTAAATTTTTTTTCTCTTTCTCATTTTTTATTTTATTTTTTGTTTTATTTTATTTTAGATTTTCTTGATTGTTTTATCTAGTATTTGGCAATTGTGTTTTGGTTTTTCTTGTCTTTTTCTTTTAAATGTTTTTGTTTATATTTTTAGCTCATTTTAATGCCTTAATTTAACTCCCTCTCTAGAAAAGAAAAAATTCAGAGGTGGATATCTTCAATTACTAGTCAACCATTGAATTTGACCTAAAAAGAAAAAAAAAAAAAGAAGGAAACCAACAAACATACTAATATTTAGGATAACTGCTTCATTGGATGAAAATAATTTTAGAGTGATTTTGCTTTTGAATGCTCAGTTCTATTTTTATCCCCCACCATTTTTTGAGAGAGAGAGAGAGAGGAAAAAAAAAAAAACAGCAACAAAAAGTTAAAACATTTATTCAATGTATTGCTTTTTCTTGAATGGGATCTAAACTGGGCAATAGTTTCCAGTGGAGTCTCTCAATGCCATAATGAATTGTATGATTACAGCTGTACTTTCCAATATTCAACTGATCGTTTTTACATATACTATGAGTGGATGTTGTTGTTTTCAATCTTTTCAGTATTTTAATACACCACAGGTAAATCAAACAATACAAAAACACAATTCCATAAAAACAAAGTAGATATAATTTTCTCACCAACATCAATTTCAGGGGTTTACATTTCAACTTTCTTGAAGTTGAACTCCTATTCTTAACTGAAACTGGTCTCAGTCATTCTATTCTAGTACAGGAATTCACAATCTCTAGCTACTTATCCCTAACCATAAAACAAGACCTACTAAATTGACATGGACTTGGTGCCTATATTAAAGGACCATTTCCCATGTAACAGAAACATCAAAAGCAAGAACTCTGATTTTCCATTTACAGTATGTCTTTCATACTATCAGCTTTGGAATGATGAAATTGTAATTTTGACAAAAGCTGAGAAGATTGATAATCATCCCAAATCTATCATTCATATTGGTAGTGATTTTAATAGTCACCATGACTATTTAGTCCAATCAAACAAAACCAACAAAGGAAAATGCTGTTGTGAATTCTCCATTGCTTATAAGCTGACAAATGCTCCACTGAAGTGTTATCTTCCTTGAGCAGTTCAAATCACTTAGTCTATGTCAATATTGATGCCAAACCAAAAGCATCCTCTGATGTCCTATTTCATAGGATAATCTTTCAGTAAACCAAAGTAAATTGAGATAATGTCAGATTTTACATGATGAAAGCTCCTCTCAGGATTCTCCAAAATTAGAGCCTTCAGAATAGCCTTCTTCATTCCTGAATGGATTCTCTTTGGCAGAAAGGTTATCTGATACAAATATAACAACAAAGGCTGAACAACCAGCCAAGATTCACATGGGAATGTGCTGCTGCCATATCTCATTGTAACTACTACTACTACCACCACCACCATCATAAGGAGCAGTGTAGCAGAACCATTGCTGCATTCAGAATTGCCTGTAATCTGTGCAAGAGTTCTAAATAAATAGAATTTTTAAAAAATGCAAAGTGTAAAAATTCTTAATATAAGAAAACTGTCAGTGCCTACTATTATAAAAAGCTCTGATGTTATCCCATGCACACCAGAAAAGGCTAAGTTCTTTGCATTTAACTTTGTCCCTAACTATTAGATGACAAAGACCTTCCCTTACCCAACTATTTTTAAAAAATTAACTAAAGGGAAAAAGCTATAGCGTATTTTGATTTTTGTATACCTCACTCCCGATAAGATATGCATGCACACACAAACATGAGAGAAGTACTAAATGTTTTTGACCTAATCCACTTTCACTATTTTAAACAAATGATGTTTTGGGAATCTCTTCTTTATTGGACCAAAAACTTTGACATTCCATTGAATGCCAGTATTTATATAACTATTTTGTAATCAACTTGTTTTTCAGAACACAATCAATAATTACTGAAGTGCTAATATTCAAAATGTAAGATATTATTAGACCAGGTTTTTTTTTCTATTATTTAAATGAAGTAATTTGTTAATTAGCTTCAATCATATTGACACTGATAGCTCACAAAACATAAAAGCTAGCCAACACCCTGAAAAGTAAGAATCCTGTAAATACTTTAGCCACAAGTGAAGTTTTGTGAATATTTTAAAGTGTAGTATATTATTTGCATCATTGAAATATAGTTTTATTCTCAAGCAAATATTAGAATTACTTTGTTTTTTAAATTATTCTTTAAAAAAAAAAAAGAAAAAAAGAATAGCATCCATCCACTTAAACTGAAATAAGAAAACTAGAAATTGATGTGAAATTATTTTCTGAAATTATCCAAAAATTCTTGTGGCAGGATAATCTTGTTAGCAGGTTCAAATCTTAAGAACAGTCAACCATAATTATCATCTCTCTACATTTAACTTAATTTTCATACACATACACACGATATATATATATATATATATATATATATATATATATGAAATCAATAATCAATTCAGAACAAAGATATTGATCTTGAAAGATTATCTTTTAAGGCACTCAATAATTATCAAGGTTAATCACTTTAGGAATACATAATCTCTGAATCATTTTATAGAGGAATTTAAAGAAACAATTTAGTGGATCTAATTTTTTTTTTTTTAAATCCATCTCAAGTTAAATCTAAAGTGTAAATTTGGTGAGTAAAAATACTTGGAGAGTAATGCATGTTTAGAATTACACTTTAGTTCTTTGCTAAGTTTTGAATAAGCAATAAATTCAGCTGACAGAACCAGCTAATTCAGATCAGCATTTAAATCAGGTATTTTACAGATTTTGTCATAATGAAGTTTTGTGATAAAAACTGATTAACATGGAACCTTTAAGAATTACTTACATTAAAGAATAAATAAGGCCTTTGTTTCCCTTAAAACAGTTTCAAAATAAATTTGTAGAGTTAAATTTGATAAGTGCTTAGTTGAACAAAAGCGTGTTCTATCTTTGGCATAAGGAGCATATACCATCATATACCAAATTATTTTCAAATCACAGAGTTTATATCCAAACAATATAGAATACAAGTAATCATTGAGAAAGTCAATTGATAATGGCATTATTAGTTGTTCTCTTATAAGTAAACATTTAGCATTTATTGAAGGAGCAGCCAGTGCTATTGTTGGCTGAAATTTATAAAATTTCTCTCTCTTGAAATAACCTTTCAAGAAAATAAGTTTCGCAATTCCAGTAGCTGTTAATGCTTTCCAATATTGATGGAGGCTTTTTACCTAAACTTTTCTTTGAAATATTGTGGAATGTCAACATTTTGATTATGCCATTATTTTCTCTTCAAATTGAATGTTCTAATTATTTTAGTTGTTGCTGCTGTTTGAAGTCCTCAAGTGATGTGGTTTCTATTTTCTGTTACAATTCTTTGTGATTCTGTAGCATTAGTCTACAAGTGTTTTGAAGAAGGATGATCCTTACTGAAAACTACAGGTTTCATTCTCTCAAAGCCATATTCAACTGTTGATCTGAGAAAGCAGCTGTATATAACTGATAAGTTAGATATTTCTGAATAAGTTTGGTGCCATTTATGAATTCCATATAAAAGTCTCGATCTGATGAAATTAAGAACATGACTTGAGTCATGTCTCTTTTTGATTCATGAAATGAATTTGCTGAGGTAGCAGAGTCGATTGGCTGCCTTTTATTATATAAATTAAATAAATATATAGACTTTAACAATCATGGGTTATACCATGACGATGGGTTGGTAATAGTAGACCATAGTAACCCCCAGAAACGTGATAACCTAAGAAAGAAACTGCATTGGTTTTTAAAAAAATATGGGTTTATTATAGAGGTCAAAAGCAACTTAAAAATTATTAATTATTTAGATGTAACACTGAATATTTTTAATGGTACGGTTTCCCCGTATGCTAAAGAAAATAAAAAATTAATATATATTAATACCAAGTTCAACCACCCTAACCATTGCAGAAGATCTGGAACCTAAGACTTACATAGGTGCAACACAGGATAGTTTCAAGACTAGATATTATAACCATACGAGTAGTTTTAGAAATGTAAGGTACATGCACAGCACAACACTAGCTACGTATGTATGGTCTATTAAAAAAAAAAAAAAAAAAAAAAAAAAAAGTTAAAAATTGACCATATTTGAAAATGGGAGATACTAAAAAGGTGCACAAAATTTAGAGCAGAACAAAAATTTTGTAAATTGTGTGGGGAGGAGAAATTAGTCATAGCTCTGTTTGAACCCACACATAGTTTATTAAATTCCAAGTTGGAGATTTTAAATAAATGTAGGCATAGAAAACATTGGCTGTTAAATTAGAAATTGAGTTTTATTATTATCTTTTTGAGTTGTAGGTTGTGTTTACTAGATTTTTTTTTTTTGTAATAAAATGTTATTACCCCCACTTTGGTGTTTGGTGTCTTCTGTTTCGATCATGTGGGTTTCAGAGTTTCTTATATCTTTTCGCCTTCATTTAGCCTCTTTAGCCAACTTTTCCTGAACATCCAATTTGGTGAAACCTTGGTAGGTTCATTGGCTCTCTAGGTTATTTACTATATATATATATATATATATATATATATATATATATATAGCTATTTAATATGTAAATTTTGATTATTTTCAGTAATTACACACAAACATCTAACCATTTTCAAAATCTTGCTTTAACTACATGCTTATTTAATATGATAATGAACTAAAACAAAAATGTGAATATGTATTTCAAAAACAAAATTAGACAATAAAAACAACAAATATAAATAATTAAAAACATGGAATTCTTTTCTTATTTACTTTTTATATTAACTGTAATAAGAAAAAAAGCTCATCCAACATATTTCCATGGGGCACACATTAAATTTAAAAGAACAACACATGGTTCAGGATCTGAAGTTTTCTCATTTGTGGTATATAACCTAAACCAAGTCTACTTATAATGGGTCATAAGTTTAAACCGGACATTTACCATTTGTTTTTTTTTTTATTTTACAATATATTTTATACATTGGGGAAACGATAAAGTTTTACATGTTTATACACACACTTTCTCAGTAAATATGGATATAAAATTTTAAGCTATAAAAAAAGGTTAAGAATTTTCTCAATATATTCACGTATTCCTTATATCAAAATGGTCTCTTATTTTCATGACATTTAATAATCTTTAAAAATTATGATTCCTTTTCATGAAATCATCAATAGCAAAGAAGAGATAGATATAGAATTTAAGGTTTTCAAAAGTTTACAGATCCAATTACAACTTTACCAGCTTTTGCAACATTTTAAAAAGTATGATCTCAAAATGCACCAGAAGATACAATAAATATCAAACTGTATAGCAGAAGTTGTTTTCTTTGAATTAGATTGATTTGAAGCAAAAAGAACTTTCAGACAATTTTCCAAGTTTCCCAAAAAAAAAAAAAAAAAAAAAAAAAAAAAAAAAAAAGGAGACTTGAGGCAGGCATTTAAATAAATGTGCTCCAAAAAGTACACGGCCATTCATGGAGTGAATAAAACCATGTAGAAATGACAAATGCTAGTTTGAAAAAAAATTTTGACATTTTACTAAATAATAAATCACTTTTTCAGTTTTTTTTTTTATTTCTTGCTCTTTTACTTTGCACATCTGTTAAACTTAGCTAATGATGAACCAAATTCTATAAAATTGAGACAGACAATGTTGCATATGCAATGTGAGTTCATACAGCTGCTAATATTAGCTAACCACTCCAGAAACCAGAACACTGTCATACTTTACTTCAGTACTATGATCTTAAATGGATCTCAATCTAAAATCTCCTTTGAAGCTGTCATCAGCCTACATAGTCCATTCTATGCACAATAGTAAAAGTGGACGACTGTCCAGAATGCTACTTTCTTGTATAATAGTGAATACATGTTCAGTTATAAAAATGCTTAACTATTCATTTTCAGTATAAATAAAGAAAAACAATGAAGTAGAGAAATTTTAATGACAATGTTATTTTTGTTGGAGGTTCCAAGTTGGACAAAAAGAATAAAAAAGAGCAAATAAAATTTACAACCTTTATTCAAAACCCAATTATGAAATGAGAATAATGAACTTGAAATGTTGTAGATTTTCAGATAGAAACAAAATATTGGCAATTTTAAATACCCAATAAATATTTAGGTCTTGGAAATTTGAACACTGATTATTAACAATTACTTTAATTTTTGTACAACATCAAGGAAACTCAAGATAGAAAGAAGTCAAAAAAGAAAACTTCTTAAAATATCTATTCCTTATAAAAATTCTTGTTCTTCAGACAACTTTAAAATGTAAAAGAGAAAAGGATAAATAATGTGGGTAATTATTATTCAGTTAACCATTTAGAGCAGTGTGTAGTTTTGTTAATACGATATTGATTATCTACAAGCCTATTTTCAGAGTTATCTTTATCCTTGGATATCATTCATACATGGAAGAGAAATATCAGAGTAAATAGTTGCTGCTCATTGTCTTTATATGAGCAGAACTTTGAAGATTGGAATATCAAGAATTTATTATGCAAACAAAATACTATAATAAAATTTGATCATCATCTATAGTGAAACTAATGGAAAAATAAAAAAAACAATTTTCTTAACTAAATTTTGCATTTATTCTATTAAAAAAGAGCAATGCTTTCTTTGTAAATTTCAAAAATATTAACAAAATTAAAATTTGAATGATATTTATCTGAAATAAAATTGAACAGATATACCACTTATCCTAGCTTGGAAACTGAATACAGAACATACTTGGTTGCAGTAGAAAATAAAGAGATCAAGTACAGATAAAATAAGAGTATTTATCTTTGGTATTTACCTGTTTTGTATTTAACCCTAGCAAAACAACAGCACATGACCTGACAGTGTGTGTGTGTTTATGCAGAATTTAGTGAGCATGTCAGAATTCAACAATTAAAAATATCATAAACAAATCATTGTATCTGATCCCTTATTTCAATGTAGATTTTGTTTAATACTAAACTGATAATAGCACCAAGAAACTCATTTTACTGATAAATTTTCATGCTATCTTTTCATGCTTAATATTTAAATGGAAACAACAGAACCAAAGCACAGTAATAATTACTATGTAATATTTATATGAGATACTTTTCCCTTAAAGATATACAAGAGGT
The DNA here is from genome assembly GCA_037127315.1 of Ascarosepion bandense. Taxonomy (NCBI): domain Eukaryota; kingdom Metazoa; phylum Mollusca; class Cephalopoda; order Sepiida; family Sepiidae; genus Ascarosepion; species Ascarosepion bandense. The sequence continues at coordinate 206,657 of JBBBDQ010000524.1, read as the reverse complement.
TATGACAGAAACTGTCCTCTAGAAAGTTTAAGCAGTAAACAGAAGATATAAATAAAATTGCAACTGATATCAATTATGAATTAAATTTCCATATCTATGGATGGAGCTTAATTCATAGATATACTGGAAATATTTTACAAGACTTAGAATGTGAGAATGTAAATGATTAAAAATAAAGGTCTTCAATTTTTAGACATGATCAGTGATAATTACTAAGGTTATTCAAGGCCCATCCCAGGTAAATTGGGTTAATTTATAGACATGACAATATATTACAATTCCTATAAGTGAATATTGGCAAAAAATACATCAAGTATTATTTGTTCAATTTCATCAAGAGTAAAAAAAATCATTTTTAATAAGTTGTTTCAAATATTGTCAGTTACTTCACTTGTAAATTGTGTCATATTCTGACTAATAAATTAATGGACAAAGACATTGCCTAAATGTTTATATCACTGTTTTATAGTAAAATTTGTGAAGTTTTAAATAATCAACATTTATAGTGAAACTAATAAAGAAATAAAAAGACAAAGCTTCCTGAATTAAATTTGCATTTAATCTATTCAAAATCAGCAATGCTTTTGATGACAACAAAATGTTTATATCAGTGTTTTATAGTAAAATTTGCACAATTAAGATGAATGTATATAATATTTTGTAGTCAACAAATTTTATTGCATATTTAATATGTAATTAATACTGAGTGGTTACTGAAATCTTGTTTAAAACTAAATATACACCAAATAAGAAATGTTGAGTTTCATAAAATTTACTTCCTCCATCAACTAAAAAGAGATATAACCAACTAAAAATGTGCAATTTTTCAATGCATCATTTTGAAAGAGCAACAATTTGTACATAAGTCTTTCATCCTTAGATATTTCAGTTAACAAGCATAAATAAAACAAATGTTAAATAAATTAAAACTGGTTCAAATCCATGATCAAGTCTATAGGCACTACACTACCTTTCAAGAAGGTTAAGTAATCTTCATATAGCAATAATTATTTATGTGATTGTGTAAGAGATTTATGTAAGTAAAACTTATATGAAAAGGCTAAATTAAATCAATACATAGTTATCAGCTGAAAATTCCTAACAGAATATATCAAATGACCTGTTAATACTTTATTATTAGACATTGAGAATATTTTACTACCTTTGATTGTAAATCTTATGCTCCAGTGCTTTTCTAAGTACCTGTACTAAGTCAACATATAACAACAATGGTTTACCATTGCCTCTTGACATCCAAACCTAAACTGTGTCAATTGTTGTTTTAAAAGTTCTAAATCAAAAAGAAAATTTTCAGTAAAAATTGTTATTTAATATTTTATAAAGATTACATGAAATACTGATATATTTTTATTTTAGATACTAGAATTATACCTCATTGAACTATTCAATACTTTGTTCTGTAATGGGGAAAACTTTTTTGCATAGGTTAATACCAACAGACATTTATCCCAGCACAGCTTTTAGAAAAGTGTGGCAAATATTTAACAAACAAGTTAGACACATGATGAAGGATTTGAGAATTGTTGATAGATAAATTAGAAGTATATATTTCCTTCATAAGTTTGTAGGTTGACACAGTTATCAGCTGACTTTTGAACAGAATTTCTTTCATAATCATTTTACCCCAAGCAAAGCAGGAACCCACTAGTGTGCAGGGAGTTAACAGTGAGAGAAAAAATAAGGTACAAGAGATGTCAAAGAAAAGATAAGAGATAGATAGGAATCAAGTAGTTAGAAGATGGTAATTGATGTTGCATTTAAACTTTTGGAGATTGTAGTTATCAAAGAAGCAAGCAAATGGTAGAGAGTTCTACAAATGGGAAATGCAAAAAAAAGAAACTGTTAGAGTAGAAGAGATAATTACATTAAAATATTTTGACTGTAAGTTGCACAAATAAATACATGTGGTCAGGGAGCCAGAAAAAAACTTGTCAAAGCAGTTGCCATGAAAACACTTGTAGAAAAGACAGAAGGAAGCCACATCATGTCAGTGAGAAAGTGACTGATGGTGAGCTGCCAAGTCAGGATCAACTACATTGGAGATCCTCCTTTGGATTTTGTCAAGAACCTTGAGATGAATAGCAGGATCACCTGACCAGATATGGCAACAGCATTCAATACATGGACAAATGCTAGATTTATAAATGTGCAAAATGGATTCTGACAAGAAAAACTTCCTAGCCAGACATAGTGATCTAACCTTCCTAGCATTAGATGCAGTTATTCCATTTAAGATCATTTGAGAGAGTAAGGTCAAGGAAGTAATGTGTGTTGCTCTATAGAAGATTAGCCTCATCCATCCTCATAATAGGCAAGAAAGTTTCTCTATAGTGGTTAAAAGAGAGTAATTTCATTTTGTTTTGTATAATTGCACTGTATAATGTGCAATCAATGTGATGACACAAAAAATGGCAAGTTCGGTGCATTAAAAGGAAGGTGATTATACTGAAAATGATTTTTTCGTCATTAAGATAAATTTATTCATGTACTTAAATATTATACATTCACAGATAATATGTGCACACAAGCTTGGGCTTTAACCAATCTTGGATAAATGAGAGATTGCTGCTCAAATAAGCCATATATTAATCATACCAAAAGTATTTTAGACCAGTTTTAAAGAAAAAAGAGTTTTTTTTTGTTTTTAAAAAAAGTAGAGCAGGGATACATATAATTAAGAGTATTTCTTTGTAATTAAAATGTTTACTTCTTGCTGGAAGAAAGCTGTCTAACTGTGAAAATGACGGTTTTCGTTAGAAATGTATGAATACCCCACATCCCCCAATATCTAACCTATATTTAAAATTTTCAAAGTTGACCTTCATTCTGATTCTTCATCTGGATACAATGCATATGAAATATATTATGAAAATGTTTAATTTTTAATCTTTATAGAGAGAGCAATATTTTTAAGTGAATCCGAAAGATTGGGTCACTATATTAATGAAGACTCTCAATACAAATTATTTTTTCTAATTGCACTTCTGTTCTTTTATGTGTCATGTCCCTTCAGGATATTAGTGATCATGTCTTTCCACAATTTTCTGTCTTTTGTAACTCTTAATAAATTGTCTTTATTATCTCTCTCAAACCCTGATCTGCCATCAATTTGCTCAAACTCATTAGGTAGGTTATGCACTACTTTCATCTGTCCCGCTTGTCTTCAATATGTCCTGTGAGTGTTAAATTTTCCAAACTCTCTTTCCTTATCATGTTCCCTAGAAATTTCAACTCTTTCTGGTGTAAGTGTTCTTGTTTCCATTAATACATAATTATTTAAAGATATAATTTTTGTTAAAAATTCTAAATATCATTGAAAAAATATTAATTTCAAAATTAATTCAAACCTCTCTCAAGAACCCTTTCTACCCATGTTATACATTTAAAAGTCAACAAATATGATTTCTCATGATTTTATAACAAAAAAAGGAAGGATAATGATAGTTTGATGAGAAATTAATACTAAAACAAGAATGTTCTTTTGTAGTTACTAAATATAAAATAAAGCATTTTTATCACCATCTTATTATAGATAAGTTATTTTTGAAATCTTAAGTAGTGGCAAGAAAGTTAATTAAAGCCTTATATAAAAGGTTAAAAATTTTACAATTAACATTGTCTCTTCTACCAAATGTAAGAGTGTGAGGTGGAAATCAGTATTGAATTAGGTAAAATCTTTAGGGCATTTCTTAAACAAAATGCAATCACTTGATATATGGATATGAATTATAGTACTGTCTTCTACTGGTATGCTCATTTCAATTACATAACACTTCATGTACATCAGAGACTATTACTTTTATACAGGAAAATATATCAATCAAACTTAATTCATTTAGTGTGTGTGTTTATAAAATAGTTGTATAAAAATTGCAAGTCAAATGTACTTGTTGAAAAAGCACATTAAAAATGTTACTTTCAAGAGAAAAAATGACTTTACAAATGTAGAGCAAATAAAACACAAAGTCATCACAAGATAACGTTTTTGATAAGATATAAAAATTGGCTTAAATGCATTAGATGATCAAAAGATAACATTGCTAGAAAATAATTAGCAATCTTCAATGAGAAAATTAATGAAGCAATTTGATCCAATATTTCTTTAAATATAATCTCAGTAAATGAAGTTTATTATATACTTCCAAAAGAATTATGGCCTACTAGCAAAAGAAGAATGTAGATTCTTATTACAAGATTCAGAAAAGACATGATTTAGATAGAAGACATCTCTATTAACTAAAACAAAGTCATTTTTTAATACTTCACAAACTATGCCTGTATTTTTAAAAACTATGTTTAAATATTCCAAGACTTACTCAGTATTAAGTTAGCAGATAAGAGCAATTTGAAAAGATTCCAAAAATATAAGACATTAAAAAATAAACAAATAAAACACATTCTTATATAATCTAACTACATCTTATATGAACTAATGTTACCAAGGTTTTTTAAGTTTCATTCTAAATGTATACATTTTTGACTAGATTTAATTTTATTTTAACAAATGTTACTTTTAAAATCAATAAGTTTAAACTATATAACCTGAAAACCTACTTTTAAATATCCAGACAACTACAAAATCTACATCATAATTATTTAATTCACAATTCTGACCTTAACCCCCGCCCAAAAAAAAAAAAAAAAACATGTGATGCTGTTTTTTTTTAAGAAACAAAATGCATTGTCCAAGGAAGAAAATAACAAGGAACAAAAGTAAAGACTTAGCCAAATAAACATTTGCACATTAATTCTTAACTCAAATTTATCTAAACTGGTCAGTGCAAAACAGTGAAGATGGTCATATACAATCTACATTTCCTGCAATGTGGCTAAATAACAACTTGTTTACTTATCACTAAATAATTAAATTGATACTGAATTAAAGAGCAGTGCATTTTCCAATCATTCAAAATATATTAAGACTTACAAATTCTTTCATGTTAAAATATATTGGTTTTATTAGTTTCACAATATTCTTAGGTTTACAAGCAACCCACTAGAATATTTGCAGCTAAAATAAAACACAGAGAAAATTATCTAAATAATGAAAGTGAGATTCTCTAAATAAATATGAACAAAATTAGATCTTAATGGTTTAAATATAATGTGCAAATTGATAAGAGAAAAAAAAATACTGCTTATGTAATAAAATGGCTACATCCAGTGTCATTAAACTAGTCCCTTTTAAATTAGTATTTTACTTGGAATACTGCATATAAAAACTTAATATACAGATGAATGGTAAAGGCTTTATGTTATAATTAAAGAAAAATAGAAGAAATATTTGTTCAAATGATATTCTATTTACAAAATGTCATTGTAAGAAATCAAGGGAGATAAATGTGATGCTTTGTATTTATCTAGCAGCATAGAAGAGACAAGTCAAATTGATTTGTCTTATTTTAGACATCTCTTAAAATGTTTACTTTTAAAGAGCCTACAGTATTTTTTATTGTTTATTCTTCTACCTTCAAAAAGAAATAATTAAAAACTTTTCTTCAAATGAACATAAAATTTTAGAAGTATATCTTATGAAAATATTAAAAGTATACATTAAAATTTTTTGAAGTAGACATTAAAAAAATTAATGCAATTAAAAATTATCATTTATTTACTTGATTAGATCTGTAGTACAAATCCTTTTTGTCTTCAGAAAAACTACTTATGAATATGTAAAATATTAGTTATTTCAGGTTAACAATAAGAAACAAAGTAAATGTAACATTTAAACTGAAATTCATAAGTTTTAATAATTGGAAAAAATATTTGTAAAAATACAAGAAAATAAAAAGAAAATGAATAAATATTTATATTGCTCACTTCAAGAACACATCAGAATCTTGTGCATAAACAGCACGAACTAGATCATTCTAATACAATGAAACTGACCATAAAAGGAATCTTTTCTATACAAGGAAAAAAAACCAAAAAAAAAAAAAACACCAAAAAAGCAAATATTTTAAAATAGGGTCAAAATGATGATTGCTTAAATTATCTAACATTAAATATACAGTGTAAAAAAAAAAAAAAATAAAAATAAAGAAGAATTTATTAAGAATAAAGAGATGTAAGTGTAAAAATAATAAAATTAAAAAAATCAAAAGTGGAAAGTGGATGCTACAAGATGAAGCAGTAAACACATTCATGGAATATTTTCTTGCAAAATAGGAAGCAACCAGAATTTTAATGCTTCTTGTAAAAGCTATTTCTTTTTAAACAGCATAAAATAGCATAAAAATCTCTAATAAAATTAAGTTATTTATGATGAAAATGTATTGAAAGTAAACAGAAAAGACAAAGTGATTCAGTGGCAAAAAAATTTGTTTCAAGACAGAATCTGACAACAAACAAGAGAGTTTGATAAAAAGAGAAAATAGATTTGAGTGTTCTATGCAAGCAGTATAAGGAAATACACAAGATAAATATTTATGACTAAGATGAAAATAAAAGCATTTTGGAAAATCATGCAGCAGAAATCAACTCATTAAGAATAGTATAAGACTATAATTTGAGAGACTTTGATAGAATTTAGACAAACTACATGAACTGACAAATATTCATCTTGTTTTATTATAATCATGAAGTTTGTGATCATCAGAATACTATAATAATTATTAAAAAAAAGAGTAGTTAAATACTCTATTGCCAAGCTGAAAAATTACAATTCAAAACAATGTGTAGGGGGAAGAGATAATTTGAATTATCCAAACTAAGCAAAATTAAAAAATATCACTTTATTTAACTGTGTTCTGAAATGAAAAGTACATGTGTGCAATTAAAAAATAACTATATTGAAAAATTAATTTATGTAATAAGATGAAGCACTAAAACAGAAGGATTTATTTTGCATATTTCTCTTGAGCTTGAGCCCTTGATTTTTTTAATTACAGCTATTCTGATAAAAAGAATGTCAGAAAAGCATTCTCCTTGGATGCCCTCAAACAATCACTGACCAAAAGACCTTGTGAAGATGCAAAACCTCTTCTTTAGTTTATTATACAGATAGTGTGTATTAGAATTTTTAATAAATTGTACAATAACAGTATTAAAGAACTACGTTAGGAGAATTTCATTTCTGTAATCCTTTGAGATATTTAATGGTAATACTTATAAGCAGTGAATTAAAAGGGACATATACATTTGTGACTGAGAAATGAATGAGACCAAGTTAACAAGACAACAAAAATAGTGGTTACCTTATTCATAGTCTACATCACAAAACAAAGTAGTCCGTGTAAGAGAAGGAGGAAGGAGTGAAGGAAGAGGAGGAGAGAGAATCGAAGCTGTTGAGATGGTAGAAGCAGCAGCAAAGAGTACAGTAGTAATCCTATTCAAAAAGCAGCTGGAGAAGACACAGGGTTTGCATAAAAATGATTTCCCTAAGTGCTTCTATCTTGCTTTCTGGTTGTGCCAATTATTGCAAAGGTTTGGTAAAAATCAAAACCCTTTGCTCACATCTGCTATTCCAACCCAAGTAATATGCTGTGCCTGTATGACTAAACCATGCAGTTTTAGTAAATGCACTGCAAATAGTGAGACAGGAGAGAGAGTGGTATATTTATAACTGTGTTTGTATTCAGTTGGATTTTCTACATCGAACTGATCACGAGGGTGCAGCTTCTTTATGCACCAGAGAGAAAAAGAGAGGTAGCAGACATAATTATAATGAAGTGTGTGTGTGTGGTGAGGGGGGAAAGTAGATTGGATCAGTGAAAGTAAAAGCAACAAAATGCATACAATCAATGAAAATAGATGAGTACAGACATAAAAAAAAAATTAATTAGAAGTCAGAATTTTGTACAAGATATACACAATCAAATTGAGCAAAATGTGTGCGTGAGTAGAGAGGTATCACCTATTTTAAAACTATAAATAATAATATACAAAGAGTTGTACTTCAAACTGCCAGAGATCTTAAGTAATATAAAAATTATCACATTGTTTTTGATGAGAAATTAACAGAGCAATGTAAAAATATTACAAAATAATAAATTATTATTTGAAATGTCTAATTATACCTATAGAAAAATGTTATAGATACTCATAAAATTAACACATTTTAACATATATATCCAGAATTTAGATGACTACTGTGTATATATAACTCTCTATGATATATATTATTTATATATGTGTGTGTGTGTGTGTGGTGTAAATATATATTTGTTTACATTTACTGGCCTAAATATTTGAAAAATCTTGTTAGAAAATTGTCCTCCGGGTGCGATGAATAAATTGTCGTCTAAATTAAGCAAAAGTTAAAATAACACTGACATCTCATTTTAACAGATATATTTGTGTAATTTTGGTAAATATATCTTCAAATACTAAAGACTAAATTTATTCAATACAATTGTCACTGGCTTCAACTGCAGCTTCCAGATAACTTTGAAATCTCCTGTATCTCTTCTGGACAGTCTCCTTGTTTAAGTTGGTAAATGCTGCCATAATCCTTGCTTTTAGTTCATCTTTGGATCTACAAAGAGTTTCATTGGTCTCTCGCTTAACTGCATCACAAACAATAATCAATGGAGTTTCAATCTGGGAAGTTAGGTGGTCAGATGTAAGTGGGAAGATGTGATTACAGAAATTGTCTTTCAGCCATGACTGGGTTCTCCTGCTTGTGTGGCATGGTGTAGAGTCCTGCTGTCAAACAGTCTTTCAGCAGTCATCGTCTTGACCCAGGACAACACTACATCCTCAAGGCACTTAATATATTTTAAAAATTTTACAATAATGCACAAGAACATAAACCTCCTTGTAACTGTAACAACAGAATTAACTGCCTCATTGAAGGCGAATGCAATTCCGATAAAGCAATATATGAAGTCACCATTTTTCTGGAAGAAGATCCAAACAGGAAAAAGACATACATAAGGATATGAAGATGGAAACAAAGATTCTACAATCACTGACATTCCTTTTTCAATGCTTCCTTGAAACATCAAAACACTTTTGAAAACTAAAAGACAGAGGACTCACCCCACAAATTAATTGGAGGATCATTGGACATGCACAAACTCCCAAAACTTCAGGGACAGATGCAATCTATGCTTGGAGGAAAAGTTTGTAATAATCAGATATAAAAACCCAAGTGAACTATTGAACTAGAGAAATGAACTCATTTTAAATGCAGACACAAAAATAGATTTAAAATTCCATAACAAAAATGAAGTTACACTTAAGTCAAGAACTGACATATGAATTTACTAAAATTCATAACTGTCTAAAAACCATAATTGTTAATCTTAATTGGGATGTAGCTGCACTTACATTATGATATATATATATATATATATATATATATATATATATATTATTTATATGGACAAGTTGGTGTATTTACATAGTTATAAACAAGTAGGTGTGCAAGATTTATATACAAATAAGTATATAATTTAAGTCTCTTAAAATAGCCCTTCAATGTCTTCATATAATACTCATGTAATTCCCCATTAAAGACCTTACATTTATTAATTTTTTTATTATATAATTTTTTAATTATTATTATTAGAAATAATAAATGTTATTATTGTTGGCATATTATTAGTTTATTTTTTAACCATCTTTAACATTGTTATCATACTTGATAGTAATATTATTGTCATGAAACCAAAAAGATTATAAGATAAAAATATTATTATTGCTGTCGAAATCAATATAAAAAAATCTAACAATTCAATTCTTATAGTTAAAATATGGCTCCTAAATTTACTGTCCAGTATTTGAAAATGTCCAAGTTTAATCCAAGGTCATCTTATTGTTTGGAATAGAAATGCAACATTCTCAATATGACATTCACATTTAAAAATTAACACTGTATATCTAACCCTCTCTCCCATTAGTCTGAGTTGAATGTTTTTTCTAAAAAATATTCACAAAATAAATTATCACCAATGGATTTGTCAAATTTATTTTCATTATAATACTCTCTTAAATTCTAACATTGAGCTCTGATCAGATTACAATCCCCCATGAAATTAACCTTACAAATTATCAAGGATAATATTTTATCAACGTGTGTTGTGGCATAGTGGGTACCGGCTTGGAATGAGAAATCAGAGAACCAAGTTCAAATTCCAGTTAATTTCCTTCAGATATGGGTCAAATAACAGGATAGATTAACTTCTGTAACCTTGGTTGGTGACCAGTCTACCACAAAAAGTAATGGTAACCTACTACAGGAAAATCTTCTGCCCAGTTAGTCATGTCTAGATTGCCAATGTGTATATAAATAAAATTGGTGTTTAAATGCACATTTAATAGGCTTATATGAAAAATTTAAAAAATAATAACCAAGTCAAACTTTTAAAATGTTTCTATACAGAAAATTCATGCAATATATCAATTGGTAAGAAAGAAAGCTTGCTATTTTCTTTCATTTTACCCATTTTTGATTAATCCATTTTCATAAAAAAAAGGAGAGAGAGAGAAAAAGAAAAGAAAAACTTAATACTTTTTATTTAAAATTAATTTTGCATCAATGTTAATCTATTTTATTAAGAGGAACAAAAATATTGTCAAATAAGTTTATAGAGACTTACTACAAACAAGTTATTTATTTAGACTAACGTCTATCTTCATTCACTCTCCATTTTTTAGCCTCATATAATGAATTAATCTGAGAAAGCGAGTAAAACATTTTCAGCCTGCCCCACTTAAAAAAAAAGAGAGAAAAAAATGAAATTAGTATATCAGTATTCTAGTGTTTGACTACTGATTTTGAGAATCAGATTAGCTTACCCAAGACATAATTGAAAGCAAATTAAAACCACGAAGAATGAAGGAATGCCTATATATATATATAATGTGCATGTGTGTGCATACATGCTTATATGAAGTTATTAGTAAAAATTTGGCAGCTTAAAATTTTATTGATAAAAAGATTAAGTTTTATCAACTTTTCAACAAGTCAAGAAATTTTGAAGTAAACAACAAAACTCAAAGAATTTTACTGAAAGCGCTATCATCACTGCTGGTCTCATTATGGAACACACTTGGTCATGAAATGATCATTTGCTCCTACCTTAAAATAAATAAATAAAAAAACAAAGCTTATTTTGTTGGTGACCTCCTTTCAACAAGTAATCATTAAATATCAATTAGGGAGAAGAGGCATAATCTTTCTGCCATGCTTTGTGATTAACTTCTCTAAAGGAAATAACCATACATTTCTTTTTCTACCTGCAGAGTTACCAATCAAAAATACTATAAACTGTAATTTCAAACTAACAAAATAAACAGCATTTTTTTTTTTTTCAATATATCAAAAGAACTATCAGAATCATTACATTAAGGTAGAGGAGAAAAATAATTTATTCTTAATCAACATGATTCTCATATCAATTAGCATAACAATAGCAATATCACAGAATCTCAACATCAGTTCTTTAGTTTTATATTCTTATGTAGTCTGATATTATTTATTTATATTTTTAACTCTGCATAAGGCCCATGAATCATTCAAAGTAGAAGGTTACAAAGTAAGAGGCACATTTTATGATACAATGTGGGGAACATTACAGTTAAACTTGAACAGGTTAAGACTGCAGTGATCGAGAAAGCATCCTCTTGAGATTCGGTTCCACAAATCAGCAGTTCATGGGAAGAAGCTTCTTTGGTGGAACTTACATATTACCAGTGGAATATGAAGAGAACAAGGGTGATTCACTACAATGTGTGTGGCATGAGCAGACCAAAGGAATCTAGTTCATCTGAACATTTTCCATGGAAATAGCAATAGAGCAGTAAAAAATTTTCAGTGTTTCATCTGTGGGAAAGAAATTGTACAGTGGAAAAAAATTCATCACCCACAAGAGCATGTGAATGATTTTGGACTATTGAAAATGAAAAGTAAAGATTAGGTTGCTACTACTCATATATAGCATCAATACTCAATAATCGCAAAATAGTAGAAAATGATATCAAAAAGTCATGCTTTATTATAAAAAATTAAAAATTGCAAAGTACTTAATAAAAAAAAAAAAGACTAAAAATAAAACATTCTTAGATCAATCTGAGATAAATTGTACCAATTCATCAGCTAGTAGATGTAACTTTCAGTTTATTCAGCTGTGAGTCTCAAGATATATGAAATAGCATACACAGTTGTTGCAAGTAAAAAGTCAAGGTTGTGCTGCAGATATTACAACTGTGATCATGGGGAGCACAAAAGTTTGAAGGTGTAGAGAGACTGGATACAGGATGGGAGAATCCATTTTTATCTATCTGCTTCCTCAATAAGTGTTGGCATTTAGATAAAATCTCTGATCTAGCATCCTATAACCTGTTTGTCTCTGGATATGTTGACATTGCCAGTTTCTCTTCTTATAGCTGGCTACTCTGTTTTTCAGGTTTTTTCTCAAGTGAGGATAATGAAACAAAATGGTAAACATGATGGTCTTCAAAGATAATGGCAAAGACAAAATCTAACTTAACAAAATGAATGGAACTTATTTGGTAATCCACTTTTCAAAAGAACCTCAGACTCAATAGGAACCATATTCTGGACAAAGAAAATACAACAGTTATCAATGTTCAGCTAAATGCCCCCCACCTTCAATTTTTAATGTGCTTGATTCAGAAGTTTCAGTCTTGAACAGTAGAAATTGCAACACCATATCACTGAAATTATTTTATATTTTTCATCTTTTAATCAATTTGATACCATTTGTTACAGATTTGATTAAAATATAACTAAAATGTTTTATTGAGAGGAGTAATGGGGTTAAAACAAAATTTTTGCTTAAAAGAATGTTAAATTTAACAAATTTGGGTTTATATTTCAGTAATGAAATATGCTTATGCAGTCATATAAAATTTGAACATGGCTACAGCTCAGTTATCTATTTTAAGCAGTAATATTGTAATCTGAACTACAAAGTGAGGATCTCATGTACTTTGAATAATAATTTACAATTATATTTAATTGTGCATTTCAATACTTTTTAAATGAAAACATTACAATATTATTAATATACTTAAAATAAAGTCCTCTTAAAACCAAAATCTATAAATGCTTCAACTACTAATATTCTAATTTAAAGAGAATTTAACTGGAAATCAAATCCATACATGTATAAAGTAGACAAATTTAACACATCACTCAATAAGTCCCAAGCCTGGCATAGATGGTACCACTAATAAAAAAAGTCCATGTAATTTTTATGAAGTACTAACCTTCAAATGGCATGTGACAAAATTTGAGCTCAATTGGATTCATTTACAAATTACAGTTATTTAAGTTACTGTTGCAAATTTTCAAAACAATGGAAAAATCTGAATTTTGTATGTTAAGAAAGCATTGCTTTCTGATAGGAAAAAATACAGTTTAAGCAAAGCAATGGCTTGATAAGCATTATTCAGACTGCTCTGTTGGAAACAATGGTTAAGAGGTGGTATGCTGACTTTAAATGTGGTTGTACAGAACAAATGATGCTGAATGCTCAGGTTGCCAAAAATCAGCAGTTGTCCTGGAAAACACCAAAAAAAAAATCCAAACTCATTTTGGCCAATCATAAATTGAAGTTGTGTGAGATAGCAGAAGAGTTGAACATATCAGAAGACAGTGTATTCACCATTTTGCATTAAAATTTGTCAATGAGAAAGCTGTATTGAAAGTGGATGCCACGTTTGCTCACAGTTGATCAAAAACAACAATGTGTTGACAATTCAGAGCGTTGTTTACAACTGTTTCAATGCAACAAGGAGAAGTTTTTGCATACATATGTGACAATGAATGAAACATAGATCCACCACTTCACTCCAGAGTCAATTGGCAGTTAGCTGAGTGAACAGCAGCAAATGCAAGCTGTCTAAAGCGATCAAAAAGGCAAACATCAGCAGGCAAAGTTTTGGCCCTCACATTTTGGAATGCACAAGGTATTTTGTTCATTGATTACTTTCAGAAAGGAAGAACCATCAATAGCATATATTATATAGCATTATGGGTGCATTTGAAGAAACAAATTGCCAAAAAATGGTCACAAATGAAGAAGAAAAAAGTGATCTTTCACCAAGACAACACACAGTGTCACAAGTTGATCATAATGATGGTAAAACTACATGAATTGCACTTTGAATTGCTTCCACATCCACCCTATTCTCCAAATCTGGCCCCCAGCGACTACTGGCTGTTTGCATACCTCAAAAGAATGCTCCAGGGAAAGAGATTTGGCTCCAATGAAGAAGTGATATCGGAAACTAAGGTGTATTTTAAGGCCAAAGACAAATTGTTCAACAGAAAGGCATCGAATTGTTAGAAAAGCGTTGAAATCAATGTATCACCCTAGAAGGAGACTATGTTGATATATAAAGTTGAATTTTGCCTAAAAGTTGTTGTTTTATTAGTTAGGCCCAGGATTTATTAAGTGATGTATTAAGATGTAGAGGGAGAATTTGGTCAATAGTTTTAAATAACATCAGTCACTCCTACTTAGTTAAATTCTTGACACTTCTAAAGACCAAGTGTTGGTTGGTCATGAAGTATCAATAGAATATTTTAACAAATCAGGATCTCTTCTATGTAACTTGAGAACATTGGTGATTATGGCTCTCTACAACTTCCTGTCCTTTGTAACACTTACTAAAGTTTGTCTTTTTACTATAATTAATTCCTGTTTTACCAATCTTTTACACATGCTCATCTCATTAGATAGATTATATGCTATCTTTTTTCTGTCCCTCTTGCTTTCAATATGTTCTATGAATTTACCAAAAAAAAAAAAAAAAAAAAAAAAAAAAAAGAAACTTACACTTAACATCAGAAAGAGACTGCTGAAATTTCTAGGACACATAATGAGAATATTTTCTCATTATGTGTCCTAGAAATTTCAGCAGTCTCTTTTTGATGTTAAGTGTAAGTTTCTTTTTGTTTCCATTTTCCTTAAAACTTCATTGCTCATGTGTTCAGTCCATAGTGTTCTTGGCATTATTCTGTAGAACTAAATTTGTGTTGCCTCAAGTCTTTTTTTCATGTGATGAGATTGACCAGCATTTATTGCCATATAGGAAGACTTATACTAGTTCAGTTCTTTTATTTCTAATGAAATTTTCATAAAGGCTTTTAGTACAAGTTGTTTTCTTGGGTATATTACAATGTCTGTTGTCAGCTGTTATCCAAGGCTAATGAGTTCCACATTTTTACTTTTCAGTTAGATAATTATATTTCCAAATAGACTTATATAAACAAGAACTATCATCCAGAGAGTAAAAGGTAAAATGTCTAAGGATAAAAACCTTAAACTATTCCAGTAAGTACTTTAATGTAATGTTGTTCATATTAAAGAAAGCTATTGATACAAGATTCAAACAAAGACAATTTTAATAGTTCAGACAAAAAGGGGATCATGAACACAAAGATAATTCTGTAGTATCTATTCAGGTTAAAACATGACATAAAAGGACTTCAAAAGTTAAAAAGAAAAGAAAAAACTATTCAGTTGAATATGTTGAAGCAAACAAAATCATTTCTTTCTCATTCTAGGGTTGCCTTTAAAAATAGTTTTTGAGGATTCATTAACAGAAGTGAGGAATGCAAGGGTGTGGCCTGTCAGCCTATACATGGTTAACGTCAGTATAACATGAAGGATAAAGCTATTAAAAAATCTACAAGGAAGAGAGATAATTGCTAAGCTCTATTTTATCTAATACTAGATTATTTAACGAGGATTGAACTCACTACAGATGGAAAGGAGTATTCAACTAGTTTCCTCAACAATAAGTACTCGTGTGTATTTGAGAGAGTGAGAGAGAGAGAGAGAGTGAGAGAGAGAGAGAGAGAGAGAGTGTGTGTGTGTGTGTGTGTGTGTGTGTGTGTGTGTATCAGAATTTTTCTTTTATTTCACAAGCCTACTTAAAGTATCTTTTGTAATAATCACTTTTGTTATGATTTTGTTTTTGAATTTGATTATCATAAAACAAAATACAAACATTACATGTTAATGAAATTAATTTATAGTAAGACTTTTACAATGTATGTGAATTTGGTAATGAATTATTAATCATATAAACAAAGACTTTAATTAAGGGGATGCTATTTAATGTGCACAACAAGCCAAATTTTTAATAAGCTATTATTTTCAGTGCAATATGTTTTTTTATAAAACAAAATATGCTCAGAGTCTGCTTGTTAATGCTTATAAAAATCTCAAATACTATATTGGAAAGATAAAACAGTCTTAAAAGAATTTTGAGCATTGCCATCTGGATTTTTTTTCTGAGATAAATTAAATTGGAGCTTTATTGCTGATATTATAATCCTGAATATGATATCTAACTGATAATTTGCAATACTTGCATGTATCTGTCATCACAGAATAAAGAATTTCTTTTAACTAAAGCTGGAGTACACTGATAATAATCATTTTTTGTAAAGTCATATATACTAGAAATAATGCCTTCAAAGAATACTGTCAGATCTTTTTTTTTCCTCAAATGCTTATTATATATATATATACATTATATATATATATATATATATATATATATATATATATATCTTATTTTTACGTCATGTGATCCCAGCAGCAGCATGATTCCTCTTATTACATCAAAACAAGGTTGACTATGTTAGTTCTGATGATCAGTGTTCAAACTCAATGTTAGCAGCAACATTTTATTCATATATAACACTTTTATAAATTTATGTAAAGTCTGTGTGTCTACATCAGTATAACAGCCCATATCAATAAACTCTGCCATCCATTTATTCAAGCTTACTAGGTAGATTATGTGTTTTTTTCTCTCTCTTACTTCTCTTACCTTCAATCTGTCCTGTGAGTATCAAATTTTCTAATCCTTCTTTCCTAGAAAATTGTTTCTTCCTAATATCAAGTATGAATGTCTTTTTTGTTTCATTTTCTCTAAAATTGTTGCTAGTTGCATGTTTGGTATATAATATTCTCAGTAATTTTTTGTAAGACTACATGTGAGGAGATTGCCCAGCATTCACTGCCATATAGGAGGACTGACAGTTTATAACAGTTTAGTACTCTATTCTTTGTTTCTAATGAAGTTTTTCTGTTTCTTAATATTTTGCTTAGCTTTTGGAAGACCACTTTTGCTATCCCAATGCTTTTTCAGATTTTAGTCACACACTTTCCGTCCTCTTGTTAAAATATTTTGCAGATATTTAAATTTTTGTGCTTGTTTGATTTTAGTCTCTGTAATGTGTATGTTTGTTTGTTCCTTTTGCTAACAATCCTGCATTCTATCTTCTTACAATTGATGTTTAGTCCTTTCTTCTTGCTTTCTATGCAAGTTTCTATGGAAGTTTTTGTAGTTTGCTTTCTATATCTGCTGTCAACACTGTCAAATCTTATGTTGTTAAGATGGTGGTTGTCAACAATGAATTTTGGTAGGACTTAATTCTCTCAGAATTGCCTCACTATATAGATGTGAACAAGTTCATCAAAGTAAGAAGTTACTTTGAATTAAAAAAAAAAAAGAAATTACAATAATAATACTGTTTAGAATTGTATTTTGTTTGGAAGTGACTTGTTACCAGCATGTTTTATTAGAAAATATTTCATTGATAATCTTCGATATTATAATTCACTGCATTATATACAAATAAAAAATAAATAAAATTCTTGATGCTGATGACTAAATGCAAAGTATCAGATTCTATTTTCAGTTTTAATAATTTTAAGAAATGGTCAGTTATTGTACATCTAAATAGTACCTTTTCCTTCACACATTTAATCTTTTCATTTATACATAAAGCTTTAAAAGCTGCAAATAAAGTCAATTACTTACAGATATGAAAATTAAAACATTATTATGCACATATACGTGTGTGTGCACACATTTTTTACTATTTTTCTTTGCTGTTGTTTCCAAGTGTAGTTCAATTAATCAATAATTAGGAGTGTGCATTTTTTGTTGGTTACTCAGATACTTAATAAAGGTGATATATATATATAGTGCTACTTTTACAATCTGTTACCAAGAATAAAAATTTATACAATGAATAACCCATTTATTAAAAATTGTTGCATAAATTGATGTAGTTGCTGACTAAAAAATTAGAACCTACAGCTGCTCCTGTGGCTTACATACAAATTGATTTTGTAAAAACAAATCTAAACCTTATTTTATTACTCATGCTCTCATCATTGACACTCTACAATTGCAGGCATGAAAAAAAAAATGTCTTCTTATACACTGATCAAGTCACACTAGGTTTCACCCTGCTCTCTCTCTCTCTCGATGCACTATGTAAAATGAAGAGTATTTGGTTAATTTAAAAGTAAGTATATTTTTAACAATGAAATGAAAGCCATTAATTATAAGATAATTTTTTTTGCATAACTGTCATGCAACAGTAAACTCCAATCAACCACAAATAAAGGTTGGTTAAGTAGACAAACAAAGAGCAAAAATTGACTGTATATTCTATGGTCAAGTGTTGATAAGAACTGATTGAAATGTAACAAGAATGTTTACTTTATCAAATGATCAAAAGGAAATATGACAGACAACCTTGACCATCTATCCTTCTATCATTCATGCTTTGCTGATTGTTGTTAAATGACCTTTTTAAATCAAATAATTAATTGCATAACATACATATAATGAGATCACTGTTAATATAACCAGAGCTTAAGGGATTTGGAAAGATTAGAGATTATCAATTAACTCAGGACTCTAACACTATTGTCCCAGTCCCATAAAGAATTTGGAGGAAAATAAATGCTTCTTTAAAACTGTTAGTGAAACTTAATTTTTAACAGAACTTTGCAATACCATGCATTCTGTGATTTCTCTCCCGGAATGAGGTACCAAGATGTATACTAACGTGATGCAGTGAAAAAAAAAAAAAAACTATTCCAGAATGTTTAAGTAAAAGAAATAGATTAAATTGGTGAAAAAAGACAAAATTTTAATGATAGCCTCACCATAAAAAATAAAGACATTGTCATTAAATACTTTTCAACAAGTTCCATCAATTGTCTTTTGTTATTTTAAAAAGAAATTAAGAGTAGAGAAAGTTACTGGATGAAACAAGCACTTAAATACAATGACAGCTGCTGCCAAAAGCAGAATTTGGAGAAATTTAGACTTATTAGACACTAAGAGAGAAATTATTGAACTAAGTACAAGTTGAAAAAAATGGAAAAAAATGGCAAGAAACAGACAAAAGCAATAATGAATCACATCAACATTTTTCTGAAAAAAAAAAAAAAAAAAAAAAAAAAGTCAATATTTAAGATCAAATTTCTTTGATTTTAAATCAGATAATTTTTTTTTTCAGTGAATAGAGAAAAGAAAAAGATAATACCATTTAAAAAATGTAACGTTAATATACTGGAGAGAAATAAAATTTGAAAGTTTACATTCCAATCCTCTTTAGGTTTCAAATGCAATGATAAACTCAAAATAAATCTTCCAACAACTCATTCATTACAAGTAGAGATTTTAAACTTACAAAAACTTGTGCATATTTCTTTTGAGGCTAATTCAGAAAAATGTATCTATGAATGAAAATTAGATATAAATTTAGATTTAGAAAGCACAATGCTAACTACTGATAAAGACAGACGACCCAATATTGGATACAAATCTTACTTTTTACAAAATCCAGCTCAAAGTATAAATTTTAATTTTTGTAAGTATTTTTCATGTGAAATATAATACGAAATAAATATTGTTATAAACATAAAACTTCAATTTTTTAAAAGGACAAAAATTTATATAATCAAGGAGTGGAGTTTTCCTAAATTTAAAACCTTATAAACAGAACAAAAAACACTAAGGAATAATAAAGCATCACTTGATGTTGAGACTGAACTTTTGAAAATAGAGAAACATTCAGGAAAAAGTTATTTTACAAAAGATAACTAGAATGAAAAATTCATCATGAAAAAGTGAGATTTATCAGACATTAATATACTATGAAAACAGAAAGGTAGACCATCACATATACAGAGATATCTCAATTTGATCTATCATGGTGAAAGTATTAATGAACATTAATTAAACTCATCATCTTATGAAAATCAACTCTTCTTGACACAGTTTGGATTTCATTTTGGTAAGGGGTGCATTGATGGCATATAAATCAAACAACTCCAAAAAATTAATTACATCTCTAATAGGAAATTGTATACCTACTTTGTCAACTTTACTGCAGCATATGAGCAAATCAATAGAGACTTTCTCTTCTCATCCATTAGAAACTACCTTCAAGATCACTGGTGCCCACTAGGTATGAATTTGCACAAGATACTAGATTAGCAACTAGGTCCCACCCTTTTACAGTGAAACAGATAAGATGTAACCGCAATTTCTACTCCAACAGCTTCTTTTCTTGCACTTCCCGCCTGTGGAATTCCCTTCCATATACTTGTTTTCCTGACAGCTACAATCTCCAGGAGTTTAAATGTAAGGTCAATAGACACCTCCTAACACACTAACCTGCATCCATTCTCTCAAACACTCTTCCCATCTACCTAACCCCTCATTCTCGGTATCCTTACCCGTCTATCACCCTCTTTCTGACATTTTCTATATCTAACCACTATTTCTCATCACTTTTCCCTATGTAACCTCTGCACAATAGTGGCAGTGGAATGCCTTGCTTGGGGTGAAATGATTTTTAAAAAAGTCCTGAATCCATCAATCTAATAGAGGAACTGTATCAGTCTACAAAATTTTGCGTGACTGGTTCCATTACAGAGTAACATTTCAAACCCCCATCAGGCATACAACAAGGAGGAAATAAAAACCCCAGTCTATTTGATTTTTTTCCCAGCCAATGCTCTGCACATTTAAAAACACATATATGAACAGATCATTTAAGTATTCTACAAGGTAACCAAAAAAGTTCTGTTTGTTTTTTGATTAGTCATTGAATGAAGTTGAAATATATACAAAATGCTTGTAGCAATTGTTTTCAAATTCAGACAGCCAGAAGTAGGAACATCAGATGTTATAAAAAATATGCGCACCATGCCCAGCCATCAGTTATAAGCCGGACAGCTGTGAGAAGGATGTAAGTGTCTAGAGATCTCATTCGGAGCTGTTTGCCTTACAACTTCAAAGTTGGCTTAACAGCAGCTGCATCAAATCGCTGCATATGTCAAGCGTTTGGAGATAGTGCTGTGGATAAACGTACTGCAAGGCATTGGTTTAAAAAATTTAAGTCGGGAGATTCGTCTCTCCGTGTTGAGCCTTGCAGTGGACGGCCACAGATCTTGAATGATGGAGTCCTGAAGGCGGCCATAGAAGAAGACAG
The DNA here is from genome assembly GCA_037127315.1 of Ascarosepion bandense. NCBI lineage: Eukaryota > Metazoa > Mollusca > Cephalopoda > Sepiida > Sepiidae > Ascarosepion > Ascarosepion bandense. The sequence continues at coordinate 185,398 of JBBBDQ010000524.1, read as the reverse complement.
TAGTCAAACGTGTGGTGAACTTGCAAGACAGTTCAACGTTTCCGATAAAACAGTTAGACTTAACCTGCATCGCCTAGGTAAGATGTACAAACTGAGCAAGTGGGTTCTGCAAATGCTGTTGGTGGTCCACAAGGGACGAGTGGCAGTCTCCCTATCGCTGCTTTCTTGTCACCATTCCGCATCCTTATTCAATTGAGTGCTTACCAGTGATGAAAAGTGGGTTCTGTATGAAACTCCCAAGCGTTCCAGACATTGGTTGTCTCCTCAGGATACTGTACCTCACACCGCAAGACCGCCTATGCACCCATGCAAGATTATGCTTTGTGTCTGGTAGACAGGTCGTCAAGTGGTTCATTATGAACTGCTACTAATGGGACAAACGGTTACTGGAGACCTATACTTGCAGCAATTGAAACGTGGAGTCAGCACTAATGAATCACAAAGGTGTGCTTTTCCTCCATGACAATGCCAGGCTGCATGTCGTGCGAGTAGTCAGGGATACCATACAGCAACTTGGGTGGGAGACTTTGTGCCATCCACCTTATTCACCTGACCTTGCGCCATCCGATTACCACCTCTTCCACTCCCTGAATAATTATCTTCGTCAGAAATTCTTCACCAATGAAGCAGACTTGCGCAAAGCCTTCACAAACTTCTTTGCGTCAAAACCCTCCGAGTTTTGCCACAAGGGCATTGAACAGCTGGAGATACATTGCCAGAAGGTGCTGGATGCTGATGGCGATTACTTCAAAGACTAAATATAAGTTACATATACTGTGAAGCATTTTCTATTTTTCCTTTAAAAATGGACAGAATTTTTTTGTTTACCTTGTATACCACATTCCAAATGGATCCACCACACAATGATCCCAACAAATCTTTGAGACAACAATCCTGTCCCACTAGCCCCCTGCACATCAGTGGCATTACTACCTTGCTCGGGGTGATACGATTAAAAAAAAAAAACAAACTCCCAGGGCCAATATACTGATGAAGTTTTTTTTTTTGGGAGTGGGGAGGGATTATGCTGATAACAGGCATTCATAGCTGAGATAAGAATAGTCAGTTAAATGCCATATGTGATACATGCTAGGGCAATCATGTTTCAAAAGAGACATGACTGACTGGACAGAAAATCTTTTCCCTGTAATAGGTTGTCATTACTTTCTGTGGTAGATTGGTTGCCAACCAAGGCTATAGAATCCAATCTGTTCTGTTATTTGACCCATAGCTGGAGAAAGAGACAGATTAATACCTTTCCCAAGGATATTTGCATGAAAGTGAATGCAACAAAATTCAAACTCAGTTCTCAGATTTTTTGTTCTGAGCTGATATTCACTGTACCACAACACATAACTGAAGAGAAAATCACATCCTCTACAAAGTGTTTTAAAATGTAGGACTCCTGATAAATCTTTCCAAAACAAAAATTATGATCTGGAATTGGAATGAAAGCAGTGATGGTGCCTATCCTCAACCTATCTCAAAAATTCAGGATGTGAAATTAGTAAATACTAAACATTCCAAATACTTTGGCACAGGCATATGGATCTGTTATAACAAACTTAGTACAGGAGAAGAGGAAATTGAATGCAGAATAAACTGTGCTAGAGGTAGTTTCACACAACACCAAAAATTTCTACAAAATCAAAACATTAACCCAAAAACTAGAGCCAGGTTTTTAAATAACCTTGTCAGATCAAGACTTTCATATGGATTCCATGCATGGAATCAAACCAATTCAGAAATATCTAAACTCTATACACACACTTTCTAAGATCAATGGCTAAAAATGGCTTTGAGTGAGTGAAATCTGTGGGTTTTGTCCATCCTTCTTTGAACATTGTGGACTGGTGTTATAGATTCATAAACAAAAAATTGTACCAAATAATAGAAACCACATCAATGAGAACTAGTAACAGCAAAAAACTAAAATCTATCAATATTGAAAAAAAAAGACATAATAGCTGCTGGACTTGAGAAACCCATTTTCCTGAAAATCATTTTAAGAGAAAGATTTTATGAATTTCTCTTGACAGCAGTATGTGGATGCTCTCATCAATGAATGCCAAATGTTCCATTGTAAAGAAATGGTTAATATTACTATTAATATTGCAAGGTCTACTGTTAAAATGCTAACAGCCACCACTGAGTAAATATACTAGACTCTTGATAAGAATGAGCTTAGCTCCTTGGTGCTCCCCTTATGCAAATTTACTTGAGCTACTAGACTGGCAACAAGGTCCCACCCTTTTACCAAGGAAACAATCAAGTGTAACCACAACTTCTACTTAAACAGCTTTTTTTCTTACAATTCCTGCCTGTGGAACTACCTTCTCTATTTTTTGTTTTCCTGATGCTACAATCTCCAAGAGTTTAAATGCATCATCAACTGTCATCTCTTATCTCCTTGATTCTTATCCTTCTTCTTACTTTACACTTTGCTCTCACGCAGCTCTCTTTACACCAATGTAGTCATCCATCTCTTACTCATTCTCCAACACCTATTCTGACCTGTTCTCTCCTCTCTTCACTCTCCTATTATGTAACTCCCTGCGCACCAGTGGCAGTTCTGCCTTGCTTGGGGTGAGTCAAAAAAACAAACAAACAATAAGGAAAATCAATATTATAATCTTTTTTTCCCTTTGTTTTAAAACATTAAAAATTAAAATATCTGAAAATTCAGAACCATATTTATTAACACATCAAAAATAGAAAAAAGAAAAAAAAGGAAGAAACATAATTACTTTTCTATGAACTTCACATAAAAGAATTACTTAGGTAAAAAAAAAAAAAAAAAAGTAGCAGCAGAAATGGCCAAGTGTTATCCTGTTAACCAGATATGTCTCTAGCTTAGAACAGTGTCCAGGTCACATCCTTATCTTTCATCAATTCCCCTTTCATTTTGTCATTTTTCACCATTAGACTCCTACACTGGTTAATACAATTTAGTTAAATGTATAAATTAAGCTATGAAAGAAAGAAAGAAGCTTTTTAAGCCACAATTATAAACAGAAATGAGTCTGTAATAGCAGAACCTTTGGGGGAACTTTTAATTAATGATCATCTTTATTGGTGTGTATATTGGCATTTTATAGCTAACTCCAAAAATAAGTGATACCTATGATTTAAAATTAATTTTTAAAAATGAAAAATATTTCTTGAAGCTTTTATTTCAGTTTTAATTTTAAACTGATACATTAAAATTTAATATTTCCCAATAAGTAAAATACTTCACTGTATCAGCACAATATAATTATGTTTATTAAAAAAAATCTTTCAAAAATAAAATGTATTTTTCTGAAAATTTGAAGATTAGCTGATCTTAAGTTTAATCTATCCAATTTGAAGCAAACATTATTTACTTTCAGTTTAAAATAGTACTGTAAAGCATTTTTTTAACAGAGGTGGGTGATTTTATAGGTATTGACAACTATCTCTATATACTTATGTTTGAAAAATTTTTTTCTACAGCTGACATATGTAAAAACTACTTGTTGAAAATAATTGTAGCAGGTTTTTTTTTTTTCAAGTGGTACAGTGGATATTGACTTGAAATGAGAAATCACAGAGCCAAGTTCAAATTCTAGTTGAATTTGTTCATGCACAAATACCAAATGGCAAACTACTGTGAAAAAATCTTCTGCCCAATCAGTCATGTCTCTTTTGTGACATGATTGCCCAAGCATGTATCATGTATGGCAATTAACTGATTAATCTTAAAAATTTAGTATAATATTCTGTATAATCTGTTTTTTATTGACTTTTAGACACTTTAGCTTTAAATTTATGATAGCTACCACACTTATTTTCTGGTAATGTTGCGCATTTACAAAAATTGATACATTTCTACACATACAACAAAACATTAAAAAATTTTTTTTTAAATATTGGGTATTGCTAGATTGTAGTAAGCTTTTCAATTTATGATTAATAAAAATAATTTTTACTTAACCAGTACAAATTAATAGAGGATTTTAAAAGAATTAAAACTTCATAAATTATTTTAATTGAGATTTTTTTAAATTAAAATAATTCTTGTAAAAATTCATTATTCATTGAAGAAAACTATTTTTCTTTAGATAATAATGTTATATTTATTTAAAAAAAGCAATTAAAAGCTTTTCTCATTAAATAATGTTTTAGTTTTATTGCATTTTTTTCATGATTTGAGTAGATTTTCAGTAAGTAGTGGTCCTCTTTTAAACACACACAAAAAAATTATTTACATTTTCCAAGGACTTATAACTAATATAAATATTAAGTCCCTACAAAAAAGAATGTATTGAAATTTCATAAAACTAAATAAAAGAGTAACAGAAGTAAAAAAAAATAAATTTTTTTTTACCAAGATTCGATAAAAAAAAAAAAAAAAAAAAAAAAGCATTTCTAAAATAACTTAATTCCTTCATGAATAAGTCCGGAAGGTTTAATTAAAACCCAACAATTATTTGATTTTTGCAAGAATTTTCGAATCAATGTGTGTGTTTTTTTTTTACTGCAAAAGACACTAAAATTACCTATATCAATTTATGGCTACCTGTTGACACAATAAAAATTGTAATTTAGTTTTTTTCTCTTAATAATAAAAAAAAAATATATATATATATATATATATATATATATATATATATATATATATGTGTGTGTGTGTGTGTGTGTGTGTGTGAATCATTTGAAGTGAAGATCAGTGTTAAATTCAAAGTGACACTTATAGATTGGTGTCCCTACATGGATTCCTAGTTATTGTTACAGTTCCATTTTAGTTTCCCCATTTCCTTTAGGCATTGAGAACTATTGTTTTTTGTTTTGGTAGGTGCTTTTATTTCTTTCTTTGCAGGTTTTATATTTGTTAGGGTTTGCTTTTGCTCCTTCCCCTTCTTGATGTACTTATTTTGCTTATATATATATATATATATATATATATATATATACACACACACACACACACAAAAAAAAAAATACTTGATGCAAAATAAAGTTAAAATCTTTATATATATATATATATAAATTTCTTAGCTAAATTTCTTCTGAGAGCCAAGTCCCTCTTACATGAAAGTTAAAAAAAAAAAAGAACAAAGACTATTCTATAAAATATATACAGAATTGGAATATGAAAAAAAATTCTGGTAATGTATAAAAAAAAAATCAACCAAAATCAACCAATGCATCAAAGAAAGATACTGTAGTGTAATTAGATAGTTAAGATTATTAAAAGTAATGACTGTACATAAAGCAAAAAGAAAAAAAATGAAAAGAATTCTGAAACCAGTTACAGTTTCAACAAATGTTAAATTGATGAAGTAAAAACTGCATGATAAAATAAACAGGATTTTATTTAAGCTTTCTCACAACATACCAAATGGTAGGAGTGTCATACTGCTACACACTTTCTTTCCAAAGTTTAACAAATATTGAAGTTGTAAAAAAATGCTGAGGACATTTGTGTAAACAACAGAATCACTTAACCTTTTCAGGATAAAACTTGGCACATGTGACAAGTTCAAAAGTTCAACTTCCTTGCAGCTGACTCTGTCCCAAGATCATATGACTAATTAAGTGACTAATAAACTTCTTATACAACCAAGAAATGCTATTTTTTATCTAATTTTAGAGTATAGACTAAAAAAGAAACCCCTTTAATATATCACACACATTAATACAAGTTTAAAAAAAAAAAAAAAGAAAGAACGAAAGAATCAAAATTTTATTTTAATAATGTTTTCAAAATAAAATTTTAAATCATTGAAATGATTACTTTTTAAGTTCTTAAATAAAAAAAATGTCTATTTTAATGTTGAAGCTTTCAGATTTATCAAGTATTAAAAAGCTAAATTTACTCATTGGTAGTGAAGTGAAATACTGACACATAAGAAGAATGTAAATAAAAATTTGTTACTTATGAAGCACAAGTATTAAAACAAAAAGTTACATTGTTTTCACGATAATTTCCATGTTGAAAAATCTTTAGTTTCATCTAAATGTTGATTCTAAGATGTTATCAGTATTTAACAGCAGTCATCAAAAGCAAGAAGTAATTTCTCAAAAGAATTAACTTTTGATAATGAGAATAAGACAAAAGTATTTTTTACTTTATACTATTTTTTTATATGCATGTTTGTATAGTAATTATTTACTAATAAAATGTGGAAGAAAGTTACCATTTATTACAAATCAGAAAGATTTACTTTCTAGATAATCTAATAGAAACAGTACAGCAACTCAGACAATAAAATAACCTGATTCATACAATTGTTATCTTAATAGCAAAGACAATCATTTCTCATTTAAATAAATACAAAGCTTCAGTATTAAATAAACTGTACTTGAAATCCAATCTGGGACAGTCAACTGAAGGTTGACAAGTTCTAAAGGTCATGCCAGTAAGATTTTTCATTAAAACTACACAACCACCAAAATATTCCTAAATATATCTTTTTTTCTCGAGATAATTTTCTACAACTTTTACAGAAAAACAGAGAAATTTTAAATTTAGAAAAATGTATGTAATGGTTTTCATGTGACATTTAGGAGTTCATTTTTTTTTAATAAAGATAGACAAATTTTGGGAAATATTTTAAAAATCAAATTAAAAAAAAAATAATTGCCAAATTCCAAATTTATAAATCCTGAGAAAATAAAAAATAAACAAACTGTTTCTCACTTAATCACACTCGTCTACATCTGTACTAAATCAGGCCTCCAAATATGCCAAAGAGACATAATGATCCAAACAAACATTTCATTGTTGAATTTATTTATTTGCTCTGACAAAAATGTCATTCTGAAAAGTTTTAGTCTTTGCAATTTGCAAATAAATCAACAGTAAGTAACAAATATATATATAAATTAACTTGGGACATTGATATAAAGTATAATCTATACAAATTTAATGATAGTGTGTTCAGTTCAGAGGAGTGTAATAAAATTACTAATTTCTCCTAGTTTTTTTCTTAATGGAATAAAATAAAAAGTCGAATTATTTTAGCAACTTTAAAAATCAAAAAATTACTTGCAGCTAGAACTAAAGAAAAAATTGATTTAGATATATGACTGAAAATATATTTTTTGTTCTGATATTCAAAGTTAAAAAATAAAAATGAATATCTCTAAAAGTTGTACCAACAAAAAAAGAAAAAATACTAACAAAAAGTTTCTGATCATGAGTTTAATGTTAAAAAACTTGAATTTACTAGAGAAATATTTTAAAATATTTTAAAACTTTTCTTTTATCCATTATGATAAAAAAACCAAAAAACAAAAACAAAAAAAAAACAGAAAAATACTAAAAATTATATAATTTTGAAATGTTACTTGTAATTTTTAGCAACAAACTTTTACAACTCATAAAAACAATATCTTACTTTTGTTATAGCATAAACAAAACTTTAGACCCAACTCTTTTTTTTTTAAGGAACAGAAAGAGGAAATTTTAGTAGGGAAGAGAGAAAAAGTTATTTAGAGCAGAACCAGGAGAGTTGTATTTATAGAACTGAGAACAGATGGGTGTTAGCTTCAAGAGGAATAAATAGAGGAAAAAAGTTATCTAACCTGTAAGGTAGTGATGCTCTATTCCATACAGCAAAATTAAAATTCAGTTCTTTTACAGACATTAGGGCTAGTCAACACTTGACTACAATTATAGTAATCCACATTTTAGGAAATTAGAAAAAAAAAAAAAAAAGCTTGGAAAACTAAACTTCACCAAAACCAAACTTTTGAAAGGGAAACAAGATTCCCTTCATCATAGTCTGTGCAGCTAGAAAATTCACTTAGTTCTATATGGCAAAAGAGATGAGAGAAAGGGAGGAAGCTTTCAGCAGCAGTAACATATCAATTACAACAAGTGTTTGAGTTATTTCCCTTTATTAAATAAACCCACATCACTTAAAATGGCTTAGTTAACAAAGGAAAAGCTTTGTGTGAATAATAATCAAGGAATGATCAAAAAGAGCAGTTATTAATGAATATCTAATGTAAATAACAAAATTCATAAAAAAAAAAAATAAAAAATAAAAAAAAATCATTAAAAATTTTAAAATCAATTTTTTTTTTTACAAATTTTTTTTTAAAAATGAAGACAAAAAAATGAAAAGCATTTAGTCTAAATTTTTCAATGAACTTTAAAACTGAAAATCTTATTAAAAAAAAAAAAACATGTCACATTATGATAGGCACTCCACCTAATTTTTGATAACTAAGTTTTAAAAGGATTAAAAAAAAAAAGAAAAAAAAAAAAGATAATGCTTTTTTGAAAGCTTCATGTGATGTGTCCCTTCAGGATGTAGGCGATCAGACTTCCACTTGGCTCTATCTCTTGTTGCTCTCAAAATTCTTCCTCTTGGTATCTCTCTCAAACCTCGGTCTGCCATCCATTTGCTCATGTCCATCAAGTAGGTCTTGCGCTGCTTTCCACTGTCTCTCTTTCCCTCTATCCATCCTGTGAGTATTAAATTCTCTAAGCCCTCCTTTCTCATTACATGTCCCAGAAACCTCATCTGTCTCTTCCTTATATTAAGTATGACATTTTTCCTCATCTCCATCCTCTCCAACATCTTGTTGTTAGCCATGTCTATGGTATCCTTAGCATCCTTCTGTAAAACCACATTTCTGCTGCCTCATCCTTGAGGAGATCGTCCAACACTCACTACCATGCAGAAGGACAGACATCACATAGATCCAGTGCTCTCTTCTTAGTTTCCAATGAGATTTTCCTGTCTTTCAGTATTTTGGTTAGCTTTTGAAATGCATTCTTGGTCATGCCAATGTGTCTTTGGATCTCAAAATTGCACTTTCCATCATCTATCAGCATGGTTCCCAGGTATTTAAATTTCTTTACTTATTTGATTGTAGTTTCTCCAACCCGTGTTGGCATTTTGGGGCCCTCTTTTTGCTGATGACCATACATTCAGTTTCCTTGAAGTTTATGCATAGTCCTTTTTTTCTCACTTTCTCTTGCTACCTTTTGGAGGAGGTCCTGCATTTTCCTTTCCATGTCTGCTGGTGATGTGTGCAAATCTACGGGCTTGGAAGAAAAGAAAAAAAAAAACATAGAATATGATTTTATAACTTACCATTTCTCTCTCTCTCTCTCTCATAATTATCATTTATCTCTCTTTTTCTTTTTTTTTTCAATTTTTTTATGTTTTCTCTTTGTTTTTTTTTTTAATATATAGCATTTAGTTCTCTTAAAAAAAGAGTCTCGTTTTCTTTTCTTCTTTTCTAACATTAAATATCTTCGTTGCTCTTCAGCATGACAAGATCAACACATTTTGCTGCTTCATGGACAATTATGATCTCTTCACTGATAGAGGTGGTTACTGAGGCTGAAACATTGTGCTGTATCTTGTTTAGCTGTGTCTCTCTTCAGTAATGGATTTCATTGTTGAAACTAGCAATCATATTTTAATCTTCATATTTGTTAGAGAAAATTTTCTTAGCATATTTGTTGGGTTTGACATAAAGTGTTTTTCTACCTTCTTCATCTTCATTTCTTCTACTCTTCTCTTTGACTTAGGGTTAAGCAAGGAAAACTGTCTCACGATTCAACTTTTTACTGGACGAGCTTTACTTTCATTAAAATTTTTAAATTCAGTTTCAGTCAGATTTATGTTCTTCATCAAACAAGAAGTCGGAACTTGACTTCCTGTCTTGATCATAACTACTGTTGTAAGTGTGCCCTATAAGAGTTGATTTGGTGTGCAGGCTTATCCAATCTGACAATCACGTTTCATCTTGTCAGGAGCTTATGGCCAACTAACTTACTGAAAATAATTTTCTCCTCGTGAACTTGGAATTCCTACCAATTTTCACTGTATCATCCTGTCGACCAATCATAGTTCATTTATCACAACGGGTGTTTGTTACTATGCAGTTACCGGCCAGCATTCACTATGAATATTAAAAAACTGCTTTCCTCCACTTAGCAATTATTCTGTTAATGTACATGTTTCTAAGAAAAAGATTTTTGTTCATAAAATGCCTCGTCTACGATTTTAGCCAGCTTGACTGACTGAGATAAAAGACAGAGAGAGAAATAGACAAATTTTTAACGATAAGTATTACTTGCTCATAGCATGAAATGTAGTATACAAATATTTCTTAATCATGGAAGTCTTGTTTTTTCTGACATGTTGATTGATTGCAGAGAACCAGACATGTTGACAAACTAAGTATAATAATCATATAATATCAGGACAACCTTCAGAAGTGGTTCTACACTTTGCAGGTACCTCTCTCGGGTAAGACACCCCTCCCCCAACAGAGAAGGACTTGACTAAGAACTGTGTGTGTGCCATTCCTTGTCTTCCTTAAGGTAAGGTTACAAGAACATCGTAAGGCTATAACACAAGGGGAGATAGAAAAATCAGGCATAGCTGACCACATATGGAGGAAGAAAGGGGATCACTGCCCCTATAAGATGAAATTGAAATAATAGATAGAGAATGCCACTGGAAACTACATATACTTAAGGAATCAGCACATATGTTAGGCTACAAAAATCTCCTAAGCCGACCAAGCATAGAGATGAATACAATATAGGAATCAGTAATACAGAGTGCCAGAGAAAATCACTATGTCAAAATTGCAATATTAGCTCTGGTAAAAAGGAAGGTGGTGACTGAGCATTAGGTTTATAAGTCCCAGAAGTTCAGTCCTTAAGTTCACATGGATATAGACATTGGATAGTTCCAGTGACATGTGAATATAGATGTTGGATAGTTTCAGTGATGTGGCCCAAAGAGTTGTGGGTTCAATACCAGGCTACAGCAGTGGTGAACAAATAACAGATTTAGGTTCAAGGGAGATAACTCATGACTAGCAGAAGTGGCTTTGCACAAGGAATGAGAATAATATACCCCAGTGATTGTAATAAAGGGTTTGGTTTGAAATTCCTAGCACCTGAAGAAGGCCAGAGCATATAACAGCTGAAACATTGTAAAAATGACAAAGATGAGAACAGTAGTCTAAATAATGTAAATAGGAAATTATCTAATATTTTATTGAATTTTAGTTACTTTAGCTTTATAGCCTTACAAGCGAAGATGCTTTCTTAAAAAATGAAATATGAAGTAAAAATTTCTTAAATTACTTTAAAAATTTAATAACAGATAATAATGAATTGAAATACCATGATAGAGGTAATTCAATAATTTATGAAATGTTCTGGTATTTTATTTATTATTAATTTATATTTTTTAACATCTTATTTTTCCTTTTATTTTTTATTATTAATAATTGTTATCATGATTATGACATTAATATTTTTTTAGTTCTTTAAAGTTTGTAAAAAAAAAATTAAATTTTAAGTACTTCCTAAACATTAAATAAAAAAAAACTCCCCAAGGTTTTATCATGAAAATCTTCAAGTTCAATTAAAGCTAAAATGAAAACTTAATATTCATTCTTTTTAAACTTTAAAAATACTTTGGTCATTCCTCTTACTAATAAACATTTTTATGGAAAAACTTTGTTTTTATTCATTTTGGGGCCTATTTCTTCATGCTATGCTGTTTTTTTTTTTTTGTGATTTAGTGGCAGTACCTAGATAATAATTTTGAAGATCAACATTAAAACATAATGAAATAATGTAAACATTCAGTTCTGAACATGATCTGAACAGTAAATATTGCAAAAAAGAAATTTTAATAAATAAAACCTTTTTAATGGCCAAAGGAAATATTTTTTCAAATACAACAGTAGGAAGATATGCAAACACTTACATTGAGCATGTAATAAAAGTTATTCGAATTTAGAAAGTTGTCATGGCTGAAAATTTAAGCAGTTGTAAATACTAAGTTATTGTGACAATGAACTTGAAATAATAGTGAAAGTAAAAGCATTGTTGTTGCCAGCTTTTGTAGTAGAAGCAAGCCCAACTTGCAATGGATTAAAATTAATTATAAATCTCTAAAAGTTTCGACAAACAAAACGTGTGTGTGTGTTTTGCAAAATTACAATTTTTACTCTAAATAAGATATCTGCCCCTACAATGCTTTGATTTTTGATTATATGGACCAGGCTTGACTATATCGAATCCATTGCTAAGTCTGCTGCTATGAAAGTCGGTTCTCTGTGCAGGGCCTGGAGGCTTTTTCTGTCTGAATCTATCCTGCACATTTATAAATCTACCATCTGCCCATGCATTGAATACTGTTGCCATATCTGGTCGGGTGCCCCTGCTATTCTCCTTGGGCTTCTCGACAAGGTTCAGCGGAGGGTCTGTAATGTGATTGATACCAACTTAGCAGACCGCCTGCAGTCTCTCTCTCACCGGCGCGACATGGCTTCCCTGTGTCTCTTCTATAAATACTTTCACGGCTTCTGCTCCGATGAACTTAGATCACTGGTGCCCCCTAGGTTCGAATTTGCACGAGATACTAGATTAGCAACTAGATCCCACCCTTTTACAGTGAATTCAATAAAATGCAACTGCAACTTCTACTCCAACAGTTTCTTTTCTTGCACTTCTCGACTGTGGAATTCCCTTCCACAAGACTGCTTCCCCAATGGCTACAATCTCCAGGAGTTTAAATGTAAGGTCAATAGACAACTCCCAACAAACTAACTCGCTTCCACTCTTTCAAACACTCTTCCCACCCACCCACTCACCCAACTATCTATCACCCCCCCTTCTGACATTTCCTATATCTAACCACTCTTTCTATTTACCTTCCCCCATGTAGCCCCCAAGCACAATAGTGGCAGTGGAATGCCTTGCTTGGGGTGGAATGATTAAATAAAAAAAAATAAAAAAAATTTCAGAATCTTGGAAAAAAATTGCATTTAATCCATCACACAAAATTGTTTGGGAGTAAAAAAGAAAACATTCAAGCATTAATTTTAAATATTAAGCAGTTTGAAAACTCTAGTGCAAGGACAATCATCAATTCATAAAAATAGAATCATCTTTTCCCTTCAATTTTCATAATGAATTTTGCAATGATAACTGCAGTATAAATGCAAATAAATAATATTAGTGCAACCCTATTTTCAGATTGCTGGTATTAATCTTAAGTGATTTACAAGATTAGGAAAGATTTCTCTAAAATTGGAGAATCATTTTTCTCAGGAAAAGTAGACGAAGTGTTAACAAGTGAAAAACCCAGGTGCAAAGTTTACCAAGTACAGAATTATTTTTAAGCAAATTCATCAAAGTGATTCCAGACAAAATATGTCACTTTGATGATACGTGACCCTAGTTTGAAATGAGGCCTTGACAATTTCCTGTATACTGGGTTACCAGGACAGTTGATAAGAGCAGGCAGACAGATAGAGGGAATGTGTTTAGTATTTGAAGTTGAAATGGTTAGATGTAATTGTTTTCATTTCAAGCTGGTAAAAGTTATCCAGGGAGGGAAATGAAAACCTTACACCCCTCTTTCCCATACCGGTTGGGGGTGTTGTTTAACAAAATCAGGATGCAAGATGAGAATTAGCGAGTTGGCTTTGTGTCTTGAGAGAAGAGGTTGGAAATATTTAAAATACAGTCAGCCTGAAAACTTGCCTGCTGCTAGAAATAAGAGGAAGACGATCAAAGAGAGATATTGCCAAATCCAAATAACTGATCGTCCTGTTGAAATAGTACAACATGAATATTCTACTGAAATACCAGCCAACTGATATTTCTTTTCCATCACTTATTTTGACTTGCTTGTAATCTTGTAATTATTCAATATATATATATATATATATATATATATATATATATACACACACACATACACACTGTTGTTTCGGTCTTAAATCTGGTTTTCATCATATAATAATCCCTTGCAAGTCTGGACAATCTTCATTATGTGGTAATAAGCGGTTCTACTTTGGTTAATCTGAGATCAACAACACGTGGATGGAATCGGTCAAAGGTCAGGCCGGTTGACGAGATGCAGCCAGGGGTCGTGTTATATTAGGATTATCTCTAAAATGTGGTAAAATTTTTATAGTACAAACACTGACAAAGTCAAATTCCCAAAATGTGTTTAGTACCTTGAAAGAAAAACAACAAAAGAAAACAAAAAAAAATTCAGTATGCCTATAAAGCAAGCAACAAAGAAATAAATTCATTCAGTTTTGTGTCAAACATTTTTAAATCACAGAGAATATTTTAAGTGTTCATTAAAAACACATGTGGTTGAAAGAGATATTTCTGACTAGCGTAGAGCAGGAATCAGTCATTATTTCAAAGGTTGATTTTCTAGGCAGATCAGTATAATACAACCTCCCTATCATTTGGCTTTGTGTTTTTATATATATATATATATATATATATATATATATATATAAAAAGGTACTCGTAATTACCAAATAAATTATATACAGATGGTAATGCTGTGTTTAAAAAGAAAAATTAGCAAAATTAACAGCTGCCTAAAAAATCCATATATCAATAAACTTGTTCACTCTTATGTACTTACTCACTAAGCTTCTGACCACAATCTGAAAATATACTATTTCCACCCAAAGATCCACAAATGGCAAGCATAAATTCCATGAAAATAAGTTCTAGATAAAAATTTTAGTAACATGCATGCAACTTTTCCTCTCTTAACCAAAGAATCACAAAATATCTATGTTACTTAAGTACAGAAACATGAGCAAACATTTAAGATTTAAAAAATTTTTTGAAAATGATTTACTCATTGACAATTATTGTTTAAACAAAAGAGAAAGAACCATATAAACATTTCACAATGCCTTGCATTTGAAAAAGCAAAGTTTTTGAAAGGGTCATGATTAGTGGAAAGAGTTGCTGTAAAAAAACAAAACAAAAAAAAAGCAATGAAATTTAGAATTTTACTTTCAATGCAATTCAATAATGAAAGACAAGAAACTACTGCATTACATTCAGTTATCTAAAATCAGCAGCAGAAAGCGGTCTTTGTACAATGAAAATTGAAAAAGAAAAAAATTACATTATAAAATAGCAAAGTATATGTCAATAAGAGTAAGAATATCAACACAATATGACATAAGTTATTACTGCAAAGCATCCAGAAGAAAACTTTCTGAGGCAAATCAAAATTCAGAATATAAAAACAATGATATCTTCAAGTGATCAATTTTTGAAAAGTGGACAATTATGAGTTTGAAAATTGTAGTAATTTTAGTTTATCTGTTATGCACACTTTTATATTGAAATGATACTTCCACCATATCTGTACAGGATTATTAGAGAATCGTATGTATGGGTATGACACTTTCTTAAGGCAGGCTTTGTTTCTTACTGAAAGGCTACATAGATTACCGTCATATAAATTACCATGTTGAATAAAATGCAAGAAATCAACTTGTTCTCATACAATTTATTCAACAAAAAATATAACTGACTTTCAGAAACTACATTGAGGATAATTTCTTCTAACTTGAGAGTTTAGAAACCAGATTCAAGTTCTGCCATTATGGAATGGAAGCATTGGCATGCTATGTTACTCCCTCAATGTACAAATACCTTTCTAATTATGAAGGTTATGATGATATAGTACGTACTTTTCAGAACTTTAATATGAAAACTAAAAATGGGGTGCATACAAACTATTAGTTATTTATAACAATCTAGAAAAACATTGAATGAATATCTGCAGGTAGTAAGTAAGAAGTCTGGAATAGAGCAAAAAGTATAAAATAAGGCTATGCAACTGTTTGGTGAATGTGTATCAGTACAGATGCAAAAGAGGCTCAGAGTCGCATGCAGAACAGTTTAGTATATCAAGATATGGACCACTCTTGTTCAGATCTTTGTCAACTATCTCACATTAATAAAAGTGGCAGGAAAATCAACAGATGATAGTCTGCTTTTGGTGAGACTCACTTTGCTATCAACAGAGATTTGGTGTTGTGTAAAAACTTTTCATTAGCTCATTTTTTTGTTTTTGTTCAAGAAATTACATACACTGTCATGCTGTGGTTTAATATAGGCAGTGGTCTCATTCGTTAGACTTCTTTTTTTCTCTTCTATGCCTGTTCCTTGTTAAAAAGAACAATCTGTTACCTGGTAAGTGTTTTCCTCAACCTTATCACACCCTTGCTTTATATTTTTTTTTTCCTTACTAAAAACCTTTAGTGTAACAGAGTTTCTGAAAACCAAATATCAATTGTATCAATATTTAAAGTTTCTTCTATGGGAATAATAGGCACCTTTGCTAAAACTGCTCAATAGAGAAAGCTCCATGTAACAGATGTGACAAAGAGGGATATTTTGCAGAGGTATGTCATTCAGTAAAGACTGTAATATTCACTGCGTAATAATTTAAAACTTCTGGTTATTATTGGATGACGGTGGAGCTGAGGTTATGTTAATACTGGAATATGAAGCTATCTGTATTGTTTGATTTATATGCTAAGATCATAGGTTGACAGGACTTTATGAAACAACATCAGAGCATCTGTGTAAATTTTTGGAGGATCAACTGCTATTAAATATGTACAAATTGATTACTTTTTCTTTTTCCCCTCTTTTTAATATTTTGCTAATTTTTTTTTTATATCATTTAACCCCAAGCAAGGCAGAACTGTCACTTGAGTGCTCGGAGTTACAGTGAGAGAAAAACCAAGGTACAGGGGATGTCAAAGAAAAGATAAAAGATGGATAGGAATTGAGTCCATAGAAGATGGCAATTGATGTTGCATTTAAACTTTTGGATATTCTAAGTAACAGGGAAGCAAACAAATGGAAGGGGGTTCCACAAACGAGAAGTGTGAGAAAAAAAACTATTAGAGTAGAAGAAGCAGTTACATTTAACAATTTTGATGGTAAAAGAGCGAGACCTTCAGGTCAATCTAGTAGTATGTGTAAGTACCAGAGGAACCAGAAAAAAAGCTTGTCATAGCAGAAAATACTTATAGAAAAGATAGAGGGAAGCCACATCATGTTGGTGAGAAAGTTACTGAAGGCGAGCTGCCAAGTCAGGATTGATTATATTGTAGATCCTCTTTTGGATTTTGTTGAGAACCTCGAGATGAATAGCAAGAGCACCCGACCAGATATGGCAATGGTATTCAATGCATGAACAAATGGTAGACTTATAAATGCGCAAAATGGATTCTATTGAGAAAAGCTTTCTAGCGAGACACATTGACCCACCCTTCATAGCAGTAGATGTAGCTATGGATTTGATGTAGTCATTTTATTTGAGGTCATTTGAAAGAGCGAGGCCAAAGAGACATGGTATTTTGCTCTCTAGGAGACTAGCATCATCCATTGTGATGGTAGGTAGAATAGTTAAAGGAAAGCATTTTCATTTTGGAGGCATTAACATTTAGAAACCATTTCATACCCCATTCAATCACAGATTGGAGGTCTTTTCGAAGGGCAGCAGCCAGGTTTACTTTCACAGATTTCCTATTGAGACATGAGTAAATGGTAGTGTCATTTGTATAGATACCTATTTGGAAAATGATTACATCAAGAAGATCATTGATGAAGATCAGAAAAAGTGTAGGACCTTGGATAGAGCTTTGAGGGACAACTGCATTTGTATAAAAAAAAGTCTGGAAGCTTGCCTGTTCAAAACAACTTAAATTTCACAATTTGATAGGAATAACTGGATTAAATCAAACAACTGCCAGAAAATAACATAGCTCTGGAGCTTGCAAAGAAGGCCTACTGAACTATGAACTTTGATAAGTTTATAGTTCAGTAGGTACTAGAAAATAATATACTTCCCAGATAAACACTTTATTACAACAAAATACTTGTTGTAGAATAGCTCAAGTTGTAGTGACTACTCATGAGCAGCACAGAGAGGGAATAGTACTTGATTACTCACAATATGAAGCATTTAACAATGTCAGATGCTTACTCATTATCAAGGATCAACAAACTAATAAGCACTGTGGCAAAATATCAATTCTTTAGTATGGTTGACTAAAAAAAATTCTGCTTACTATCAAATTCCAATAATTGATGCAGACAAGCTTTAAATTGATTTTGAAGCCAGCTATATTAAATCCAGTAGATTATATTTGGATTAAATAATGGAGTTGCCTGCTTTCATTGCATTATACACAAAATTATTATCAACAACTCATTTTATCTAAGCAAACCTGTCAGATTACATTTCCAATAATTCTGTTAAGAAAATGGTACCAACCTCAGCAGATTTACAACCATGATAATTGCACATTCTCTGTAATATTTGTGGACCTCCTAGTTTAGATTATTTCTAAAATAAAATTAAACCTGATTACTAAAAGAACTTCATCCTCAGGACATGAATTTACATCATGACATACTATTCCTATTGAATTACTCCCTTTTAGACAAGTTAGAACATTTCCATAAATCAAGCTGGCTGGAAAGGACTTCAAATGTTTGTAAGCTGAGAGAAAATGCTGTCATTCATTCTCTTGATTAAACAATTCCTTTATTGTACATCTACTTAGTTTTGTGCACACCATAAAATCAAGCTGGTAGACTAGTGATTTTATTTTCAAGGGCATTAAATGTTAGTGAACAAAAACAATAGGCAATAGAGAAGGAAGCCTAAAGTACAGTGAAAGCGTTATACAACTGGAAATACTATTTCAGTGAATACTACTTTATTCTTCTGATTGATCAGATATCAGTCCTATTCATGTTTCAGTCAAGTAAATTTAATGATGAAATTTAAACAGAGAGAACCAAGTTTGCTTCCAACAGTTTTGACACCTTGAGAGACATTTCTGTAGATACATGGTTGAAGTTAAACTTTCTACTGTTGGTTCACCTGTATTAAATTACCGCTCTCATCCAGGCATCACATGAATTCTGCACTTTGTAAAAACCACCTTTCTTTATTCAAGATGTAAAACCTCTTACCCTATTCGTGTTAAGAGAAAATCAGTTGCAATACCTGGTATATCATATGCAAACTCAAACAGTGATACTTCATTTAAGCTATCAGGTATGAGAAACGTTTTTTGATAAACATGAAATTTATTTTTAGGATGCATGGCATTCAATAAGCAATTTGTTATCAACTAATTACACTACACTAATTACCAGTGCCAATCAACTAGTGGATGTTCTATTCTATTGTGGTTTCTCAAGTTGCTCTTCTGTTGTAATGGTAGATAAAGTACGACTTAATTGTCAAAAAGTGAAACTTGTGGTGCACTGCAAAATGAAACTGAATCTATTGCTTTTATGAGAAAGATATTCATTTTCTTGATAATCAAGCTTCATTGCACTGATCTAAATGCAAACCACTTCAAACATATCTGTAACGGCAGCACTCCAAAATGAGGACTAGAGCACAACTGGTGAAGAAATGTAATTTTATTTCGCACATGGTTGCAATGCATTCGCAGTTTACAATTCCTCAACGTGAAAACTGAAATAAACAAAATAAATGAAAAGGGGTAGAAAGGAATATCTAATAACAATGTCCAGTAGATTTGGGAAATATTTTGAATGAAAATCTTTGTTTGCTCACCTCTTATGTCTCACATTGGCCCGAATGGATAGATGTAGCTAGCAGCATGCCATCTCGACTTTTGTGTGAAAAAACGGTGTCTACTGTGATTTTTCCTTACTTAGATTTTGGCTGCGCAAAGGGAGTTAATTCGTTTCCGTTAACAATATCTTAGTGACGTGTAGCTTTACTTGTTTTCTTCCTTTGGCGATACTATGAATTTTTTAACATAGTTGTAGTAGAATTTTACAAAGAAGTAGAATTCAATCCAGCTGTCGAATATCGAAAAATCCTCTTTCATGCAATGTAACAACTTGTAGAAACAATTCACCAGCCGCTTGCTGCACTTGTTCATATCTAGATTGAGAAGTCAATAATTGGTTGAAATGTGACCAAAAATTTGTATAACATTTTCATATATATAAGCAAGAGGTCATGCATACACTTTCTTTTCTGATGTAGGATATATGTGACACACTGTCACTTGATTTGACGAGGTAAATCACTATTTTCTTCAAAAAACTCACCCCTGATCTCATGATCATAAATCAGACAGCCTCAAGAAGGTCTTTTTACCTTGGCGTTTTGTCGTAATGAGCCTGTGTGTGTTGGTAAGTTGTCAGGCATGTCAGGAACTGCCACATCTGTGGAAGTATCAGATTTATTGAGTTCAATAACATGATCACTTTCAGATGATAGCAATCCTTACAATGATCAGGTGGTAATTTTGTACTAATTCCTTTTACTCTAAGTTTGTAGCAGTAAATCATATTGGTGGGTGCAGTAGTAGGCAATGTGTTATTTTTCAGTGTGATATTATGCCACTACACTGCCTGCATTATCAAATAGTGCTTTCTCGATGCAATTCTTTTATGTTTTAATGAGATCTTTCCACTATATAGTTTCCTGTAAGAATATATGTGCATTGGAAACGAAGTTGAACTCCTCAGTCATCCAAGAAATCTGTAAAGACAGTAGGCCTTGTTAAAAAAAAAAAAAAATTTCTTGAGTCTTGTGGAGACAGTTTCTTGAGTCTTGTTGTTGCCATATTGAAAACTGACTAGGGTCGCAGTCAATCAATATAAGGTAATGTTGTCCACCAAAATGTGTGATTATCCATACCCAAGTGGATCTAGATTCCAGTTACATTTAAGTTGCCTCGTGGCTAACAACTTGAGGCTCAGTCTATTCATTGGCATTATTTACGTTTCTAACCATTGCTCTGACAGCTGTATTGGACGTCCTAGGGTGAACTCATCTCATAAAATACAGTGTCTACCTGATGCCAAGATGTCAACTATGGTAATGTATGGTACTTATCTGGTCTAGAGAGATTGTGCTCACCATCAAATTCTGTTAGATTGATATGTTGTGCATCATTTACGGGCCACAGCCAACATGCATCCTGTACATTGTTTCCATCAACCTCCAATGAATCTCCGGTGGCAAGAGAACTTATATCAACTCACATGTAATAAGTTTGTGCACCACTTGCCATGTGCAGTGTCATTCTGGTGTATTCTGGTCACTATGTCTACAATCATATTCTTAAAGAAAGCATTATTTACTTCATTGTCCCAACCAGATGTGATCAACACTGTACTGCATTTAACAAATGATGCAGCAACATGGAGCCAACCACACAAAAAGAAAATGACCCACTAGCTTTCTACACTACAAGAAAATGTTATGTCATGACCCCAGGAACTAATGGAATATAATTTTCATGCTTTCAATTGAGAGAGTTGTTTCCCCCATCAACATGCAGCCTTAAAACACGAGCACCATCCCATAACTGCTCAGGATCCTCGCAAGCCATACCAAAAGTAGCCAAGCGCTCTTTCAAGCGGTCTGCAGAAATCATGTTCTTATCAACATAAATATCATCAATACTTGATAATGTTGCCTGTTGGACTGACTTGTCTTTTAATAGCAGTGTCCACAATGGCTTTCATTTTGGCTGATGCAACATTCAACCTGAACCCCATTAATGTCAGGTAATATCTTCACCCCTTGAGGATCACAGTTTGAAGGGACTAAAGTGACTTGTGGATATGCACTTATAGGTAAGCCTTCTGTAGGTCAAGGATGGAGACATCAGGTCCTTTTGGCACCACTCCTTCAATTTCTGTGCACACACATTTGATTTATCAGTGCTGAATTACTGACAAGATTGTACAAATACGCTGCCACTTTCTTGCAATAGGCTTTGTTTTTAGTGAGTCTCTTCAGATTACTAACATGTGTATTATCATATTGTTTGTAGAAAATTATGAAAACCTCTGGTAGTTCTTAGCAGTTTGCAACAATTCAAGTTTGTCATAATTCTATGTGGGAGCAATAAAGGGAACAATTTGGAAAACTAGTTGTTCAATGTTTCCATCATCAGGAAGCACACTGCAATATTTATCAATGTTTATTTAGACAAAAACTGAGCCAGTGATTTGACATGAATTTCAAAAAGGAAATGTAAACTAAGAAAAATCTTGAATAAATATCTTTACTCAGATATCCTGCAAGAGAAAATCTAAGATTAAACCCTTTAAAATCTGCTCATGGCATATTAACTAAATTCTAATTTGCATAACATGTTATTGAACTGTTTGGCTGATCTTCTTTGAAAATAGAAATACTTATTTACATTTGTTGTTTTTAGCAGATAAAAACAATATGTAACCCTATTTCCAGATGGCTGGTATTAATTTTTATTGATTTAAAAGACAAGAAAATTCTCTGAAATTGAATAGAATGAGAAAAATACATTTACTTTTGTCAGGAAAAGTAAACAAATTGATTAAATTTGTGTAGGTGAACTGTAGACATAATATTGTCATCCTGTTTTGACAATTGCATAGTCCCAGGTCAAATTGGAATGTGAGAATTTCCTGTCTTTGGCTACCTGCAGCTTTGGGTACAGATAGGCAAGCAATAAGAGAGGGGAAGTTTCTCCCCCTCAGTGGTGAAGGGCCAAAGTCAAAATAGATAACTGATATTATTTTCATTTTGAGCTGGTAAGACTTATACAGAGAGGTAGAATTGAATTCCTGTAGCTACCTTTACCACCCCAGTTTTGTGCCTTTCAATAAGATCGAAGTGGAAGACGAAATCAGTAGAATTGGGCTCGTGATTTTGCAGAAGATAATCAATCTGAAATCAGTGAACTGCTAGAGCTGATTGAGCAAATCATTGTTCCCGAGAGAAATTACTACTAAGAGTAGTATTGTGATACTAAAATATCAGCCATCTATTTTGTGCATCACCTAGTTTTGATCTTGTTTATATTGTGTACATAAATTGGACATAAATATATATAAATCTATGTCCGTGTCATCATTGTGTTGTACTGGTTATATTCTGTTCTCTGACTACTGGGAACCGTGGAATAAGGGATTGTATTTCAAAAATATACTGTCCTCTTGCAAGTCTGGACTGACCTAGCTTGTTTCTAACAAGCAATCCTACTTCAGCCGGTCCAAGATCAAACAAACACAGCGTGGATAGATTGTTCGAGGTTCAGGAAGGGACGGGTTGGCTTAGATATTCCCAAGGATAGTGTTATAATAAGACAAGAGGGAATCATTTTTGCAAAGAAATACTTTGTGAAGATTGTTTTGTCGATATTATAAATTTGTAAATGGACATGCCTAAAAGGTTTTTAGTATGAGAACATATGCATAAAAGTTTTCATAAAGAGCTTTTAATTTTTTCTAAAAAAGTAAATATAATGTCTGGTTGCCAGTAGCAAAGGCAGAAGTTCCTCTTCATATAGTTTTATTTTATAATATAAAAGAATATGAGACAAGGTTTTAGAGAATTATCAGATTAAATGGTTTTAAGGATTTTTTTTTGTCAGATTCATGCAAGGTGTAACCATACGAAAGAAAGAATGTACCTGTTTATTTTATCAAGAGAGCACAGTGAAAAATTCATTTTGATGGTTAGCCACTTCAATCAAATAGCTGTATGGTATATTTCATGTGTTAAATATGAGTAATCAATCTCTAAACATGAGACTTCCAATAATGCAGCTTGAATAATAAAAGAAATAATACTACCTTATACCTAAATTATATGAAATTTCATTGAAAATTTTTACATTTTTAACTGTTTGATTAATTATTTTTTTAAATTACATATAATCAAAACTGTTACAGTTAATCTACCCCCTTTCACACTGTTCAAGTTGGCAGGCACACGTAATCAGTAAATCAAGACAATCCATTCAATTCTCTTTCTCCTAAAAAAAAAAAAAATCACAGAACAAAAGAATGAGAAAAAGTAAAGCTGAAAATGAGGTGTCACATTCTAAAGACAGAAGAACATCAAGACAAGTAAGTGTTTCAAAAAGAATAAAATTCATGAAAAATTAGAGGACTTCTGACCAAATATCCACAGAAATGTGAATTCCCAATGAATTGGGGAGTGAGAGTTAAAAAAGAAAAAAAAAAAATGAAGTGCAAAGATCACAAGAGAGGCTACATAAAAAGGGAAAGGAAGGCAAGCAAGAAAGGCATGCAGCATAGCAAAGGGAGAGCAAGTTTATTTTGTTTTTATGACTTAACCTTTTTTAGGTTATTTAAACTCAAAACATATTTCAAATTGTAGGTGGTCACTTACAGTACATGAGAAAAAAATAACAGAATTGCACAAAGTGGGGGTAATGGAATTGCAAAGAAAGTAGGTGAAAGTAGCAAATAGAGATGAAGTGTAGATAAAATTAAGCAGTGAGAGTAGCCATGATTCAAGTTTGTATGCGTACACCAATAAGTATTAAGTTTATTTTTTTCTCAATGGTATGTGAAACAGGTGAGTAGAATTAGGTTATTGCTTTTGTGAATAAAATGCTTCCCTTTCAGCTTTCAGACTTGATTCAAGCCTGCTGATTTAATTCAGTATTTAGATCCTGTTATTTGAAAAGCTAACTGAATGAAAACATGTGGTCAAGTGACAAGCACTTGGTATTAACCTTCATTAATTATTCATTGAATGACTGAACATCTTTAGATCACTTTTTCCTCTTTCACTTTCGTTGAAATGAGTTTTAATTAAAATGTTCAATGATTGCAATATTACATGAAAGATTTGTATATTATTATCATTAGTAACTGTATTTTTAACTTTTTTGTTTCTTTATTGTTGTATTAATAAGTAATAATCTTTGCATCAAAGAACATGATGGCTCAATGATTAACCCCCCTCCCTTTTTTAAATTTTCCACTTATATCTATTTGTTTGAAAAATCCTTTTGCTACAAGCATAAAGCGAAAGTAATCATTGAAGTTTGAATTCACAAGATTTGAATTTGAAGACTGCTACAACCTTATCAGTTGTCATTGTTGCATTTGGTATGATGACTGACAAAATAGACACAGGAATAAAGAAAATTGGCATTGATTACCCAGTGGAACTGTTACAGAAAGGAAGCCTCTTAGAAATGGCAAGAAATAGTTGGAAAGTGATGAAAACTTAGAATAAGAGGAAAAATGCATGATGCTAGTTTACTGAACATTATCCAGGCATTAATTACCAGATTTTAAGATCTTATCTGATAAAAACTGAAATAAAAATAATTGTTACCATATTGTAAGATTTCTGCATAATGACTTCCTTGAGAAATAGATCTGATTATTAAAATATCTTATTGTTATTCTTTCTAAAGTCACACTTTGACATAATTAAATCCTTATGGAATCTGGTTAACAAAAATGAAACAAAAAAGTATATTATTATGTTTGTTCATAATAAAATTAGAGAATGCTGTATGTGTTATATAACAAAAAAATTAACCAGTTATGAACTTTCTCTTCAATAACAACACAAAACCTTAACCTTAGGAAGTATGAGATAAAAGTTACAATTAACTGATAACAGTAAACTTAATACTAAATTTATAGTAGTAATTCTTTTGGTGAGTATAGTTCAACTTAATTTTAAAATTGTACAAATCAGAATTATAGTTTCATAAATTTGAGCAATGTGTCTTAGAACTATCCTGAACATAAATAAACTATCACCAAAAACATGCACATAACACATCACTCAAATCCCGTGTCTGACTAATAAACTTTTAGGCAAAATTTGACTTTATTCATCAACATAATCTCCATCTAGGGTGATACACTGATTCCAACACTTCAATGCCTTTTTTGTAGAATGATTTGTCTTTGGTCTTTGTATCAGTTTCCAATATCACTTAGAGCCAGATCTGGAGAATAGAGTGGATGTGAAAGCAATTTGAAGTGAAATTGCTATAGTTTTGCCATTGTTGTGATCGACTTGTGACATTGTCTTAGTGAAAGATCACTTTTGCTTCTTTATTTGTGGCTGTTTTCTTTCTTCAAACACATCAATAATGCTATATAATATTTGTTATTGACGATTCTTCTTTTCTCAAGGTAACTGATGAACAAAATACATCCAAAAATACAGAGGCCAAAACCTTGCCTGCTGATGTTTGCATCTTTGTTCACTTTAGACGGCTTTGTTGCTATCCACTCAACTTACTGCCAATTTGATTCCAGAGTGAAGTGGTGGATCTATGTTTTATTCATTGTCACATATTTAATTTATGCAAAAACTTCTTGTTACGTCGAAACAGTTTCAAAACAGTAGCTTTCCTTAACTGTAATTTGTAAACTAATAATCCAATTGGGGACAAATTTTGTCACATGCCATTTGAAGGTTAGTACTTCATAAAAATCATATGGAATTTTTATTAGTGGCACCATCTATATATCAGGCCCAAGACTTATTGAGTAATGTGTTATATCTAAAAGCTTCATTTTCTGACTAAAATTTATTTTTATTTTGCACTTAATAAATTCCTATCCTACTATCCTCATCAGATAAGTCAAAATTGCATATTTGAGTTGTGTCTTTACTGATCATAGATGAAACACTAAATTTATATTGGAAGATTATCATAATTATGAGTCAAGAACTGAAACAGCATTCAAAATGTTTTTTTTCTAATCTAAGATTACAAATTTATATGAAAATCTTCAAAACTTGAAATGATCCTTAATATTGGCACTTATACTAATGTTTAGTATCTCAAAAAATGTGGCTTTGACATGCTAAAACTGAACAATTTATGTTGAAATAAAAACATACATATAGATTATATAAGGTGATTAAAGAAGATTTGAAAACTTTCAAACATTTGTTGCTCATATCTATATATTACATGAAAATGTAAGTGTATAAATTCTAGAGTAACTTTTAAATTTCTGTTTTCAGATTGTGGCATGCATTTCCTATCTGCATGAATCATCACAATTTCTGTTGTACTTTGGTAAACTTCGTTATAGCTAGAAATGTCATGCACAATATAAACAAACTTTCATCATACTAAAAGAATATTTACTATTTGTATAAATAAAAAGTGGCAGAATAGGTGCATAGAGGAAATTGGCATAAAGGCAGCTAACAAATTCCAAGGGGAAAGTGAATTGCATTTGTGCCACTTTCAGAAAAGTCACAACACTAAATGATAGCAAACTACAGGCCTACTTGAAATCTGGTAAAACCTTATCAACTACACTTACTACAAACACTAAACAAGTATGAATTACAATACAACTTCTGCTATAAATTTCATAATGAGAGTCATCAGTTTCCTCAGCTACCATGTTACACAATTCTTATAGGAATGTGTAAAGGAGCTTTTTACCACTTGTTTTATGAAATCTTAAAAAAATAAAGTAAAACATCATGGACTATTGTGTCTACTATCAATGCTGATAAGGAAAAACAAATAGTGAAAATACTCATGTGATACTTTGGTGCTGAGTAATAAATACTTGACGTAAGCTTTTTTTTTATTTTAATCAGCAAGTTAAATGCCTTTGTATTTTACTAAATGTCTATCAACAAGATTCTCCTTTTATGCAAAATTAAAAACTTACCAAACTAACAATTAAAATCCATGCCATTTAACTTTGCCACTGACCATAGTAGGTAGTTTGATCCCAAATATTTTTTTAAACCTCACTCTGATAATTCTTATTAATTGAATTAGAGAAAATAAAACAATTCGCTCTCAAAATTATTTTAAGACAGAAGAGAAATAATTCTAACAAAAAAAAAAAAAAAAAAAACTAACCTTAATATAAATTATTTAATCAATACGTAAATGATTAAAACTAAATTAATTTTTTCTTTTTTTCTGATGTTATATAATTTCACGAAAATGAAAATTTCATGAAAAGGTTCTAATCCAAAATTGAAAATATATTCCAATTATTTAAATGACTAAATTCAGAGAAAGAACATTTGTTTCAAACAGTGTAAGAAATACAAAATCTTTCTTCAAATTCTATTCTAACCACATCTATTTTCATGGATGAGCACACTTTGAAAGAATATAAGAGAATGATTAATAGTTACGCTAATTTGATTTTGCTATTTATTATGCACTCTTCCACATTAGAATGATACTCCTAGTTATTCAGTGCAAAATTATCAGCATTATAATTAACAAGACAATCACTTTCTTGTATGGAGTCAGTAAACTTTGCCTTTATTGTCAAAGTATCGTCATTTAACAAAAAAAAAAAAAAAAAAAAATCAATAAAACACAAGAAACATATATGGGTTCTACTTTAATTTATTCAACAAAGAAATATAACAGACTTTGAACAACTAGACCATAGTTAAGTTTTAGTGACCAGAGAAGCCTGAAATCAGCCCTAATTTTGTTGCTAAAGACTAGAAACATTAGTCCACTACATTCACCAATTTTCTTCAAGTTATCGAGTGACACATTTCAGATAAACTAAATGTACTCGTTAACTCCATTATTCCTTCAGTGTCTGAATACCTTTTTAATTGGTATATACTTTGCAAAGACTAAAAATGGAAACTATTTATTAGCTATCCATTGGCAACAATCAGTGAAGGTATTGAACACTAAAAATGTATTGAACAAATATTGAAAACAAAAAATGCATGTTAGTTATTAGTTATCCATTGGTAATCAAAAAAGATGGTTACCAATGAAAAAAAATCTCCATATGCTTTACTATCTGCAGATAGTAAATTATATGGAGATGGAATTATAGAATTGTCAATGCTGGAAAGTGAGAAGTGTAGGCTACAAATAATGCTTTTTATTAATTGGTATAATATCTAATACTATTTGTTATCAGTTCATTAAGAAAAAACTCAAATACTATCAATTAAGCAAAGGATCTGGAACAGGTTTAAAAAAAATAGAGTACAAAATTATGTTCTGCTTTAAAGAGAACCTTAGCACAGCAGCAATTCCTTCCAGTGAAAAATGTGGACACATGCATTAGTAATTCCAGATTTTTAAAGCTGAACATCTCTTGAACAGAATTTTTTTTCTCAAGAGGAATCCTAGGTTTCTTCTTCAGAAATGATCAACATAGAAAACTACATGTAATAGATAAAGCTAAGGGAAATTTTACAGAACTATAACATTTAGTAAGAACTTGAATATAAACTGTACTTCTGTTGCTAATTCTCACTGTGATGGCAGTTACCACTTGAATCAAATTAGATCGAAAAAATAATTATGGATATGGCTAGTAGTGAGAGCTTTTATGCTCGTCTTTTGTTCAGAAGTTATGTTTGCACAAGTTATAATACTGTATGGCTTCAACTTCCTTGAGCTCTAAGATTTCTGGCTATTGCTTGATTAATATGGAGTTAAGATTATATCAATACTAAAAAGTGAGACTATGCTGTTTAATTTATGTCCTTGGACATGACTTTATGAAGCAACATCAGAGCATTTGTGTAAACTTTAGTGGAGGTGAAACTTATCAAATATTTGTAGATTGGCTACATGCAGAAAGGATGACTGAACCAAGCTCTTCTTCTTGCCAAGGTGAAGTTGCTGAGACCAGTAATGAGTGACACAAAAGAATATCAGTCGATTACTATCAAACAATGCTGATGTTGTGTTTTGAGCCCCACCCCTACGTCATATGTGTTAAGTTCAAATCAGTTCCATCAAGCTGACATATTACATTTGATCAGTGCAAGAAAGACTCAGTGCTGATTTTAAAACATCTTCAATTAATTGCCAGTTACTATAATAGACAAGTTCTCTCGAGTTTGTTTGATATGACATCTCAAACAGGGATTCTGTACTACAGTCAAGTCATTTGCTATCTTTTCATATTATCAGATGTGAAAAAAAAAACCTGAAAGTTTTCTTACAGGATGCATCTGATAAGAACTCTCCTGTCAAGTGATATGAACACTTTTCTACATGAACAATTATTTAATTTCATAGTGATCAATTAGTGAATGCTCCATTCCAGTAAAGTCACTATCACCCAGAGTTATCCTTTTGAAGTGTAATTTTAGCTAAAATATAACTCCATACTGGAATTAGCAAAACAAGTTAGACAAATTATTATGACTATATTTGTCTTTCTAATAACAAGAACACAACTACTTCAAGATATAATCCCAAAATGCCATTTACAAAATAACCTTCAAGTTTTGTGAACCTGAATACATCAGATAACAATATGAATCATGGTGTTCTGATGTGTAAACAATGCAAAATGAAACTGAATTTATTGCTTGTGTTGTATAA
Source organism: Ascarosepion bandense (assembly GCA_037127315.1). Lineage (NCBI taxonomy): Eukaryota > Metazoa > Mollusca > Cephalopoda > Sepiida > Sepiidae > Ascarosepion > Ascarosepion bandense. The sequence continues at coordinate 155,434 of JBBBDQ010000524.1, read as the reverse complement.
TCAGGAATTCACTGATACTCATTGTCTTTATAACCATTATGCCAAACTGAATGATTATATAAAACATTAGTGTAGGTATTCCAAACTTCCTTAGTTTACACAGAAAAAATGTGTCAAAATAATGAAATTTTTTAAGTTTAAAACTTTAGTTGATTAAATACCAGAGAAATTCAGTGTTTAAAAAAAATTTTTTTTTACTTTCTTGTAGGGCAATGTCTTATCTTTAATTGTCAGTTGGTTTAATTTCTGATGAATTTTGAATGGTCATAATTTGGTTGCTAACTGAGATACAAAGATAAATTTTTTAGAATTTTGCTTTGTCAAGCACTCTTTATCTGTATCAAAAAGTTTTGATACAGTGTAACCCTGATATAAGAGAGTTGTTGGGACCGGATAAGAATTCTCTTATATCCAAGTTTGGTCTATTTTATATACATTACCACAGGCTATAATTTGGAACCAGAAAAATCTCTTATATCCGGGTTTATCTTATATCTGGGTCACTTATATACTGGTTATACTGTATGTTAAACCATTTTATTTTATGATGTTTTGCTATGCTTGGTTTATTCTTTGCAGATATTAAGCTGAAATTTGATGTACTTTTTTTCTTTAAATTTTATATTGAGAATTTTATTTAGCATTAGAGTGCAGTAATTCTTCTATTATGTAATGTCACTTCCTGTTAATCAGTGCATAATTACTAGCAACATAGTTTATATATTTTCTGCTTTCTCATGCTAAGTCTGTGGAATTTGTTCCTTATGATCCAAATGAAAATTTTTTCCCAAGTCTGTACAATCAAAATATTGATAATTAATTGGAAAAAGAGTAAATTGTAGTTAGTATTTACAGTAAGGACCAAAAAGAGAGTGACAAAAGAGAGAAAAAAATAAAATGGAGATAGGCCAACTGTAATTGGTCAACAATTCTGCTTTTCAAATGGTTTCAAAAATTGAAAAGATAAACTTACAATTTCTTAATGTAGGGGATAAAATAGTACTGCATAATGCTTTGTATAAAAATCAACTTGCACCTAAACAGTTGCTTTAAATTACAGATTAATCAGTAAATTATTGAAATTTAATTATATATAAAGTGATATTATATTCCAGACATCTATAGGTGATCTTTTTTAAAAATAACTTAGATCTGGAAACATATTTTAAACAACACTAAAGAACCTTAGATATAGCTTGCTTAACTATAAAGATCTGGTCTGGTAACAGAAAAAAAAACAAAAAAAACTAAAAATCTTGCAAGCAATGTTTCATATATTTTCAAGACATTTTGACACTGAGATGTCCACTTAATACATACATTAAACAATGAAGCTTTTCCCATGTCAATGAAATTAATATTGTATAATTTTGATAAAGTTTTAACTTATGCTATTTTTTATCATTAAGAAAATGCCATTAACCACGTATTATTGCATTTCTTTAGATTTAGAAGGAAAAATTTGGGATAGATTAACTCAAGAAAAGATTGAAAAACTTGTTATAAAAATATGTAATATCTACCTGCCATTATTTTAAAGGAGAAGAGTAAAATAAAAACTTAGTTTCTAAAATTTATGTGAGGTATGGATTGCTAGACATCAAACAATATTGCCACATGACTAATATCAAGTCATATACACTGATTTATTGGAACTGAGCTGAGAATAATATGAATGAAATACACAAATTTCACAGCAATGAACACTAAACAGTGAATTTATTTAATTTTGTGCTTTTTATTACTCTACTATACAGTCAATAAAAATATTAAAATCCTAAAAATAACTTTGCAATATAGAAGTTAATTTTAATAGGTTAAATACCAAGGATGGTCAGAGAATAATTAACATGAATACAGAAGAAAGGAAACGATTATTGCTTAAAAAAAAAAAAAAAAAAATTGTCAGGTAACAATTCAAATCCTTGATATTCAATATATGTCCATTTTAATGTATAATCCAATGCAGTTTTGTTGATACCCCAGATATTCAGATAATAATTAAAAAAAGATCTATACCCAAAACAGTAAAGTACATAAAATTAGCATGTAAAATTTGAATCCAATTTCAAATTTCAAAATCTTTTTATTCATAAATGTAAATAAAAGGAGTTAATAAGACTTAATGCAACTTCCCTTTTCCTCATTGGTGGAAAAGTTCAAGATCAGGAAAATATGTCTTTCCATGGTAATGAGAAACTCAGCTGATGAGTTTGTCTGCAAGTTACAGCCAGATATCAAAATTGGCACCAAATGATCAGCATTAAAAGTTACCCAAGAAGCAGAATCCAGCCTGCAAACCAAGGAAATTATGGAGTGACCCGAATCAATTGAGCTGGTTTGGATATCACAAGCAGCCATTTTTTTTTTTTTTTTTTTAAATAGGGTCCAAAGTAAAAATGAAACATAGTGATTGAAGAAATCAGGAATTCTGAGGAAGAGCAGCAAACAGCTACTGCTGTTTCTCAGTCCAAACAATGCGCCTGGACTACATGGAGGGATATTGATCCAATGAAGCTATCATGGAATAGCCTTATTGCAATGGAGCCATTGGCAATATCATTCTTCCTGCAATCTACATATAATCTAACAAATGTGACCAACCTCAAGCTGTGAGGATACACTGGCACATTGTGTCAAAGTGATCAAGGCACTTTATGTCATGCTCACAATCACAGCCGATGTACACATGGTGTTATAAAGTACTGGAAGTAGCCATAGACTTAGTACATAGTGTAAAGTAACCAACAAAAAGTCTATAAGGCCCAGAGAACCTAAAATCCACTTTCACAAGGAAGGTGAATGTCCTGTGTGGAAAATCCAAATAATACCAACATGATGTTGTAGAATGGAACATGTGTTAAGAGAGTGTTAACTATCTTAGAACACCTCTGCAATTTCTGGTAGATATCATTCAGACAGATACACACCCCAACATTGTAGCTTGGTCAAATTCAAAGAAGTGTGTTTTCCTAGTATAATTAACAGTTCCATGGGAGATGAATAGGGAGAAGAGACACAAGTTAAAAAGAAAAAAAAATCAGCTACAAATCACTATGATACAACTACATGGAAAAGGGATGAACATGTTATGTGCTACTTATTGAGGGTCGGTGCTGTGGATTCCTTGGAAAGTCAATGGTTACCTTCCTTTTGAGGGTAGGCATCACTGGCCGGAATCTAAAACATTGTTCACATCATCTCCAGACCATAGCTCAGCAGGTAACAGGCAGGTTGGATCTGGTCAAGATCCAAAATAAATAAAGTTGATTGAAGTCATGCTTGCAACACAATTCGACTTCTGCCAGGAAGCATCTACTTACCTTCCATTCTATGTCATTGATAACGGTCATTACAATTGCATTGTGTATTGGTTAACAATCAAAAGCATAAGCTTTTAACACAATGTTGAAAATCTGAATTGCAGTTGTAAAAAAAGAGAGACGAACACTTCTACACAAAAAACAATACTCTCTCTCTCTCTCCCCAATGACAAAAGCTACTTTTGATATCTCACAGGGTGGCAGTACAGCTTTAGCCACCAAAACTGTGTTACTTTCTCTGGTTTGCAACTGACAAAAACAGGGTAACGTATGTGCTTTCACATGTTATATGTAGGGTGGGGAGTAAATAAAAATAAAGCCTATTTTTAATTATTACTCACTAAATTCAATATAAATATATGCAATATAATGAATAATACCAGGAGGCACTTTTAGCCATGTATGTGAAAATCAGTTAAGTGTAATTATGTATGTTAAAGTAGAGGCTTTTAGCTTGTTTAAAAAAAAAATAATAATAATAAAAAATTGGTTGATCCCAAATAGATAAAAATTATTCTATTTTGAATGTCAAAATTTAAACAAATTAAAAAAAAATTTTTTTTTTTTTATTTTGCAGCGAAAAGTACCTTCTAATTTCAAATGCCTCAATTACTATAATGAAATTATAAGAACCCTGAATAAGATCTGAGTTTGTAATCTAAAATCAACTGTTTTGTGACCTATGATTTTTGATTGGTTAATTTGAAAAAGCTGAAGTCTTATCATTCTTCTTGCAGTTTTCTATGAAAAAACAAATGTGTACAATATTTATACTTAAAATTTTAAAAAAAGAATCAGCAAAAATAGTAAATCAGACAATAACTTGTCAATTTCTTTAATTTCTGATAGGTTCAATTGGATGAATTCATTTAATCATTTCTTAAATATCAAGCAAACAAACAAAATTGACTAAATAAATGACATGTGGATTCAAATGAGCTAAGTGATTTCTGATGTTGGGCCTGCTATGTATAATTCTACTTTATATGGATCTAGTAAAAATATAGATCAACTTAATAGATTGATCTAACAGATCACAATTGATTTAAATATATATATCCCATGGTAAATCCTTAATATAGATATTGTCAATTTGCATGGATCATATTGCAATGTTATTGTATTCAATATATTACAAATATTGTCATTAAACTTTGTTTAAAAAAAAATTGTTAATCTGTTTAGCTTAGCTTTAATAAATTTAAGTTGGATTTATATTTTTTGTTCTACATAATTTTAGTAAATTTGATTTTTAATATTTGCTGACTTTTGGGGCATTAACACGTTGACTGTCAGAAGTCAATTATGAAAGCCAAATCAGTTGACATATAGCTTTAACTTAAGTCTTAATGTTGTTTTAACATTAAAAATGTCACTGAAAAACTCACTGTTAGTGCACGCAGATGAAAATGTACCAGAAAATACCAAGCACAAGATAACTTATAGTTGGTGTCATAATAAAAACTACCAACCATGTATTATTTCATGGTTGGCAGCCAATGCACTGATTTCATTCCAATGATCCATTCAATAAGTGGATCTCAATATAAACAGACACATTTTTCCTTCAGGAAAATCTAATCTCAATCACAAACAAAAGGTAGAACAGACAAGTTTTGATATTAAAAGTATTTCTATTCTGAAGCTAAAAAAAAAAAAAAAAAAAAAAAAATTAATATTTTCATTGTAGAAAAAAAAAGTAATGTAGCTGCAAGTTGTGTAGATGAAGTATATTGATTTAATGCTGGTATCTAAAAATACCAATGTGGCCCTCAGCATTAAAAAAAAAAAAAAACACTGCAAAGTTCCACTAATGTATGTTATGATTGTTTTATTCTATTTAGCAATTAAATTTTAAAGAGGCTATTAACCCAAGCAATAGGACACTGAAACTATTGAGTGGGTTCTTTAAATATTGAATTATTACCACAGGCATTGTATATCATATAATGATAACTGCAGATTATACAAAGTTTTTGTTAAATTTTGCTTTATGTAACACTGAAAAGTATTTGTAACATAAATATTATAAAAAAAAGTGGGAAATGTTAATGTACTTTCCACCAACTTTAGTTTCTTACCAGTATGACTAAGAAATTCCACGTTCATATGAGCAATCATGAATGCTTTCTATGAATATTTCTTTGCTACAATAACAATATTCACTGAAATAAATTCCATAACATGAGTAAAAAATTCTGAGAATATGCTGTTAATGAACAGAGAGAAAAATACAAAATACCATTCATTGTCAAAGTCATAAGAATTATAAGACAAACATCATGCAAATTGTGAGAATGCTATATCATGTGTTTATCTCAAGACTAGCATTATTTTTATTTTATTATTCCTCTTAAAATATTTTCTCAGAATAAAATAAATATGCATAAACAAGCATTTTGTTATACTATAACCCTAAACTGCTTCAAACCTGGTCAGCAGTGGCCAAATTGGTCCTAGTCAACAGTAACTAATAATGTAGCCCTAAGACCAATGTTGGTTTTCAAGTTTCTTTAGGCCACAGTGGCTGCCATCTGAGCTGATTCCTCACTTGTTAACATGTCAATTGTTTTGCCACTGGTATCATGTTGGTGGCATGATTCCACTTGACTTAGCTGGTGTTTGTTCACAACCATCCAGACTTTTGCCCCAGTGTGTTTTTGATCTGAGAGTGAGAAGATTGCTGATGAAGCAAACTTGAAATGAGGGCTTGTCTGACAGCTGAGAGTTACACAACAAAAATAAAATTCTTTGGAATAAAGAATCAACTTGAATTAAAAATGTAACAGCGATTTTAATCCTTCCCACTTAAAATCAAATGACAATGGGATCACTTTCGATGTCTGCAGTTCATGTTTGTAATAACCTAAATATCTAAGTTTTGGTCCTTATGGCCAGCACAAGGTCTTGATCAAGATATTTCTTATCCTCTCCAAATCTGGTCTTTCAATCTTCTAAGCTTTCTCAATCTCTAAGCTTTTCTCAAAATTCTAGTCTTCTGTGATCTTCTGTTCTGCTCTTTCAATTCCATCTAAGTTTTTCAATCTTCTGAGCCAGTACAAGGTTTTTTTGGTCAGGAGGTTTCAGTGAATGATGTAAATTCTGGTAGTAGTAGTGTGGGAACTCTCCATGTGTCACCCAGTAGCTTCTGGTCTGAAATCTTTATATATAAAGTTCTGTGTCTGGCAGGGGCAGGAATTTGGGCTTGGTTGAATTCTACCCTTTTTATATATCTTTACTCAAGTGCTTTTCCAAATTTGGTGTTGTCCAGCCCCTTTTTGAGAGTGGTCAGAGGAATCAAGCCACCAATGTTTTTTTTTTTTACTGACTCCCTTCACATCTCATACTACCACTCCATATGGGTGGAAAGAAAATTATTTCCACTTCTCAAACAAAAGCTTATCTTTTTTCTGCCTATGCATTTTTTATAATCAATAGACCACACAGCCTGTTTGTCCATGGTCACTTCAAAATAGTAATTAAATTTTCCTTAACACTTGCATTCAAGGAAATCTGAATTAATGTTTGGATACAAAATTTTTCTCATAACAAATTAGAATGAATGAATGCTTTAGACTCACTCTCTGTGTAGGAGATACTTCTCTTCTGGACGGCTGATTCAAAACAGATGTCTTTTCCTTGGTCCTTTTTGTGCAGAAAAATCTTATTCTGGCAACTACTTGGTCTTCTTTAACAACAACAGATACTTCCTTCTACTTGACATCCTCTAGTATATATTTAATGGTTCCTTTTTTTATTGATGGAAAGTGGGGAAGGGTCGGTCTCAATTTTGCTCAATCTTACTGAATTTCATGTAGTTAACTCGGAGTTTGATTCTTCTTAGAATTACTTTAAAAGCATGATTTTTCAAGACTTTTCAATCCATCTTCCTTCAACAATTATCATCCAGTTAATGGACTCTTTCCTCTTCCTTCTTTTAAGTTTGATCAATATCCAGAGATCCTCAGTGTCACAATATTGTATAATCATGGAATATGCATAATGATTTCAGATCTAAAAATAAATTAAACTAAGCAGCTGTGTTCTACAAAATTACCATAAAGTACTGTCTGTGGTGCTCAATATTTTCATTATGTATCATCCTATATGCACCAAATCTATTTCATATCTGTTAATGGGATTACGAGTTAAATACACAGATATTTTCTCTTTTGATTAAAACATTATCAAAATCCTTGAGTAAATACAAGAAAAAATGTTTATCAACTTTTTAAAAATAAAGCGAAGTAAAAATTGAGAAACTAAAAACAGGTTTTGCTTTCTTCACTGAAAGATTTGTAATAAACAAACTTTGATAATGAAAAACTTTGTATTTAAAAACTAAGGTTACCTCATTTGAATTTTGTCTCATGAAAGCTTTCTATAGAATTCAATAAATCTTTATGAAAACTTAAAATGTTACTTCCATCTTTTTTTAAACTAAGACAATTCTTAACTAACAGAAAGATACAGTAAATTTAAAAATTAATTTTAAAAATCTATTTAAGTTTCCATGAAGTTTTAACAATTGATCAACTTAAACACTCATAATTCTTTGCACTGAAGAGGTTAGAAATATTAAAGAGCTATATTTCTATGACTTTCACATTATTTGAATTCTATTAGTGGAATACATGTAAAAAATTGCAATCAAAGATTTCTTAATTTTTCTTCTTACTTTGAAAATTGCTAATTCATTTTAATTTGCAGTGATGCAATGTTTTTAAGACACAGGAACAAATTAGACTGGACATAAGTTGAAAAAAGCTTTGACATAACAGGTAATTTCAGGAATATAAAGTTATTGATCAAAAGTGAAGAACATTTTCTGAAAAAAAAGTAACATTAATTAAAATGAATATTTTAAAACTATCTGAAAAATATTACAAAAGATTGAGGATTGAATAAGTTTCGATTTAACATAGACAAATACGGTATCCTAACTTAGCTAAAACCTAAACTTAAAATGCCAATAAAGAAAAATTTTGTAGTAATTATTAAAATAACAGAAATGACTAATTATGTCCCTTGGATCTCACTAAATAGATTATTTTGGTTAAAACATGTGCCCTTTCCAATACAATATAGTCATAATAGTAATGATTTGTCAATATTGTTTCCCTGGTCCCTTTTGTGCAGAGAAATTTTATTATTCTGGCAACTACTTGGTCTTAGTGGGAAAACAAATCAAACAAAAATAAAGGATTTATTTTACCTACATTTCTTGAATTTTCAAAAATTGCATGCAAATATATCTTTAATAAAAAAGTGGACATCAAAGAAAAAATAAAAGATGTGTAAATCATGATTCTTACCTTTTTTTTCTTGTTCCACTACAATATATACACATGATGTTGCTAAGTAACAAGAACCAACTATCCAGTGTGATACAAGTGAATTACCGAGTCAGTTTCATCATTTTTCTTTCCCCACCCACTCAAACAGAGCAATTGTCATGGAAACACAAAAAGTGTCATTCAGAGAAAATAAATTCATATTATTAGTTCCTTAAAAAATGATCAAGATCAGGAATCCTTTGGTTCAAATTCTTTGATATTGAAGATGAAAATAATTCCATATTGAGTGTAACTATTCCAAGCTGCTTTCACTTTTGAGTAGTGCAAAATTTACAAAGATCAAGAAGAAAACTTGTTTTATACTGAGTAATTTGTAACAAAGAAGCTGAATAAAAAGAAGACAAAATATTCTAAATAGAAAAGTATACAAAATTGAGCAAATAGATCTTAAAAAAACAAAAAAAAAACAGTTAAAGTAGAACAGTTGTAGCGGAGTTTGCAAAATAAAGTTAATACCAAGAAGAGAAATTCCTTTTTTTGTTTTAAGGCAATTACCAAGTTCCCTACAGTGTGGACTGTAGAACTAACAGTTTCAAGTGATAATTGTAGCACTGAAGATTGAAATGTATTTAGACTAATATCAACTTTTATTATCAGATTATAATCAATAAATACAAGGATTAATAGCTACAAGGATAATCTGGCTTTCTTATATAAATCCACGACATACTACAGACAATGTGTTTAAACAAATAAAATTTGAGAGTAAATTTATTTTCACTCAATTTTAATCTTGGGATACAAAAGGTGTTTATCTCCTTTTGTTGAGGGTAAGTCATGTAGGTCACATGACATCTGTTTCATGACATCACTCCATGCACTGACGCAAGTGCTAGTTATTTTGGCCCAGTCTGAGGCTAAATCTGCCTCTTTCAGCAGCTTCCAGGCTGAGGCTAAATCTGCCTCCTCCAGCAGCTTACAAGCACATGGTGCCATTTCCATTTCAGACATATATCCAGCTTGTTTAAATCTAGAGTCATAAAAATGGCTACTCCAGGTCAGAAGTACCTTCAAACTATATGTAAGACCTTTCCTTTTGTTCCTTCTTATACTTTGCTATGCGGTAGTATATATAATTCTCCACGTGGGTCACTTGTGTATATGTATAGTTTTATGTATACCAAAAGTCTCTTTGAGAACAAAGCATATTTGTCATTCTTTTTCTTTTCAACCATTCCATTCTGTCTGTGAGCTATGGTGGTGTTATATCACTGATATAACAATGCCCTTAATAAAAGAAATGTAAAAGGGAAAATAAATCTTTCTTGTAAAGGTCTCATTATACTTGTGATCCCACAATGTGATATTATTTACCTGACCTGTGATATCATCATCAATTAACTGTCAAACAGCAATATGAACAAACAAATATGAAATGATCATTTTTCACTCAAGACAATGTTAGTACAAGATAAAATGCAGTAGCAATTTCCACATGAAAAGAGTCACTATGATGCATTTCAGCAATAGCACATTGATATACAAAATGTGAGAATTTCCATCACTCCTTTCTGGCATAAAAAATAAAATAAAAACAAAAAAAAAAACCTACACAAACTGTTCACAACATGTCAATTAACAAAATATTATTTTAACACATTTTCTTTCTTTCATCACAGTAAATATTGGAATAGAAAGGATGATGATATTGTCACAGAGGGTTTTAATAACTGAAAGATCTCGTATTTGTCTAACATACTAAAAATAATTATCATTTCTGGACGTTTTAACTAGCATATTTGATGTGTGAATATTTTCTTTGTCCACATGTTCTTGCAGAAGTTGAATATAAAAATGATTTTGTCCACCTGATCTACTTTTTGTTTCTATTTTAACTTTTTTCAGTTTGACTACAGCAAAGTTAAATACAACTTTCCTAGTTGTTTTAACTTAATAGTATATCTTTTTGTCACATTTCAGCATTTCCATGTGTACACTTCATATTATTAAATAGGTCAAGTGTATTGGACACTACCATGCCTAAGAGTAGCAGATATGCTGCTCTTAGGCAAATTTCAGCTATATGTATTTTGTAGTCACTTGACCACCAGATATTAGAAGTAATTATATTATTGTATTTACATTTTCAGACAGAAAACGGTTTCATATATTTTTGTGGCATGGAATTCCTTAACCTCTAAGATGAGTGATTTTGGTGTGTTTCCGAGTAGATGAACTATGGAGATAGGTGGCATGCCTATCTCCATAGTTCATCTACTCTTTCCAGCATGATGTATAGTACATACTACTTAGCTCCATAGTACCAGTCATAAATTTGGTTGATATTTAATATATTTTTATTTTACATGTTTTCACCTGGCCATGCCCAAGTGTTTCCATAGATGTTTTCCTGCATTGCAGAATATTTAATTAAACCACCATGTGTGCGGAGAATTTTATTATGACACCATTTCATAAAATTAAATTGTTCCACGTGATTGAATTGCATCATATTGTTTCAAGCAAGTATTATTTTTGGCAGTCTCTACTACTGACAGTAAATTCATTTTTCTTTACAAAAATATCCTGTAGATACCAAATCCAGAGCCATTGATGCTTTCTAGCTAAAGAGACATTCACAGTCTACCCAGACATTTCTTGCTGGACAAACAAAAGGAATAACAACTTCAGAAGGCATTTTTTTAAAATTTTTTAAAGGACTACTAGGCATGTTGAAATTTTCAAGTATCGATGTCCTAAAAGGTTAAATTTGAAATAGTGTGTGACTTAACCAAGTCAGATGCATTGCAGCCACATATGAAGTACCATTCAAGATCCCAAAGAAACATTAAGACTTAATATGCACGTTAGCAATGCAAAAACAAAATTTGTTTGGACAAGTGGAAACCAGCCTTTCTAGATGTTACATAGCTAAAGGGATATACACCAATCACTACACCATCTCCAGTATCAACAGATTTAGAAATTAAAACTGAGACAAATCCAGATATCATTCAGATTGCCCAGGCATTTTTATATCTTAATTTGTTTTTTTTGTTTTTTTTTTGCAGTACAATTTTTCATAAAAAATTTGCATTATTCTTACACAGGAAGAATGTTTTGTGCTATTGAATGGATGTCATTTCAGTCGTCTAATAACTTTTAATATACATTGCATGTATATTCTTCTTTATATTCTAGTTTGTATAAAATAAGTTCCCACATTTCTATTATATCAACAAAAAGCAAGGCAAAAATGACTCCTCATGGAAGGCTTTAGAACCTGTTTAGAAGAGGGAGAAACTAGAGAAAAAAATATATCTGACCTCCAAATTACAGTTAAACATGGTAGTAGAAGCATTACAATTTGGGGTTGTTTTTCCTCCAGTTGTACAGTCAGATTAGAAGAAATATTGAATTGTGCCATGTATTTTGAAATATTGGAGAAAAACCTGCTTCAACCTGTGAAATTTTTCAAACTACTTAGAGGATGAATTTTTCAGCAAGATAATAATCCTAGGCATACTGCAATGAAAATGAGACTGTGGTTTCAGGTTTAAAAAAAAAAGTATAGTTTTGGGGTGACTTTGTCAATAACCTGACCTAAATCTTATAGGAAATTTGTAGAAGTAGCTTAAATTTATTAGAGAAATCCCCAAGATTGGAATAACTAAGGTGATTTGTTAACAGGAGTGAAATAAAAATTGGTGTTTATTTCTACAAGAAGATTACATCAGATTATTCTAAATACCGGACAGCTGACATATGAATAGATATACCAATAAATATTGAACAGTGTTTATTAAAATATGTCCAAAATATTTATGCGTTACTTTCTATTGTATTTCTCAAATTTATGCATAAGCAAATATTACTTTATTTCTCTTATATATAGTTTATCCCAAGTATTTAAGGCAAATGTTATTAAAGACAACAGACATTGTGTACCAATTAATTTTATTGATCAACTTTTCCAAGTTACAAATAATCCTTCTCAGATTTGGAGGAAACTGTCGGAAATTACTCCAAGTTCATTTTGGAAGTAATATGATCCAAGATTTTGACTTTTCTAAAGTCATCATCATCCAAGTAAGTATTTAATATTCTCAGTTCAAGTTTAAATTTAGTAACAATAAGAAAAATAATAATAAATCCTGTGTCCAATACATGACAGTGGATCTGGGGGGTTTGTTAGCTGAGAAATTCAGTGCATCAATAACCAAACTATCATACCTGATTCATTGCAAAAGTTTATTATTGCCCACTGACTGGTGGACATTAAGTTATACAATTAAATTAAAAAAAGATTCAAAAAGAAATTTTATTACCTCAACTGTTACATTTTAAATGCTACTTGATGTATGATTTACTTAAAAAAGATTGACTTCTCTTAAAATACTTAAGACAAGTGATTTATTGCAATTACTACAGACCTGAATATATAAATATACATCAATCTGAATATAAAACTAACAAAGTAAACTGAAGTGAAAAAAATTAGAAACATTAGTACACTGGGTAGTTTCAACCCTTCCCCACTTGTAGAGATGGAATTAGCCAGTATGCATGGTAAAGAGTTAGAGTAGCTGTAAGAGTTTTGGGATTTAACAGTTTGTCAATAGAACGATTGGTGAGCCACAAGGATATAATGCTATTGTAGCCGTAGGGAGCTGGTTAATGTTTCTTTGATTTGGCCTTGTGGCAGAAATAAGCGAACTCCCTACAGCTTACAGGATTTATGTAGAATTATCATCAGAAGGATTTCATCAGAAGGTCGGTTGTCAGTTAGAATGTGTGGATTAGTGTAGAAGAGTGGAATAATAAAATATACATTTTGTATGTTAAAATAGTAATTTATTAAAAGAAGGAATAACAAGAATTCGTAGAAATTAATGTTGAATGAGAAAGTTAAGTGTAGAGTTCGTACAAAATGTTCCAGTAGTAATTGTTGAAATAGATAAGGAGAAGGAGAAAGGGAACAATGTCTGAGTTGACCTGAAGCTTCCTTCGTACATTTTAGCAGTGTCTCTGCTGCTCCCATATCTGACTCTTGACAGACATGAGGTAATTTAGATAGTACTTTTGAATTTCACACTGGATCACCAAGTCTTTCCAAGTATTACAAGTTGCTCCCATTGGTCAAAAATCATTTTATCACCTACTTGTTCGATAGTAAGTCTAATGTTATGTCAAGAAAGTCAACTTGCTTGATATTAGGGTTAATTACTAGTTAAGACCAAAAGATTTAAGGACTTTATGAATTAATTTTCTAGTTTTATCGACCTTACCTCCAGTAGATTTATTTATTATCATGACTCCATCATCTCCATAGAGTCCTATATTGTTGGTGTCAATTTCTTTATACACTGCGAGGTTATACAATAGGAATAGTCCGACTAGATCCGAAGATTCTGCAGAATCCAGGGCTGCCATAGATAGATCAAAATTATCTATTGAATCTAATTCAAAGTTTTATAGAAAAAAGTGATTTCCTAAATTCAAAATTAATGTTAAATATACAAAATTAGATTAATTATAAAAACTGTGCCTAAATACAAAAATATTCTATAGTTGTACAAATAAGCATTAAGGATAAGTTCAATCTCATTCCTTCCCACCCTTTACACCTCCTTACTCTCCCCCTCTAATAAATTCAAAGAATAAAGGCTCACCAGGCGGCCATAAAAACATATACACCATTTTCTAATGTTAAATCTGTCTACAAAATTCCCCAACACTTTCATTAATTAACTGTATCCCACTTTCTTCAAAATTCTAAGAACAATTTACAAGACTTATTCCCTTATCGCTAACCCCAACCAACATCCCACACACAACTTGCCAAATATAAGAAAAAGAGGCCTCCCATTACTTTCCACACCACCTGATGAGACATTGTAAGTCCAATGTCGAAATCCACTACAAATTGTACAATTTGTAGTGGATATCTATAAAAAAAATTTGTACATGTTCTAAAATATAATTTACAATATATATAAGCAGCCCCCAACCACCAGGCCATGAAGAATAATGTTTTTTAGTTTTTGACTATTGCAGTCTTATATATATATATATATATATATATATATATATATTCCAGACCTCACTAAATTTTCTGAATACCCAAGAAACCCTACTCAGTTATGGATATCCCTGGAATGTACCTGGATAGATAAATTAAAACAAAATCTCCAGTACCTTGTAGAATCCACATCATGAAGCAGCCATTATTTAACTGAAAGGAGGAGTTATATATTAGAGAGCTGTTTCTAATTTTTTGGGCTCTTCAGTTTATAAATAAATTGTAAGCAAAGATATTGAAATTTTATATTACTTTGAAATCAACATGTGTATGCTTGTATAAATGTATGGCCATATAAATAAATATATTTGGTACTACATAGATTATAACATGTTCTAAAATTATCAACCTTTGTTACCTACATTTCTTAAAGCTTGCTCAACCTCTTCACAAACATTTTTCCCCTACATTGTCAAGATACAATATAAAAGTCATATTCTTTCAAAACTCAGAAATTAAAATACAGAAAATTTCAAATACTCAATTGTTACCAGATCTGAAAATAAAAACAAAAACCAAAACAATCAGGAGGGCAAGGTACATACGATAAAACAATTGTGCAGTTGAAAATAAATGGTACTTGTGGATAACAGAAATTATACATTTAATAAGCTCATTCTATCACTAATGCTTGTAGAAATCATCCATTTTTATTTTCAATGCACAGCATAAAGACTAATTGAAACATTCTAAAAATATTAAAAAAAAAAAGTGTTTAAAGTTTGTTTCAGTGAAATAGAAAAACCTTTCGAAATTTTAATTTTTATTTGTATGTTCTTGCTTCTTTAAATAATGACCTGCATTTATACTTATATTACAATATTTTGTTAAAAGTTATACTATTTACATTTTTTGGACACTGTTGTCCTCATTTCTGTTGCCATGTTTACAATGTTTTGGCTGTTGTATGCGCCGGGCTTCTTCAGGTGCAAGGAATTTTGAACTGACCACTTTATTTTGATTATTTGGGTAGATCGTTCTCATTCCAGATGCAATGTAGTTATCTCCTTTGAACTCAACTAAGTTATTTGTTTACTACTACCGTAGCCAGCTATTGAACTCACAACTCTGAGTCAAGTCACTGGAACTAACCAACATTTATAACCATGTGTCCTTGAGGACTTTGTTAAAATTGTTAAGCTCATATTTTTTAATAATGCAATAGAGGAATTTCCACAAGTATTTTATAATTCAAGAACTTACAAAGAACTTATTCAATCATTACATTAACAATTATGATTCATCAGAAAATTCAAAAAGCAACACCTTGATATTTTAACATTAAAATTTTATAATTCAAGAACTTACATAGAACTTGTTGAGTCATTACATTAACAATTATGATTCATCAGGAAATTTAAATAGCAACACCTTGAAATTTTAACATGGCAAACTGGACTGTCAAGACTTCCTTAGATGATATTCAGTCAAGAAGGAAAAGAAAACTGTAGAAAAAGCAGTGGGGAAACCACTTTACTATATTTCTCAAAAACTTTGGCTACTAATTTAAAGGTAAGTGTTATGAGATCAATACTTACCTACATCATGGAATCTTCTAGTACTATATTACTATGTGAATAGTAGTATTATGGGAGTAGCACCAGTAGTGCACAACCGCGTACGACTACCAATATCGGACACCACTGGATAGTAAGCTCTGCTTACTCTTATACTATTCTTTGTAACCTTTCTGTTTAATATCTCTTTCTTTAACTATAACCTGTGTTCCGTCCTTTCCTTCCATGGCCCCCACTTTGAGTCCACATCAGAAAGAAAGGAAAAGGTTTGTAGAGAGCCAAGATCCCTTTGTCCTGAAGATCTATTCCATCATAAAAAAAAAAAAAAACTTGTAAAGTCAGTAGACAGCCTTGCCCATGTGTACTGTACTAACTTCATATGGAATTAACACAAAAGTACAACTGTGGTTTGTACTTTATCTTGATAAAATTTGCTGCATTAAATGAATGAAAATTTGATAAAAAAAAAAAAATCATAGATTACATGTTGGTGTATTTATTGATTCATTTTCTACAGCTTATCAATAGCCAGAAACTTTACATTGCAAGAAGTTTTTTTTTTTTTTAGATAATAATGATTTTAGTGATACAAGTTTTATTAATTAACCCATAGCTGATGAGAGAAATGGTGGATTCATACTTTGCCCAAGGATAGTTGCACGTAAGTGAATATAACAAACCCAACTGGAATTGGGACTTAGTTCTGATCAACAATTCCAAACAATTATCCATTACACTATCTACACATCCAAGCTTACAGTACCTGATAAAGTGGTCACCCATTTAGGTGTTTCAACAGGATGTGGTCATAAGCCTTTTGTTGGTGTAGTAGTAATGATGACATTGATTTGATAAGGATGCAGATAACTTTACAAGGACATCATTGAATACAACAGGTTGTAGGCAATTTAATCCAAGTTATATTTAACAATCTGCTAAGAGTATTATTAAAACTATATCAAAATATTGAAAGGATTAATTCATAAAATGTACAGTTATATATCTTTAGTTGTAAAAGATATGCATAAATATTGAAGAGATGAATTTAACAAAATGTAAATTTTCATTAACACTTAACTTCATGGAATAAAATCTCACTTCACTGCTTTGTAAGGCTTTTAAGAAAAAAAGCAAGAAGATGATTCATGTAAAATTTTATGCCACATCGGCTTAAGTCTCTTCTACCAAGTAAATATGCTTAGAATTTTAAAGACACATTTAACCATAGAAAACATATAAACTTTTACAGATTAACAGCAGTGTCATGGCTTTATAAACAAATTTGTAAATGCTTGACAGCCAAGGATGCATTATTTATTGTACAAACATTAAAACTGACATAAGTGGCATGGTCTGTTCTATTTTTAAGCAAGACTAAAAAACTCATTAGGAGAGAGGAAAAAAAAAACAAAAACAAAAACAAAAAAAAAACAATTTTAAATTCTTAAATAGCTTTATAAACTATCATAATCAAAAAATAAATTTTTCCAAGTGAATAAATAAAAAGCCTGAGTTCAATATCAGGGTTCCATCACATGTTTTCCATTATATTTGATGATGCAACCATAATTATATATATATATATATATATATATATATATATATATATATATATGTGTGCATGCACAGCCTCTCACATTATTAGCCACTTTATTTGATATCAATATCTAAACTTATTTATAAATGGAACTTTGTGTGTGTCCGTTACCTATAGACTCCGAAACGGCTGAACCGATTCTTGAAAATTTACACAGTTGTACTATAAGCATCTGCAAGTGTTCTTAGCTAGGTTTTGTGTTGAGGTACCCCCGATAAATATCGAAAATCGAT
The DNA here is from genome assembly GCA_037127315.1 of Ascarosepion bandense. NCBI lineage: Eukaryota > Metazoa > Mollusca > Cephalopoda > Sepiida > Sepiidae > Ascarosepion > Ascarosepion bandense. Next base: position 137,385 of record JBBBDQ010000524.1, on the reverse strand, counting down.
AATCGAAAAAAAATCGGGTTATAGAAGGAGTGGTCTGATTTTAATCAAATTTGATACACTCATAGAGAGAGAAAGAGAGATATAAAAAATGATATTCAGAAGTTTCAAGGTTGCAGTTCTTACAATAGTGCAGAAAATTTGATGTCGATACCAGGAAATCAAAATTTGACTTACATCCATTCATTTTACTTTCAGTCTACAGTTTCGCTTTAACTGGAAACAACCATTACTTTTTAGTCTTTCGTGCCAACGTCCAAAGAGTCCAAGACTCCAAGACCACGGATTAGTTTTAAAGCTTTCATTATACCCGAGCAACGCCGAGCTATACTGCTAGTCTAAAGTAAATATTGGTTTGAATTTGAATGAAGGTAATATCTCCCTGAACATTTAGGGTGAAAACCAATTTGTTGTGTCAATGTAAATAAATGGTAGTTATCTGTAGATATCCTAAATTTCAAAGTCTCAAATTAATGGCCATGTTGCAAGGTTAAAGATTTATGAAAAGTTTTAGTGCTGATGATAAATGTTTAATAACTTCAGATTATGCAAAACAGCCTTGAAAATTGAAAAAAAATAATCTGCTAATAACTTTAAACAGTGAAAACATTTGAAGACCTTAGGTGCAAGATTTAAGTCTAGTGAGAGAAAATTGCGTACTTTATCTCTGTATCAAAAGAGGAGTTATTAAAAAAAAGTCCACCTTTGTTAAATTATAAAATTTCTAGGCATCATAACAGCAAGAAAGTATTGAATAGCACAAGATGTGGGATCCTAAATCAAGTGGCAAAAATGAATAAAACTGATCACTAGGTTGCCTTTAAAATAATATCAAATAAAACAGGCAATAGAATACATGAAGAATGTGTTTTTAACCATTCTTTTCATTAACAAATGCTAACTCAATAGGTTACAATAATGCTCCATTAAATCTAAAAAAAAAAGAAAAAAAAAAGAGACCAATGAATGTATAAAATGATACTTATATGATGAAGTAGCTGACTTAATTTGATTGCAAACTAATGGAGCATTCTGAATGGGAATATTTACATTGGCAGATGACCATTTACCAGCAAAGATGAATAACTTCTAAATAACTTATATATAGCTTAATGTCTTTGTGCAAATATACACCACTGTAATTCTGTATTACAGGGGAAAAAAATTTAATTGGTGATATGTGAGCATAATATAACTAATTACCCAACTCAAATGGAGAAACAGAAATTGTCAACAGCAACAATAGGTTGTTGTGTCCATACAAAAATAATTAATTATAGTATAAAAAAATTAATTATAATTAAATAATTCTAACAATTATAATTAACATTAATTCACAAATTCTAAACCAATGAGAATCAACCCCACTTTTTCCTCAACACACAAACATTAAATTCTCAATATCGGGCAAGCCGTTCACACAGACAAGTTGTTAACACGTGTCAACAAAAAAGTAATTTTATTTTCAGGCCATAATAGTAACATTTATTTTTTAGCACTCAAAAATTTTAGTTAAGCAAATGCCAGACACTTCTTGTATTTTCTAACTAAACTATCTGGACATTCATTATACACATCTATAAAATAAATATAAAAAAAAATATTCAAGAAAGACTGTATACATTTTATTTATTCTTTATCTTATCCTTCTGTTAAATTCCAATCCATATTTGATCTACATTTAATCCCAAACAATTTTACTCTGCATTAGTGTCTCTTATTTCTCCAACATCACATAACTAGGTAATAAATAATACTTGTTTTGCTGTTTCCACATCTTGCAGTTTCACATTTTTTTATGGGTATTTTTATTTATATAAATGGGGGGGGGGGAGAATTATTTACTCAATAAATCTCCATACAGAGTACATTTTCCCAACATCTCTCCTAATCACATACTTTTTGTTTGTATTCACAAAAACTGCATATATAATCCACCTAGATTACCTCTCCAGTTTCAGTAAGACTTGAGTTCAATTTTTCATTACATGTTCAAAACATTTGCCTTTGTATGTTTTGCATACATTCTGTGATTATAATTTTTAATTTCAACCTAAGGTTTCTTGTAATTTCAGTAAGTAGGCTAATATGAAACTTGAAAAGTTCAGTAAAATATATAAACCTGTTGCCACATCATAAGAGTAACATTTAATTTTTTCATATTACATGAAATATCCGCAATGTATAGAAAGACATATTGAAATGTTTACCTTTCAGAATATGTATATGTCATAAAATTTATGGCATATATACATATTCTGAAAGTTGATATTTCAATATGTATTCTTATACAATTTGTATGTGGATTGTGATTTTTAATTTTTTTTTTATTATATTAAAAATGAAGATGGAGGAAAATGAGATTCTGTTTATCATTTGATGCTCTTATTTCTGGAAAGAAAAAAAAAGCTGTACAAATAGCAAAAATAATATGTGCCATTTATAAAGATGGTGCTATAGCAGTGAATACAGTTTGTAAGTGGATAATTACCATCAGAAGTGGAAATTTTAATCTGGAAGATGGAGAATGTTCCAGAAGGCTTGCAGTTGTTGGTGCTCAAATCAAAGGGGTGATTATAAGTAATCCCAGTCACATGGCACATTGCAGAGATAATCTACCTATCTCATGAGATTTGTAAAGCATTTGAAAACACTTGGATAATTGAATCACTACCATGTTTGGATGTCTCATAATTTAACAGAAAATTAAAAATTAATGATCCTTTCCACCTACGATTCTGTTTAAACAGAAAAAGAACACTCAAGGCAGTAAAAATTGGTTTATTGACAATAATGCAGAGTGCCAAAAGCCCTAATGAAAACAAAAAAGTGACACTGTTAACTCCTCCAAAAGCCAGTTCATATTTTTTTTTTATCATATCATCCTGAGCAAGGCAGTAACGCCACTGATGTGCTACATAAAAGGGGGCTACATAAAAGTGAAAAGATTGGAAAAAAGAAAGCCGAAGACCACATCCTAAACAGGGAACAAGGGATGAGCCTCTACACCTGTTCAATAGACATGGGTGGAGTGTGAAGCGGGTGATAGTTTAGTCTATCTACTCCAATTGAAAAAAAAAAGAAAAAGAAAACAGTGAGAAGAGTGGAAAAGAGAAAGCCGGAAACCACATCCTGAACAGGGAACAAGGGGTGAGCCTCTTAACCTGTTCAAAGACGTGGGTAGAGTGTGAACCAGGCGATAGATCTATCTACTCCAATTGAAAAAAAAAAAAACAAAAAAAAAACAGGAAACCAAAGAAGATTGGAAAAGAGAAAGCCGGAAACTACATCCTAAACAGGGAACAAGGGATGAGCCTCTACACCTGTTCAGTGTAGATTTCAAAGCTAGAGACCAGAAGTTATTAGAATAAGGGCGAGTTTTTATTATCAATTTCCACAATCATGATCATACATGGCATCTCAAAAATACATGAAATCTATCTATATTTTATACATAAAATACATTTGAAATGTTTGAATACTTTGTTTAGGAAAAACTCCCATACATTTATTCTCTGCATCTTGATCCATTTGATTACCATCTATTCTGGAGCCAACAGAACATACTCAATTATTCATGTACAGATAAAATACCTTGCTCCAATAAACTTAATAAAACTCATGATTGCGATCATATGTAAAAATAATATACATTATATTTCATTTGAGGAGATTTTTAATTTTATTTATATGCAAGAGTTTTCAAATCTAAAATGGTACAAACTGAAACTAATTTTGTTTTCCAACTTTTAAGTCTCACTAATTTTGAACTATATTTTAAGGAATTCACTTAAGTAGGTATAACCAAAATAACAATCACTATCGATGCAATAAAGAAAAAAAAATACTATCCCAAGTTTAAAAAATTAATCAGAACCATAGAATCATTCAATTGCATCAAAATTTTCAGTATTTATTTTATATTAATATTATATTGCAAAAGTGTTTTGAGGTTAGAGGAAACACCTAACCCCATGGTTCCCGACCCCGGGGTAAATTACCCCAGTTGGGTAAAGAGCCCATATTTTGGGGGTAATGGATGTTTGGTTTGGGAAGAGGCAATCAGCTTATAATTTCACACTGTGTCCTTGGAATGAAGACCAAGAAACAGCAGATGCCGCCCAAATAGCCCTTTCAGTCACAAAGCCAAGAATAAATACACTGGCACAGGCAATACAAGCTCAACACTCACATTAAGAATCACGGCTTGGTTACAGCTACTATACCTCTGATTATTATAGATTAGTACTGTTGTATTGAATAATTTCCATCAACTCTATCTGCTTTTGATGTATGAAAATATAATTACTTCTTTTCCTATATTACGGATATTTGTTCATTGGAGTAATGGATAATAGTATTATTGTATTTTGGGGTAATTGCAGTAAAAAGGTTGGGAATCTATAAAACCGATTACTCTCCTCAAGAACTACAGAGTAAAAGACAGAGAAAGGAAAGAGACAGAGGAAATGAAAGCAACACTTTCTCAGAAATCACAGCAGGGCAAGCATCATTCACCTAGAAGAACATTATTTTTATTTTCATGCATCCAACTTAAAACTTATAAGGGTATTTTTGCACATAACTGAATGCAAGGAATTCAACTGGAATTCATGTCAATTCTGGTCCACCATACTTAGCTTTGGGGACAAGTTCTAGTTATCAGTAAATCATTCATTACCTCAGATAATAAGTGGAAGTTAACAGATGTAAAATAAAATAATGTTTTTCACAAGATTTTCTAAGAAAATATTTAAAAATAATTTTATTTATTTGTGAATAAGTCCTAAAAATGTTATTAAAATTCAACAATTATTTCATTTTTGCAAGAATTTCCAAATTAATGTTTTTTACAGAGGCTAAAATTTAGGTACCTCTGCAAAATTGCTGAAAAAACAGCACAGCATGAAGGAAAAAGGCCCCAAACCAAACAAAAACAAAGTTCCATCAGCAAGGCGATGATGTGTATCTGTTGGAACTGGAAGAAAATTGTGTATTATAACCATATTCTGTAAAATGAAACATCAAATTCAAACAAGTACTGTTCTCAATTGAACTGATTAAAAGGCAGCAATCAATGAAAATGTTAAAACTGGTTAATTAGAAGAGTGTTGTCTTCTAACAGGACAATGTTAGACGCCACACCTCTTTACTGACCCAGTAAAAATTGGTACAGTTTGATTGGGAAATCTTATTAAGTGTAATAAAATTTTCTAGTCAAACTCACCAGACTTAGCATCTTATAATTACCACTTATTTTGTAGGGATTGAAATTCCCTTAAATGGTAAGGAACTTCAGTTCCTTGGGAACCTGCAAAAACCACTTAGACCAGTTCATCCTCCAGAAAATGCCAAGTTCTGGGATAAAGTAATCATGAAGCTGCTTCAAAGATGATGAAAATGGATCAAACTGACACATAAGTTAAATAAATCTATGTACAAATATTTAAATATTGTCATAATTTACTAAAAAAAACAAAACAAAAAAAAACACTATAACTTTTGTTCTGACTTGATATATATTACACAAATTGTAAATAGGAATCCTTATTTTGCTCAGATTTAATAAAGTTATTGATAATCATTTTACAATATTTCATGTGCCAGTAGAGCAAGATTTCAAAAGTCAGATTTTACAGTCATTCATCTGAAAGTAGAATGAGCCAACATCAAATACTATTGACTTGTGAATATTTCATGTAATCATATAATGTACTAATAAAAGAAAGGAAATTATTGAATTTCATTCATGTTAGGTCATCAGAGAAAACAGAGAAAATTTTGTTGCAAAGTATTAGATTGTGTCTAAATCTTAACTTAAATGGTATTATATTAATTTAGTCACATAGGTTATGATAGTAAAGCAATTAAGAGAAAGCTACTTTTTAAATTACTCAACATTCACAAGTGAATGAAGTGAGCAAATGCAATTGTAGAAAAACTCTTGGAGTTTTACAGCACATTCATCTTACAATTTTTCAACACCAGATAATTATATAATTGCAAAATGTTTAAGAATTTAAACCACCTATAATCTATTATCAAATATGATAGATTGTCAGTTAAATGAGGAACAATTTATAGCACCAGTTGATCAGTGTTTGTGGAGTGTATTGGAAGTATTTATTTAGAAGTGTTTATTGATGTACAGTTTGAAACAGTACAGTTTTATGATGGATAGAGTTTCATTCCATATGATAAAAATTCTTAATGGCACATCCAAAAAGTGTATTGAGTGATTCTCCTGGTGTGAATCTTGTTGATTATATATATAGTTCATTTTAAGTCAGAAAATAAATGCCCAAAATACTTTAGACAAAATATATACTTTATCAGATAATTCATATATTCAATGTCTTTGAAAGCTACTAATAATAAATACAACAAATTTTAATTTGCATAAGATATTATTCAAATATATTTTAAGAAAAATATTTTTTTGAAAATAGTGGTGTCTATTTACCATTATAATGTATGCGGATTCTTAACTTAACGAAGAAGCCCTTTCAAAAATTCTTATGTATGATCAAATTTTAAGTGAGTTGAGGTAAAAATCTTTTCAGCATCCCTTTGCACATATATTTTTTTTATTATTTTATCCCAAAGCAAAGCGATAATGCCACTGAGATGCAAGGGGTAACAGAGTAAAAGAAAATGAGAAAATTTTAGTGATGAAAAATGACAATAAAAGAACTTATAAATTCAGATTGTTAAAATATCTTTAATTATATATGCAAAGATTATTTACAATGGCTTCAGATTAAATATCAAAAAAGGCATCAATAAATACATATACAAAATAATCATTGCTAAATAAAAGGTCAATAAATTGTTTCTTTCCAAGATAATTATTTTTATCACTATTATTGTGAATTATTTATGATAAATTTATATTCCACTTGTGCTTTTGTTTTGTTTTCTTTTATGCTTTCCGATTGTCTTTGACTTGATAATTCCAATAAAGATATTTTAAATTTTCACATTACTAAAATATTTCAAGTTGAAAGCTAACTACCCTTTGAAAAAGAAAAAAAAAAAAAAAAACTGAACATGAGCCAGTTAAAATATTAGTATACATGCAAAACAATGTGATCCTTTAAATTTACAAATTAACTAAGGAAAAAATTGCTAATATAGAAAAATCTCTATATCCAAAACTAATTTTCTTGCTAATTATCAAATCCATGCACATGCCATATTAAAACAGATATAAATGTTGAAGCGTTTTTAATGTTTTCAACAAGCGTAAATACATTGAATCTTGGAGTTTGTCACATATGTGCTGTGTATCAAAAATAACATTCCTATAACTGTGGATACATACAAAATCTATACAAAATCTATATATTCAGTTAAAAGTAAAAATGATAATAGCTAAAAGAATAGCTGAGTGCACTTAGGCCAACAGAATATTCAGATTATTTTTACATACTTTGTGTCTAGAACAGAAAAATATTATAAGGGCACAAACAAAATTTAAAAAAAAAATAAAAAACTTAACCACAGCACCATGTCAGTCATTTTTAATGAAACTTGTATAAAAGAGGGATTACTGCCCAAATAGACACACTATATATATCTGATAATTCATCTTAAAAAAGAAAAAAAGAAAAAAAGGAGTTTCAAATGGATAGAATACTCATTATCCAAATTGTTCAACTTGTATTATACAGTGCCTTTCCAGTTCTTTAAAATTACAAGAATTGTAATAATGTTCAATGTTATTACATTAAGAAAACATTTTCAGAAGAATCTAACATTTGTTTTCTTATATAATAAGTTTTTTCTTTTTAAAAATTCACTTAGTATTATCAACAGGTTAAAGAAGTTGTCATAAGTTTATGATAATATCATCTATATTATTCAAATCAAACAACAAAACTTTGTAAAAATATACTTGTATATAATTCATGCAAAGCTCATCAAAATTCAGTTACTGTTGACAAAAGTAACTAGAATTTCCCACTTGTAAATCTTTATATATCTTACAAGTATATAAGGTTTACATTCATTTGATCTTTCTGGAATAAAATTTGGTGAACTTAGAAAAATTACTTTTTTAATCAGCAATCATTTCCTGGTTTTAAGAGTTTCAATAGACTACCGCAGTCAAAATCAATTTGATTGATTCATGTAGACAGACAATTATTAGTTAAAATGAAGAACAGTGCATTAAATTTTAGTCAATGATTATTTCCAAAATATTTTGGGTTATCAAACATAGTGCTAACTTATAGAAAGTAAGTGTTTTAGCAGAAATATTCTTAGTACTTTTTGTAAAAGCTGTTACAATGTGTGCATATATTAGAATTGTAAATTTAAAGTTTTATTGTCATAATATCAGTATGACGTATATGAAAATCAACTGTCATTTCCTTGTAGCATAAATCAATGCCTGAGAGACATTTACTGAATAGATTTACTACTTGTATGATTTTTTAAAAAATAAAAACCTAAATAATTATGTTGCTTAGGATTTGCACCCAGTTAAGAATTAACAAATCCAAAATACTTGAAAATTTAAAAATCAAACTTTTGAAATAAGCAATAATGTAAAATTTTAAGAGTTGAAAATTAATTTGAACACATGATTTAACATTGAAGATTAAAATTATTCCACTGATAATTAGTAATTTGACCATAAAAGATATCTCTTTTCTCAACATTCCCAAATTAAGTTACTGTGAAGGTGCTGTGTGGCAGAGTAATTATCTTTTTCACCTGGTGAAGATAAGAAAACTATTTCAAAGAAATTATCACAAAAATATAATAACAAATGCATCAACAAAAGCTGACTGGAGAAACTAAAAAACAAATTTGATTGCAAGAAAGTTCAAATAAATATTTTCCTTAAATAATCAACTGTGAATAATAATTGCAAGCAAGCAAATTTTTTTTTTCAGCAGAAAAATTATCTATTTATACTCACATCATTCTAAATTTCAAAAAGAAAAGTTAAATACTTGGTCTCCTTAGTGGATAAAGTCAAAAATGTATCCAAGGCAGTTTTTAGGCAAACTGTTTCATTTTTATCTCAAACTGATAAAGGTTGATTACAAGAGACAATGTGAGAGAGAACAAGAGAATGACCTAAAGCTAACAAAAAGACATCTGCTTATGACCACAACTTCTGCTACTGTCACTTGCATTGTTTGAATGCTACATACACAACCAGCAGACATGCAGGCCAGCACGTTTATCTAGAAAGTAAAACAGTGGAAAAGGTGATTAAAAAAGTTTCTTGTGGCGGCAAGTTCAACAAGTTAGCCAATAAACTTATTTAGCATTTAAATAGAACAAACGAAAGGTTCTATTATTGACATCTACTCAGAGTAATAAATAAATTGAAGTGTTAAGATATGCTGATCAGCAGAAGGTATACTACAAGAAAATAATACTGTCTTAAAAATTATGCAACAAAGTTATACAGCATAACATTCTTGGAAATAAAAATAGTCATTTTATCTTTAAATAATTTTAGCTACAAACAATTTTTTTTTTCATGGGGTGTTCATTGGAAGGGCCTATTATTTGAATCAAAGATATTAATTTTGAAAACTATATTAGACTATAGATACTTGATTTTACTGAAATGTTTAAACATCATCAAAATAGGTTATTTATGGTAATATGGGGAAACCCATTTTCTTTTCTTTATATCTATTAGAAGTGGGGTGCAGAAAACTTTTTGGTCTAATCATAACATATGAGCAAATGATCAAACCAAACATTTTTTTGTTGTTGTTTGAAGGGCTTCATGAGTGGCAGATGACTTTTCTGCACCTCTGTACATAAACAAGAAATGAGAATTTACATATATCAAATCTCAACATGTTTATGTAAACATTCCAGATAATTTTAAAACAAGTATAAAATTCACAAACATTTTATAGGTCATCAGTATTTGATAAAGAAAGTGTTGGCTAATATTTTATTTTTATGTCTATTCAACACTTTTTTCTGGTTAATAATCAAAAAATATTGATTACACACTGATATTTTTTTAATATTATAATTTATTCAAATGCTAGTAATTTGTTTTCAAAACTTTTGATAAAAAATATTAATTTCTTGTTGATACCAACTCTTTCATCATAAGAGTTAAAGAAAAAAATAAATGTTACCTAATATAAACTTTAGAGAATTTCTGTTTACAATTAAACAAAGTTAGCATTCTAGTAGATCTGTTGAAAAATCTATTCTATCTTTTTCAACAGGGAGTAAATTACAGTAACAGGTAAAATTCTTACAACTGGTGTATAACACCTCCATAAGATATGAGTTCAGTTTATTTTAATTATTGTGAAAAATCAGTAATACAATGCTAAAATGACTAATAGTATAAAAAGGAAAATTGATGATGATTTTTTTTCCTCAGAAAATACATGAGGACACTTTATAAAAATATAGAATATATACAATGAATAAATTAAAATGTAACCAAATATTGTTTACATTTCTTTAAAAGATGTATTTCAATAGATAAATGCCCAGTCAAATTTAATTCAGCCAGTCGTTAAATATATTTGATTGAATAACTTCCTATTAATTTATTTCAGTGTACAGTTACAGTAAACATAAATACAAAAAAAAAAAAACATGTTTTATTAATATTTTTAAGTGTTGGTCTAATAGTTACAAAAATAGCAAAAATTGTCGAGTCTCTGATTTAATGTTCAGTTATTAATGTTAACATAACTCACTTGTTAAAAGGAATGCTGACATCAAATCTTCCACATGACTTGCATTTAATGAAGGACAATAGTATTCACTTGTTATAGTATTCTACTGCAAAAGTATTCATAAATAGAAAGGACATGTTACTAGATACACCTTTTGATGCCTTATCCAAATTTAAGACAACACTAATGGTACACTAATCTGACAACATTGGGTGCTAAATAACTGAATTTGACCAACAATTTATCATTGCACATTCCTGCAGCAAACCAGTACAACTGACACTATCTTTTGATACTTTATAACCTGTTCGTTATTCTGCATCCTTAGTAGTCATAGTTCTTCTTGGTGTACATTTCCAGTTTTATCTACATTGTGAAGCTGTTCTGGATTTAATCTTTTGTCCAACATTAATTAGGTGAATTTATCAGCAAATTTAGTGGCTGCTTCTATGTCTACTGAATGTTTTTCACCATAAATTACACAAAACTAAACCATGTCAATGTCGGAAACATTGAAGCCAACTTTCACTATCATCAAAATGGTAATCTAGTCCTAAGTCTTCATGAAAGAATTTGGTTTGTTCTTTAACCAAATTTGACTTTCATTTTGGCCAAAGCCAAACAGAAGTAGTGGGTCTGTACAGTAACCCAGGAAATCTGAAACTGTTCTTGTGGAAATTACTACCAGATTAAATAATTTTGTAGAGTATTAAAGCAATTAATAATCTTATTGAACTGATGCAAATAAATTATACAGGAAAATTAATGGCAAACTATAACACAAAATTTTGCCAATAGGTTCTCAAAAAAAAAAAAAAAAAAAAAAAAAAAAAAAAGTAGTAAAGGTTTTGCCAAATATTTTTTCTGAAAACTTATTTCCATCAGATTTAGTTAATCCTTTAGTCAATAAACAAATGCTACCAATTATAGATCAATCAAAATCTGATATCTTTATCTAAGTTTCTATGTGTTAAGCTATGCATAATGCTTATTGAGCAAAAGGGAATCATTTTTCAAGTTTTAGAGGAATAAGATTCTGAAAAATTGCCACAAAAGATTGTTTTATTATTTATCCCATGGTATATAATTTATAAAAAAAAAAAAGTAGTATTACAAGAGTGTGCATGTGAACTATATATACACCCCTGATCAAAAATTTAAGACCACTTAAAAATCTTTAAAAAGAATTTTTTTTTTTTACAGATAGATTTTAAACTCCTACCACTTAAGATTACCAATACTACAATCTAAAAGGTTATGGAAACAAAAAGCTACATTTCAAACATTTTATTTAGAAATTTACATTTTTATAAAATGAGGCGATTTACGCATGATCAAAATTATAAGATCAAGGGTATAAATTGTTAGATCTATGGTAATTCCGATGTTTTTAGTTCAGTTAGAGATTAGCAATCACTGCGTAAAGGTGTTACCATGCCTAAAGCAAGCAAACTTACCAAAGTTGAGCGTTCTCGAATTCTAGAATTCCATAAGCAAGGTTTGTCACAGCGGGCGATCGCAGCTAAGGTAAATCGCAGTAAAACTGATTTGCAACTTTCTAAAGAACAGTGAGAATTATGGAAAAGCAAAATCCTCTGGTAGGCCCCAAAAAATTTCTCCTTCATTGAGTAAGAGAATAACATGGGTAGTTATGAAAGAGGTGGGACTTTCTTCTAGTCAAATTAAGGCAGTCACAGATGATGATTGCAGTCCCGTAACCATCAGACGACACTTACGACAAAAAGGCATGGTAAATAAAAAGTGTAAACAAATTCCTTGGCTGCTTCCACATCACAAGGTGGACTACTTAAAGTTTGGTTGTGAATACCAAACATGGGACGTTGAGAAGTGGAAGAAAGTCCTGTTTTCTGATGAGAAGAAACTAAATCTAGATGGTCCTGATGGCTTCCAACGATATTGGCATAACAAAAACATGCCTCCTGAAATTTTCTCCACACGTCATAGTGGTAGAGAGTCCGTAATGGTATGGGGTGCCTTTTCTTACAGATGGAGCTCCAGGTGGTGCAGGGTTGTCAAACAGCAGCTGGTTATGTTAGCATGCTACAAAAAGCATCACTGATGATGGAGGGCCATCGTTTGTATGTGGATGGATGGTTATTCAAACAGAATAATGCTGCAATCCACGCTGCAAGATGGACCTTGACCTTTCTACAAGAAAATGGGGTCCATCTCTTGGGATATCCTGCATGCTCACCAGACTTGAACCCAATTGAAAATGTTTGAGGATGGATGACAAGGGATGTTTATCAAAATGGCAAATAATATTCAACAAAAAATGAACTTCGTGAAGCCATCTTCAGAAGCTGCAGCAACATCCCCCACACCTTGATGGAAACGCTTATTTCTAGCATGCCCAACAGAATTTTTGAAGTCATCAAAAGCAGTGGAGGTAGAACTCATTATTAAATTTGGTTGTTGAATGTTTTCATACACTTTTTGTACAATTTCGTAGAAGTTTTGTCTCTGGTCTTATAATTTTGATCATGTGTAAATCGCTTCATTTTATAAAAATGTAAATTTCTAAATAAAATGTTTGGAATATAGCTTTTTGTTTCCATAACCTTTTAGATTGTAGTATTGGTAACCTTAAGTGGGAGGAGTTTAAAATCTATCCGTAAAAAAAATATTTCTTTTTAAAGATTTTTAAGTGGTCTTAAAATTTTGATCAGGAGTGTAAATATAAAATGATAGCTGCTTCTTTGTATTTGTGTCTCAAATTATATAAGAAAATTATAACTGCATTTGAAATTTTGCATGTACAAAAATTCACTGATTTTTGAAAGAAAGAAATTTACATACATTCAAATACATGAAAACAAAAAAAGCAACTTACAGATCAGATAATTCTGTAACGTCTTTCTCATTGAACATCAACAAAGTGTATTGGATAAACTGCAAGTAAACCAAAAGATATCAAAATCTGAAATGCTTTTAATTAGAAAGAATAAACTTGTAAGTTTATTAAAGTAATAAAAAATGTTAGTTTCTGATTAGAAAGGAAATATCTTGCTATTACCTAAAAACAAATGCTACAAAATGGTCTTCAAATAGTGACTCTGAAAACAAATGTATTAAAACAAACTTGAAAATAAAAACACATGAAAAATAGTTATACCATATAAGGCAATCTCTATAGCTGTCAATAATAGCTATCAAATAGTGATTACTGGGATAAGAAAACAGTTTAAATAGGTATCTCAAATTGCTCTAGTTTACAATGCGGAACACCAAAATAGTGAAATTTCCTTCCATTTTAACTGTTGATATCTCATTTATTTCTGAGGTTATTTTGATAAAATTAGTATGTAAACAAAGTTTAACCTTTTTCAAAAGATACAATTTATTCTTGTGTGTTGTGATTACTTTTTATTCTATGTCCATAAATCTTTACTATTTCAATGAAGAACAACAATTTTTTTAAAGTTGACAATTTCATAGTGGTGTTTTACAAATTAGTTGTGGTCTGGATTGTATCTTCCTACACATATCAAAATAGTTCCATCATAAAGAAAAAGAAAAACTCTTGTCAATTTAGTGAGCAAACCATAAGGTTTGAAGTCTTTCACAAAAATATTTTAAATTGAAAACTTTAGTGGATAAAATATCAGAGAAATGAAACTCTTAAAAAAATGAAATTTACACCTTGTGAAGCAACATCTCACCTTTAATAATTATTTAGTTTCATATCTCTATGCCCATACAACTGGAGTCACACATGAATAAAAAAAAAAAAAAAAAAAAAGGTATACTGTGTTCATTTTGTGCAAAACAGTTAGGTCCAATGTATCAAAATCTATATTACAGAACAAGCAACTAGGTCCCACCCTTTTATAGTGAAACAGATAAAATGTAACCGCAATTTCTACTCTAACAGCTTCTTTTCTTGCACTTTCCACCTGTGGAATTCTCTTCCATATACTTGTTTCTCCAACAGCTACAATCTACAAGAATTTAAATGTAAGGTCAATAGACACCTTATCACACTAACTTGCATCCATTCTCTCAAACTCTCTTCCCATCTACCCCACCCTCGGTATCCTCATCTATCACCCTCCTCCTGACATTTTCTATAACTAACCACTCTTTCTTATCACTTTCCCCTATGTAACCCTCTGTGCAATAGTTGCAGTGGAACGCCTTGCTTGGGGTGAAATGATTAAAAAAGTGAATGAACATCACCAGCTGAAACCCATTTTAAAATCAGATTTGTTTCTTAAGTTTAAATCTTTTTCTATATTCTCTTTAATGATGCATTTAAAAAACTATATAAAATGGTTATTTTTAAAATAAACTCAAGATGACTATTTGGTTGAAATAAAACAATATTTTATTTTGTGCAAACTGTCAGTTCAAATTGCTTTTGCCTAAGTTATTCTTCTTATTTTCTTTAAAAAATTAACTGAAATAATAAAATAAAAAAG
The DNA here is from genome assembly GCA_037127315.1 of Ascarosepion bandense. Taxonomy (NCBI): domain Eukaryota; kingdom Metazoa; phylum Mollusca; class Cephalopoda; order Sepiida; family Sepiidae; genus Ascarosepion; species Ascarosepion bandense. The sequence goes on along the minus strand of JBBBDQ010000524.1, from coordinate 122,264 downwards.
TATTTTTAGTTCTTTAAATTTTGCTCATTCTCATTCCTTGTGAAAAATTAAAATAGAATTTTTAATGGTCATTTCTAAAGTTTCACTACGAACTTACTGAAGAAAACTTAAAAATGCACTTGGAATAATTTAAATATCTCCTTTGAAGTTTAATTTTTTTTTTATTTGAAAGATAACCTAAAAAAATAATAAAGTAAAAAAAAAAAAAATATTTTTATGTATTCAAACAAGGTTAAGCTTATAAGACAGTTTCAAAATATTACCATGGTCACTCACCAAAGCTCCATTCTTGACAACAAATGAAAAATTAAAAAAATCTCTTAAAATCCCATGTTGTCTTTGTTTCAAAGTAAACCAGTAAAATTAAGGGATAACTGACTTTTTTTAGACATTTTTTTACTTAAAACAAATGCATGGTAACCTGTGAACAGTCATAATCATGGTAGCCTTCTAATGTCAACATTCAAAATGGTATTTAAACTATATTTTTCCATTCTTAAAACATCCTCATTTAATAGAAAAATCTTATTAGAACTTCAGAATTGCAATGAAAAATTACAAGTACATTTTTTAAAATAGATATTCAGTGTAGATTTTTTTCAAAATTAGGCAAATACTTATTCTTAATGAAAATGTTTTTAATTTTTTTTTTTTTTGGTAATGTTCATGACAGACTTTCAGTATGTTCATGGTTGAATTAAAAAATTGGGGTAAAACTAAAAAAAAAAAAAAAAAAAAAAAAAAAGAGATATATGCATTATTTTACTATCCATCAATCTCAAACATGCTCATGTGCAAACAGTCTACAGCTTGACTGAAAGCAAAATCAGCAACTAAGTGACAAATGGTTCTTGGCATTTCAGAAAAGCATGCAAGACATCTGCATCAAAGACACAAACAGCAAAAAGTACTTTTGAATCTTTGTGTACAGGAAAGTATTGCTGAAAAATGAAAGGAAAAAGAGTGTCAAGCTGCTGAGAAACAGAAAATTATCAACTCTGTCATCAAATATGGTGGAGTAAAGTCTATTAAAGATTTATAAGCAGCAGTTTGAAAGCAGTGAAAGATCAACTTAGATATCAGAAGGTTCTTTTAGGTGTCAATATCAACTTCAGAGGAAGTATATTTTTTCAAAGTTCAGTAGCTTTGTTTTCGGCTTGGAGTTAAAATGTCTTTAATACTGTTGAATTCTGTTCTGGGTGAGCCATTATCTTTTTTTTTTGTTCGTTTTGCCTAATTTTTGCTTGATTTTAAAACTTTTTATGCTTAATTGAAGGATTGATTTTGTTTTCTTAGAAATTTCATTGCCTGGACTTTAACTAAGTTAAAACTTAGCAATTCAATGTTTTTTTTTCTTTTTTTTTCATTGGAGCGTATGGACTAAACTGTCGCCCGGTTCACACTCCACCCACATCTATTGAACAGGTGAAGAGGATTATCCCTTGTTTCCTGTTTAGGATGCAGTTTCCGGTTTTCTCTTTTCCAATCTTTTTACCCTTACATAGCCCCCCTGCGCATCAGTGGCGTCATCGCCTTGCTTGGGGTGATATGATTAAAAAAAAAAAAAAAAAGTAAATCTCTTTGCAACTACTTGACAACAGGAAAATCAGTTGATCTATCTCCCTCTCTAAGACAAAAGAAGAAAAGGTACTCAGTGATTCTGAGTATTTAAACAACTCTAGCAATTATGATGAACAAGAATCACTTTAGGTAACCTATTACAAATACCAAGGCGAGTGAGTTGCAATATATTAGGATTCTAACTTTACATTAGCCAAGTCATTGATATTGAATCACCATTTAAAGCTGTAATGAAGTTTTTAGCTCCAACAAAGAACAGAAATGATTATTTCCAAAGTCTTTTGTCAGGTGATCTTGCAAAAATGGAATCATCATTTGTCTTCAGATGAGGCTTTGATGTAATGCCAGTTTCAAGTGATAGCTGGATATAGTGTTCCAGAAATGTTAGCCATGTCAAGCTTATAAGGAAATTCAGTCAGCAAATCATCATTAGCAGTACAGCAGAACCACTGACCAAAAAGTTTATTTTTATCAGTTTAAAAAACTCAAATATTTAAAATACTATTATAAAATTGTTTTTGTTTTTTCTTCTTTTATAAAACAAATTTGTAAGTTTTGCAGTTAATACTGTTCTGTTTTTGGCAAGTTGAAAATTACATAATTCCACAAAATTAAAAAAAAACAAAACATATATATACATATATAATATACATACAATACAAGAAGCATTACAAGAAAAAAAGCTGTTTTATTGAATTCCTCATCTAAAGTTTCAGGCATATACTTCCAATGGATATTTTTTATGGCAAATTCAGTATGGTACACTTTTCACCTGTTTTTGCCCTATTGTCAATTTGTTTTCTGGCTGTTTTATATGGTGTAAAAAAAAAAATATATATATATATATATATATATATATGTTTTTTTTTTTATTATTGATGTACTACTGAAAAAAAAAATTATCCTCATCTCTTGTGCTATGAAGTATAGGAAGAAGTTGCAAGGCACTGAAATGAAACTTATTTGATCAGTCAAATTTACCCTTCTGTGTCATATTTTTATGATCTTGGTTTTTGAGAACAATTTTGCCAGTGTTTAGACTGGTCTGAGCTAAGAATTTTTAATTCCATTAACATTATCTTTCTTTCACTTCAAGATTACAACCTATTTTACTTCTTTACTACCTATATGAAATTACATTTATAATAATTCTTAACTTGTTTTAAAATGTTTAACTTGTTTTTTTTTTGTGTTTTTTTAAAGAAACTTAATGGTCATAACTTTGTTGCTAATTAGGCTACCAAGATAAATTTGGTACCATTCTGTATGATTTGTCAAGATTTCTATAACGAAAGATATATTGAAAATAAAATCTTAGTTTGGGTTAACAAGTCTAAAAAAATTCCCATCTTGGAATATGTTAAATTTTATTTACTTTGGCAATTTTTACTCAAAGTCTTTAGGGAAAGACAAACAGAATAAAAATTACAGCTATAAAATTGACTGCTTTCACCTTGCAAACATGTGATTTTTAGTTTTATAATAAACAAATTGTGATCTGTAGGAAAATGACTATAGCAGCTATTTGCTAAAGGACTTGTAAACTTGTCCTCTATTAAAAAAAAACAAAAATAATACACACACAAAAATGATTGTTTATTTTTATTTTATTTTTTTTGTGCATAATGTAAAAAGTTTGTATAGTGAAAATTAATAAGTAAAAATAAATTAAAAAATTTTTTTTTTACCCCCTGCTGCACAGGGGGTTACAGAAGAGGTAAGATGAGAAAGAGGAACAAGTTATAAGGGAGTCAGAGAATGAATAAGAACAGGATGAGAATACAAGTGTGAAGAGGGCTACATGAGAGTGGAGTGTGAAGAAAGAACATGATACAAGAGTTGTCATGGAAAGGATGTGGGGAAGATAAAAGATGGCAATTGACTTTGCATTTAAATTATTGAACATTGTAGTTTTCAGGGAAGCAAGTATATGAAAAGGAATTCCACAGGCAGGAAGTGCAAGCAAAGAAGCTGATAGAGTAGAAATTGTGGTTCATTTGATTGGTTTCACTGTAAAAGGGGTAGGACCTAGTTGCTTGTCTAGTAGCTCAGGTAAATTCATGCAGAGAAGGCACCAGGGAGCTAAGCTCGCCAAAGCAGAAGCCATGAAAGTATTTGTAGAAGAGACAGAAAGAAAGAACATCATGTCGGTGAGAAAGTAACTGGAGTTGAGCTACCAGGTTGGGATTAATTACATTACAGATTCTTTGTTGGATTCTGTCAAAAAGATGAATAGCAGGGGCACCTGATCAGAAGTGACAGCAGTATTCAATGGACGTGCAGATAGTAGATTTATATATGTGTAAGAGAGATTTAGACAAGAAAAACTTCCTAGCCCTACAAAGGAACCAACCTTCTGAGCAGAAGATTTAACTATGGATTCAATGTAGTCATTCCACTTGAGGTTGAATGATAGATTAAGACCTAGGAGGTACAGTGTTTTGCTTTCAGGGAGACTAGCCTGATTCATTCTGATGGGGGATAGAAGTGGTTGTCTATGGTGGTTAAATAATAGCAGCTTCGTTAGCATCGGCAGATTTCTTATCGAGGTGGGAGTAAATTGTTGTCGTCAGCATAAATGCCTACTTGGGATTTGATTACATCAGGGAGATCATTGACGAAGATCAGAAAAAGTGTAGGACCTAGAATAGAGCCTTGAGGGACACCGTTTGTATGATAGTATCTGGAAATATGCCCATTCAATATTACCTTCATTATGCAATTCGAAAGGAAAGACTGGATTAAGTCAAACAATCGTCCAGTTATACCATAGCTAAATGTTTGAACATGTCATTTTCAACTTTATTGAACTTCACTGCTTTGTTCTATTGTTCGTTTCAAGAAATTCCATAATTTCATCTTTGATTTTGTTTTCTTTTTTAGCAAAAACTGTTCTTGGTATCTTTTTTTATGATTGAAAACTTCCCAGTCAAGCAGTAACCACTTTTGATCAGATATTAAAAAATCATATTGTTAAGCATTATACCAGTTGAATAACTTTATTGGGATAATGCTCTGGATGCTTTTTGTCAAGTCTTACCTTCAATTGGTCTAAGTGGCAGCAGTACTGAATTAAATCAATTGTTTGATTTTCCAGGAGAAGTTCATAACAAAGGACTGCTTTCCAGTTCCACTATATTTTCCTAGGATGAAGTTATTGATAATGGTGATCATTTCACTTGCCTCATAATTTATTGCATTTCACATGGTTGTAAAGTATCAATTTTCATTGCCTTTCCTATTTAAAAAAACAAAACAACAAAAATCCCCAAAAAAACAGAATATAAATATGACCTAATATTTTTTTCACGTGTATGAAAGCCTACACATGAAAGCAAGTCAACTGATGCAGATGAATTGCAACAATGTTTTTAATATTTCCTGCATTTTTATAACACTGATTGTCCTTAAGTAATGATTTCATTTGATTCCTATCAACCTTAGCAGGTCTCCCCAACAGTAAAATATCATTAAAAAAAAAATCTTCAGTATGAAACTTCACAAATGGATTTGGACACTTTATATATATATATATATATATAGTGTATTGAGGCAGCAAATAATTTTCTAAACATATACTGTTAATTATAAGAGACAATCAATGTCTATTATGTTTAATCATGAGCCCTTCTAAACATCGTATTTTGGCTTTAATTTCAGTTGAAAATAAAGACAAAAATTCTCCAACATTTGGATAATTTTTTATTAATTTGCTTCTAAGCTTTCGGCTCACATGAGCCATCTTCAGAGAGGTTATTTAGACGGTAATACAATAACATCCACCATCAGCGACGATTTTATTTTGTGTTGACATAAAACTCCACTAGGCAACGGCAATAGTTACCAAAAATAAACGCAGTTCTCAAATTTGCAATGCAGTTCTATGACGTCACACCACGTGATAGTGCGAAATGACAACAAAACCATGTATTCAAATGCAATGTAACGTGTTATGTCCAGATTTAAAGGTGATTTTATTAAGTGTTAGTTGTTTAAATTTGATGTACATGAACTCCAATATCTGAAGGTTCCTCTTACTATGTGTATGAGTAAGGATCACCGTATTGTTGACAATACGGTGATCCTTATTCGGCCAATATACAAAACTTCGCATTAGGCTCTTCATCCTAGTGCTGCCCGGATGATCAGTATGAAAATCCTGTAGTATTTGCTTTTGCAGTGTGAATGGAATCACCACACGTTCTCTGTATAACAATACTGTATTGCAAAGCGAAAAAAACATTTGTTGTGTACTGGTCCCTCTCGGCTATTTTTTCTTTTATTTTCAAGATATACTTGTCCCTGGTGGGTGCTTCTTTTATTTTTCCTAGAGTTAACGGAAGTTCCCGAATTACATTACACACAGTAAATTTCAGCTCTTCTGACTTCAGTGAGGCAATTACTGTGTCTTCTAATGGTTTGCTCATTTTAGGAATTAACCTGGACAGCCCATCAGCATAGCAAAATTTATTCGATGATATGTACTCCATGCTGAAATTATAATTTAGCAATATTATACCACATCTCAGTAATCAGTTGACTGTATGCTTCGACGAAACCTTTTTCGACTCTAAAATCGAAATTAGAGGATTACGATCAGTTTGTAGCTTAAAATGTCAACCGTGGACAAAATGGTGAAATTTCGCTACCACAAATATTATTGCTAGTGCCTCTTTCTTTATCTGAGAGTAATTCTTCTCAGGTGGAAGTAGTGCTCTGGAAGTGTGAGCAAATGGTCTTACTTGACTGGCATTTTGTGTAAGATGCATGCTCCTACTCCATATGCACTTGTGTCGCAAGCTACTATGTTTTCTAAATTCGGGTTGTAGTGGGTTAAAAATAATTTTGAGGTTAACACTTCCTTTATCTTTTCAAATGCTTTCTGGCATTCATTAGTCCATTTCCAGTGTTTTCCTTTCTTCAATAAATCATTTAATGGTGCCTGCAGATCATACATTTTAGGGATGTATGTTTGGTAATAATTTGCTAATCCCAAAAAACTTTGTAATGTAGTAATATCATTCGAAGCTGGCACATCTTTTATAACTGCTGCTCGCTCTGGATCTGGCCTTCTACCATTCTTATTGATGATCTGCCCCAGATATTTTACTTTCTCCATAAAAAACACATTTGCTTTCCTTGAGTTTAAATCCAAATCCCTGTATTCTTGAAACCACCGCATTTACATGTTCCACGTGTTCTGCTATACTTGTACTTCTCATGAGGATGTCGTCCAGATATGCCACAGCAAAATCTAGAACACCCAACATCGAATCCATTAATTGCTGGAAAATGGTGGGTGCGACCTTGATCTCAAAAAGTAGTCTGTTAAATTTATACAGACCCCGATATGTGTTTATACACAAGTTTTGATATTTCCTTTTCTACCGGTATTTGCAGATATGCATCGCTGAGGTCTATTTTTGAAAATATTGTGCCTCCGTTTAGCTTCACAAATATTTCTTCTGCTGTTGGTAGGGGATAATTATAATCTTTGAGTGCTGCATTCGAACCCATCAAAAAATCAGCACAAATACAAATTTCTTGAGACTTTTTTTTTCACGTATACCGTTGGTGTCGCCCATTCACTATACTCAACTTTTTTAAGTACACTAGTTTTATCTAATCTGTCTAATTCTTTATCTGTCTGTTCAATTGAGGCAAACAGCACGTTTCTTTTTATTTCTTTGAATAGCACCTGAGTGTTTTCTTTCAGCTAGAATTTTACCCCCATCCTGGTACACATTCCCAAACCTGGAGAAAAAAAAACAGTAAGAAATGTTTCCTTAAGTTTCTTTATTAATTTTTTGGCTTTGGCATTTAAACTTTCTATCTTGTAACAGAAAGAATTTATTGGTAGATCCCATAATTGGAATTCTGTTATCCCATACATACCAAGTAAGTTCATGGTATTTTCTATGACAAATAGTTTAGCTTTTTGCGTTTTTTTATTTATTTAACATGACGTTTGTAACAAATTATCCAGTAAATTGTATTTTTTCTCCCGTCACTGACCTTGCAATTTTCTTTATCTACATTAAAGTTGGTTTCCCCCAACTTCTTCCACATATGCAAATTTATGATAGATAAATCTGAACCTGTGTCAAGTTGCATTTTTATATTTTCATTACTTATTTCGATGGTAACAAATTTTCTGGTTATTTCATCTTTTACCTTGTTGGACTTTAATTTTCGTATTTTATTGTCTTTATTTCTTGACCTGCAATGCGTGCTTTTATGTCCCATTTTTTTTACAGTTAAAACATTTTTTATTCCTAAAATCACAATATCTGTACCAGTGCAAGCAAAACATGACTTCAGGAGTTTTTGTTTATTTTTCTCTGGTATTTTGCTTTTTGCTTGATAATCTGCAATTTTAGAATTCTTTTTGGTAGACTGACTTTTTCCTTTGTGGCGTATTTTCCTTATATATGAAACGCCAGACTGTTCTATCTTTTTTTAATCTTTCTTTATGCTAACATATCTTGTGCAGTCTTCTGTCAATTTTTGTACCATAATACTTGGATTGCTTTCCAATTTTGCCAGTACTAATTTTCTCAACTCTGTGTCTCTTTCTGATACCAGCTCCTGAACAAACACCAAGTACTTAAAATTGTCTGCGCTTAAATCTGCCAGCTTGAATTCTTCACAATGCTTATTCACATTGGCTGCATACATTATATAGTCTTGTTCATCATCTTTCATCAAATTTAAACATTTCCACCTTTTGTAGAACAGAGATGTCTTTTTACTAAATAATTCAATTAATATATTTACTGCCTTGGTAAAAGTCAACTCGCTAGTTTTTTTTTTCGGTAAAATGTAGTTTACCAATTTGTTATGCTCAGCAGTTCCTAATTTGCTTAAAAGAAGCCTAACCTTCTTCCCTTCAGTCCATGAGTGGCAGTCCTCGTTATACACGTCTGTATATTTTTTATAATACTCCTCAAAAGTTATTTCTTCATCTGGCCTGTACATAAATATTTCAGTTGAATTCCATATTGTATTCTCCGGGAAAGAATCATCTTCTCAGTTATTTCCAGAATTTTGTTTTGAAACTCCCTATGCATCTGTTCCATTTTTTGTTGGAATTGCATTTGTCTATTGAAAGTTTCCTCCTGTATCTGCATCTGGAATGTTTTTTGTTGCTCTAATATTTTCGTCTGTTGTTCCGACTGGAACTTAAAGAATTCCAGGAATAGACTTTTACATTCTTCCATTTTCGCAAAGAGTTAACACAATGCCTAATACTGTAGAGGGGGGAGAGGGGTCATACGAATTTGCAATTCGTGACCTATTTGAGCAAACTGTAAGATTGAGAAAAATATTTCTTTTCTCAGTTGAGAATATGACAGATTTTTTCATCACTAAACTGATGTCTTGTCTTGCGAGCGAGAAACTTTGTCAAGTTATTTTTATTTATTTATTTTTTTTTTATATACGTGAATCCGAGACTGTCACCAAAATTAGTGTGTTAAATAAATTTTTTCTTCCTCCGTATGAGTGCAAATTTTGTCACCCAAAATTGTTTTTTGGCGAGTGGAAAAAATTCTTTTTATCTCCTCCATGTGAGTTTATCTTCATTGCCAAAATTGTTGTGGAGTTATTTTCGCAGTGCAGGCTAGTATTTGTGCTAAAGTTGGTCCTAATAGGTTCAATATACAAAACATTAGGAACTTGATATAATATGTATTACGCAGTGTAATCTTGCCAGGTTGCTAACTACTTTCGTATTTGACTAACTGTCGACTACTATTGTCAAACATCAACTGACCCTTGTTCCTCTTACTACTCCTACTTAAATTAGGTGGGAGAGTCTATTCATTATAGAATAAGTGTGTTTCACCATAAAACTGTCTTTGTTATTGTGTTGTCAATTTTCTTCTGAGAGATTTTCATTTCACTGTTATAATAAACATATAAAATCTTTAACATGAAAAAAAAAAAAACGATTAATAAACGAATAATACCAGGAGTAATCAATGAATCATAGATACCACTGAACATCTAAAAATATGATGGTAACTGATTAATTAAACAGTTCATTGGCCTATATTTTAGTTGTGAATTCTTTATCTCTGCTTTATTGAATCAGCCCATTGTTTGAAGACTTGTTTCATGGCATCTCTATTAAAACTTTCTAACAATTTCCATAATTTTTTACAATACAGATACACTGCCTTTATATAATACTGATGACTAAAAAAAAAATGTATCATATTATTGAATAACTGGCTAATCTTTATTTCTTTAGAGATAACAATTCAATGATCTCAATGGTAGAGGAACAATACGAGAGTAACAAAGTGAATATGACCCCCCCCACTTTAAAATTGTTAAGGTTTCTCACTCTTATACATTAAAAGATATTGCAGAATGGAGGTGACATAAAGTCACTTAGTGGATGGATAAATGATATTGAGCTTTAAGTAATCATCTTTGGACAGATAAGGATGAATGCCAAGTTTTGTCTGTTGAATAATAATGAAGCTTCTTAACAAATAATTCATAAAGGGTAGAAAGAAGAAAGAGAACCAGAAAACAATATACCAGTCAAGTTTATGGTCATTCATTATCAACTACAATTTATGGACATATTCATTACCTGACAGTCTTTATTGCCTATCACAAAAAGTTAGCTGTTTAAAGCAACGTATACAATTGTTTCGTAGATAGACATTGTGCAACCTTAATACTTAGAAGACTACCAATACATTGTTGAATATTCACAAATCTACTGTTGTTTTCAGTAACAATAAGAGCAATCATTTTAATTTATTTTTAATGGTACATCAATGCTTTAAATCTATGTGAATAAACTACAATAGGTGTTATATATATTTATATATTGTGAAGTTTAATATGCATAACATGTTTTACTACTTATATTTATGCTTTAAAAAGAAAACAAATCTAGCATTACACTTGTGACCTTTTCATTCTCATATGATTAATCATAGTCACTATTTTAAGAAAAGTATAACATATTTGCAGGGTCTGATCAGGTGGATGACAGAACGGGGGTTGCCAGGAGCAACAGGAGCAAACATACTAAGAGCCACAAGGGATAGGGAGACGTGGAGATCCATGATCGCCTACGTCCTGAAGGGACAGGGCACATAGAAGAAGATTAAGTTTCGGATTTCTTGAAAATGTTTTCCCAATATTGAAATTTATTTACTATTTTCCTTTATTTTTTAAAATTTGTAAATTACTAATGACAATTTTCACATTCACAAAATAATGAAGTTATTTTATAGAAAATTGTATAACATTTAGAAATGTTTTATGGCATAATGACTACCATACCATATTATGGTTGTGTAATACAAAATTATTTTTAAACAGATTATTGCAAGCATTTATAATATATCCAAATTTATGAGAAATAGTGCTACACATCACCTACATATGACCTTGCAGTACACTGCACTTATCAAACAAGATTCAAACTGATATCCAATTCTTTATACTCATCAATAGTTTCCAATTTCACATTTTGTTAGGTACTGTGTTAAATAATACATAAACAAATCAGCTGACCAATACTAATGATCCAATGAGCTATTTTAACCTGAACAGAACCAAGTAACCTGGCTTGTAGATAATTAGAAAAGGACTTACTGGGATTTGACCATGCAAAATAAATAATTAAACAAACAAATCCTTAATATGGTGACTATCACAACAGCTAATAAATTAAAAAGCTCAGCTTATTTTCTTATATTTGTCAATCCTGGTTATTAATGATAAAATTTCTAATTATTTTATAACTGATTAAAATTATAAGATGTCAGATTAAGCAATTTATTTGACATTTAATTAAACAGATATAATTATAGAACTGAAGAAAATGCTGTTTCATAATTATTATACATGGATTTGATGTTTTAAGAAAATTACACAGCAAATGTTTTGTAAGAACTTATAAGTTTCTGAGTAATCTAAGAACATTTAGATGAATATACAAACAAGAGCATGTAAAACAGAAAGAGAAACACATGTGAGCAGTGACCACTATTTGCTATTTTCAGCTGACGAATTTGGTTAAGAGAAAGGTACCAAACCTAAGAACAAACAGGAAAGAAATATAAAGAAGACTAGAGAGAGGTAAGAGTAGACAGAATAATGCAGGTTTGAAAAAATTAAGAGAAAGATGTTTGAAGGTGAAAAGAAGACTTTTCAAAGAAAGGTTACATAGCAACTGCAAAAAAAAAAAAAAAAAAAAAAAAAAAAAAAATGATATTAGTTTCCAAGCATGAAATATCTTATAGAGTTTTATAAAAAACATACTAAAGTGTGGTTGATACTTCAATATTTAATCCACAATATGAGAGGATGTAAAAAAGTTATTGGCCTGATCTAATTAAAAATCAGTATTTAGATGTTTGGCCTAGAACTTTTCAGCACTACTCCTTATGTTCAAAAAAGTATAATTTTAAGATCTTTTGTCCATTCTTTATTTTCAAATTCTGAGGAGCAGAGATTTTGAAAATATTTCTTTCTCTTTAATATATCAAAAATTCCGCTCTTACACATACACAATTTGTATAAGAAACAATTTTAAACACCCACTGCCCAAGTTAAACTGGCTTATGAGATTATTATTAATCTCTCTACTTATTTTTTCTGATCCATAGTAGAACAGTTAATTAAGCATACAAGATGACTGATAAGTACATTAACAAAGAAATTGAGATTGATATTATTGGCATTTCCCTTCAGTTCATTATCTGTATTTTACATTCAATAGAACTGAAGCAAGAGGCACAGCTCTGCTGACAACAGTTATGACAATTTTTCAATTTATTTGTTGCATTTCTTTAATTTTTTTTAAATAGTTCTACTCCAACCAAGGCAATAATGCTACTAAAAGGTTGTAGTTTACAGGGAGTGAAAGAAAATGAGAGGAAAGGTTAAGGACAGGGTTCAAGACAATATAGTGACTGATGTTGCATTCAAATTTTTGAAGATTGTAGTTATTATGGAAGCAAGAAATCAGAAAGGATTTCCACAGGTGAAAAGTGTGAGAAAAGAAACTGTTAGAGGTAAAGGCTGTTGCATCTAGCTAGTTCAACAGTAAACTGGTAGAACCTAATTGCTAATCTAGTATTATGCTTAAATTCATGCAATCAAGGCACATTTTGTATAATTTTTCAAATACAAATGGTTGCTGAAAAATTCTTGGATCACTCTACTTGCCAAAAACTGACCAAACATCAGAATTTGTTTTAGGATCTCTTCTTGGGTGGGATAATTTTTTAAGCATCTGTACATGCAAAAACTTACCTTAACATTTTTGAAGATTAAAATTAATTTTCACTGAAATTCAATTATTTAAATGATAATTTTAATAATCTACAATATTCAATATATGTATACACCTGTATGTGTACATAAAAGACAAAGTAGCTACCAGTAGTACTCAATTAGCTAAATATTGATGATTTTGGATAAAGCAGTTCAGATAACATGGAAGAAGCACTTAGTGTGAATAAAATATGGTAATAGGTTCCTATTTTACCAGTAGTGATACCATTACTAAATAAAATATATGCAGCAATATACACATAGAAACAATCATCAAAAACTATTTCAAATGTAACATGTAGCAATATCAGAATAAACGTAATACTATGAAAAGGTATATCAATAACCACAATAGCACATTGTACTGGCTTGGTTCATATAAAACTGAGTTTCTTACTTTAGTGGAGTTGAGCTGTTGGTATGTGTCAGAAGCCTGGAGATATAACGGACTCTTTGTTCAAGGAATTACTAAGGATCACATCTAAGATACAGCAAAAACAAGTATCTGATAAAAACAGTGTGTACTGTGTCTATAGTACAATCCACTTTTTAATTTATTTCTGTTAGATTGAAAACTGGTAGAAGAATAGTATATAGGGAAAGAAAGGTTACTTAAGCTGAATGTATTTGTAAGACCATTACAATATTGTTTTCCACCCCTCACCCATGTGAAAGAAGCTCATCTCAAGTCTGTTTATTCATTCATCTCTCAATACTAATCATATGCTATCACCACCACACAGCCATGAAAAATAGTCCCCCATTCTTACCTTGAAACATTTCTGACATCCTGATACAACTCCAAAGGTTTTTATCTTTCATTCATTTCACTACTTACAACAGTTCCAATTTTAAAATTGAAAACCTGCATATCATTCTATATTTTTCTTTCTTCTTTTTTTTTAGAAAATGTTGATTTCTTTTTTCTTTTGAAAAACATCTTGGATCAACATTATTTCTTTCTATCTATCTAGGCATCTCTATATTTCAAACTAAAAAGGTTACAACATTCAAAAGATATTTGTGACAAAAAACAAACATTTTTGAATAAGTGTACATCCATAACAAACATTGTCATGGAGTTCATAATTTAAAAGCTCACTTTTTTTCTTTATTCTAGCCCTTCCACCTGTAAGTTAATTTAAAATATAATTCAATATTAATCAAATTAAAACTGCTACAAAAACTAACAAATAATTATTCATGGGTATTTGCAACAAAACATTCTTGGCCTATAATCAACAGTGATATGGCAGTCTGATATTTATCTACATCACTCTTTCAGTACTGACTGCTTTCTCTTTTTTATTCCCTCTCTGAAAATTTGTGATAGTCACACAATAGATTTCATAGTTTTCTTCATCTATATAACATCTTATGCCCAAATAATTTAAAGAGAAAGATTCCTGAGATTTATTTATAGGTTCAGTAGCAGTTATGATATGCTTACCAGAAATATCAATTTACCCTAATCTTGAGTCATCTTGCTCCCCACTGTATAATTATATAATCATAACTCATGATAGACAACAAAAATGAGTTAAACCTCTCAAGTTTGAAGAAACTTAAATGAGAAATGAACAGAAATGTGTAACAGAATATTCTCTTCTACATGTTTTATGATCATGTTGTAAAAGCTGCTCTTTTATTGATTGACTCTGTGTTCTATGGTTTATCAACCATTTGCAGGTTATTTAAAGCCAGAAAATAGTTTTTTTTAAGTTATTAGATTTTTTTCTCTAGTAACATGTGAACAAATTTTTAAGATAATTAAAAAAAAAACAAAAAAAACTCATTTCAACCCAAGTAATAAAGCCACAAAAAGAAAACATCATAAATTTGATTGATATTTTCTTTGCAGGCTATTTAAGTCAGAAAATATTTTTCTTAGATTCTAAGAATTGTTTTGGAGAGATTGATGATTTTAGCAATATAAGTTTTGCTAATTAACCCATAGCTAGGGAGGGGAGAAGATGTGGATTCATACTTTTCCCAATAAATGAATATAACAAATCAAACAGAAATTGTAAATTCAGCAATTACCAATTCCAAGCCATCATCTATTACACCACCAACACATCCAAGCTTACAGCACCTGGTGGTCATAAGTGGTGAGTCATCTAGGTACTGACCAGGTTCAATGTTATTTTCAATGATGGTACAGGAACTGGTGTTTCAACATGATGTGGCCATAAGACCTACTCTTTTAAATTATAATTCAAGTTTAAATTTAATCTCAACTGTAAAAATCAAGCAAAAGTTTTTGATTAATTGCTTTTTGTAGTTAACCTTTTGTGGGTTATTTAAAATCAGAAATTTTTTTTTAGATTGTAGGAATTTTTTGGGGATAATAAAAATTTACTGATACAAGTTCTATGAATTAACCCGGAGCGGGAGGCAGAAGCAGCAGATTCATACCAAAGCTATTTGCGTGTAAATGAATATAATGAACTTGAATGGAACTGGAACTTGGCTCGCTACCAATTCAGTACCATTATCCATTATACAATCCATGCATCTAAGTTTACAACCACCTGATATTCTCAAGCGTTCACCCATCTAGATATTGACCAGGCTTAACATGGTCTAACTTTGGTGACTGTACGAGAACCAGTATTTCAGCCTATGGCTGTAAGCCTGCAAAAGTCTGTAATGAACTATAGCGACATATTACTTCAAGATGCACAGCATTCTTGCACAATTCATTATCACATTTTTGTAAGATGAAGTCAGCTCTTTTATGAGTATTCAACCAGTTCTCAAAAATTAAAATCAAAAGCTTTTTTTAAAAATATTTGCTTCTCATTAACTAAAGGATTGAAAGACTTGTATCAAGAAAATAAATGATTACAATGGACATAAAACTTACAAATTAAAAAATAAAACATTTTACACAAATTATCTAGTGATGTGGATAAGAGTTTTGTTTTGTTGTTAAATTATTAATGCAATAGCTAAATGTATTAAGAACTTTAGAAATTGATCTTTTTTGAGTGGTAAAAGAAAAGAAATTCACAAATTTTATCTATGCTTTTCGAGTAACCACCATTCTTTACTAGAGATAAGTCAGTTACTAAATAAATATCACATTAATAATTTTCATCGTCAAATTGTGAACAACTTTTATCTCACAAAAAACAAGCTAAAAACAATTGATAACTAGAAAGACTTTACTTTCCTCCTCCTTTGTTATAATGCAAAGTAGTAATCATACTGAGAAGACAGAAATTGTTAGAGACAAGTTATTAATAAATGAACAATGAATTTTGACTAATGCTTTCAATTATGAGAGAACTAGTGAGAAGTAACACTAATAATTATAATCTAATTAGGCCAAATTGTAACATTTGGTGAAACACAGACAGTCACAGATAATTATTTTCTTGAGCACTGTTTTTCAATTCAGTAGCTCATCAAAGGAAGCAGAGAAAAACAATACAGAGTTTAATATATTGTTTAGTGTCTGTTATGAATATCAAGAATTCGACATCAAGATTTTTGTAGATCATATAGTGTTAATCATCAATTTTCTTTTAAACTGACAAAATTAAAAACAAATGAAAATTATGATAGTTATTTATTTGATAATCACTTTGAGCCCAAAGTCATATTTATACAGAATAAAATCAACAAGCAATGATAAAAATTGCTAAGAGCAAACAATAACCATTGCTTTCTGGCAGAAGTTTTTGTTTTTATAATAGTACTAATAATAATGTGTAAAAAAAAAAAAAAAATGAATATCTTATAGTAGCCATTGCCAAATAAAGATAGTTGTTTTTTTTTATACATGTTAATATAAATCTGGAAGTTTTCTCACTTAATAATTAAAGAAAAAAAAGTATATTTTCTGATTCATATTCAGAATGCATGAGAGAATTTCTATTAAAATAAATCTTAAATGTAGGTATTTCCACTTTTTCACTGAAATGATAAAACGGCCTCAAATTTAAAAAATATTTTCTCATCAAATTATTTGTTAAGTGGAAAGACTAAATTATTTTATTAAATTTTTAATCTTTTATAGCACATTCAAAATTTTAGTAAAAATTTGTTTTTCTTGTGTCAACAAGAGGGGTGGAGGTGTGTAAAGATTACTAAAGAAAACTTTAGCAACTTTTTGATTTTGAAATTCTTGCAAAAATCAGTATTTGTAGGATCTTAATTAAATTTTCAGGACTTATTCACAATTTTTTTTCTTTAGGAAAATCTTAGTGTATATATATATATATATATATATATATTAGATAGATGTTACACCTCCCTTACTTGATTTTATGAAATTTCAAGAAATTAAAATTTCACCACCTTCATATTTATATTGGTTAAAAGTAGGACTACTTGGAGAATTTAAATCTTCAATTTGTTTTTGTCCAACAGAAACACCATTTACCAAAGATCTGCTATTAAAAAATGCAATAACATGAAGACATTATTTAATTAGAAAAACTTAACTGCTTTTATAAGTAAGAAATTATAAGGATACTACTATCTTAAGAAAAAAAAGAATTTTCTATAAGTAATGAACTTTTTGCAAATTGTTTTCATTTTTTAAAATTTTAATTAGTATAAGATAAGTTTTAAATCTTAAAATTCTGTATTAATTTCACCATTTGAGATGAGATTATTAAGTAAAAACTATACTAATCATAATTAGAAAAGCTTAGTACAGTTCATCAAACACCAATACTTTTTACAAGAATTTTGAAACTTTTGCATGTGTATAAATGTGCCGATTTTTTGTAGATACAAGCACCCATATACAACATTATCAGAAAATAAGAGTGATAACTATAGTAAGATTAAAGCCAAAATTTCTAAAATTCAATAGAACATTAGATTATGGAGAGTATTATCCTAAATTTATAAGATTACAGAGTACTTAAAAGTTATATATAAAAAATGCTGACCTTATATTCAATTATTTTTTATGGCTAGAGTCCTCATAGAGCAACATTAGATAAATATCCATCTGTCATCAACATGTTAAACATGGTAACAGCTTAAACAGCTACTGCTGGGTTAAAAATATACATTTCTATGGTATTTTAAATTCAAAATAAATAATAGTTGATTCAAATCAGTTCTCAAACAAAGTATATTTTATTTTTAGAAGATTTTTAATAAAGAGGTTTACATTGCAATAAAATAAGGCCAAAATGAAATTTTTAGCAAAAAATAAAAACAATCTATTAACTTGAAATTAGAACTAAAAAGCATCAAGAAAGATTTTCTATTTTTAAAAATGCATTTGAAATCTTAGGTATCACAAATTAGCAGAGGTACCTATATTAATATCACCAATATTTAAACAATACTTTGTCAAATTTTAAGCCTATAGCTGTAAAAAATATTTGAACAAATATTTTGATAGAGGACATGAATGAATGAAGGTGACCGCTAAGTCTGTACTTAATGTCACAGTAATATTTAGCAGGATGTAAATTTCTAAAACTGGAAATCAGAGCCGAATAAACATCAGCATTAACTTCACAACTAAACCACTGCTAATATTTTCTTAGAATCCAAACTCAAATTATGATGCAAGATACAGAGAAAACAAAACAGTAGCTATATACAAATAATCAATGACAATGAAAAAGCTGAAAAATTAACATACTACTGTGGTTGGTTGAAAAAATAAATAAATAAATAAATAAAAACCAGTGATTTTTTTTTTTAGATTAATCAATTTTTTTTCTTTTAAACAGAATTCAATGTACAAGGGTTGTTGAAAAGTTTTCAGTACAAACCATTTCTCAAACTGACAAAATTGCCAATATTGGAATTTTTGATAGGAAAGACATTTTGGTCAAACCAAGAACTTTTCAGCACTTGTATATTCATTATGCGACTTGAATAAAACTTGTCATTCAAGGTGACCTAATGAACAATAGATATTTCTTTTTCAATTTTACTCCCAATAACTTTAGACTGCTTCATTTCAGGTCTGAACCAAACGAAATGGACTGCAGAATATTTTATTGAACAGTATGCAAAAAAAAAAGAGTTAAGATGAACAAGTGAAATGAAAAATCAGTCAGCAGAAATATTCTAGATACATGAAACTTTTAAACTGATAAATGTTGAAATGAAGCAACTAGTCATTAAGTCAAGTCATTTCGAGGCTTCATAATATTTGTTCAATAAATATTTTATTTCTCCAAAATAAATATTGCATATTGTTTTAAAGAAAAAAACAACAACCTTCAATGTATTCTTATGTAAAGTGATATAAAAATGCAGAAGGACATGTACCTGTGTTTTATAGACCACATAAAGGTGTTCAACAAAGTACACCACAAAAATCTGTTAGAGCTGCTCAGCAGCCTTTATATATGTGGGAAAAACATTGAAATAATCAAGAGCTTATACTGGCAGCAATGTCTGCATACAGACAAGAAATGAGTTCAGCAGATATACACGAATAGAAAGCAGTGTAAGACAAGGATGTGTCTCATCACTAGATTTATTCAACATATTATTGGTGGCCACAACCATAATATACAGATAACAGTGCTGATAGAAAACACAGTAAAGAAACTGCAAAATCTCCTGTTGTGGTGAAAGAAAAAAGAGAAGGACTAAAACTACAAAAAAACTGAATACATGTCATCAGCAAAAAGAGGAACTCAAAATGCCAATTACAGGTCGGGGATACTAAAATCAAGCAGGTATAGAAATTTAAATACATGGAAAGTGTTCTAACAGAGGGTGGAAAGTATAATAGTGAATTCCAAAGGTGAATTGGGATGACCTAGGACACATTCCCAAAGCTAAATAGAGTATTTAGATACAGGAAAATTTTGTTGGAAACAAAGAAAAGAGTACTGAACTGTTTCATGATATCTGTCCTCCTATATGCCAGACAATATCCTCAAAGATGCATGAGAGACTTGAAGCAACAGAAATGTAGTTCTAGAGAGGGGTGCTGAGAGTACCATGGATGAAACATGTGAGCAATGACATGGTTTTGGAGAGAATGGAAACAAAAAGAAAACATACTTAACATCAGGAAGGGGTAGTTGAAATTTCTGGGACACATGAGGAAAGATGGTTGGAAAATCCAATACACACAGGACAAATAGAGGGGAAAAGGGACAGAGGAAAATAGCGTGTGACATACTTGATGGGCTTAAGTAAATGAATGGAAAAGCATGGTTTGGAAGAAATAACAAGACAAAATGTCTAAAGAGCTACAAGAAACAAGATGTAGGGGGCTATGATCACCTATGTCCTGAAGGGACACAGCACATAAAAGGTATAGAAATAATATAGAAAAAAATGGGGAGGGGTAGGGGTAAATGGTATTCCTTACTGTAATATAGAATGTCAGTGGTTAGAACAAAGGAATTATAAGAAACCCAAATTAAAATAAAGGACATAAATTTTGAAAAAAACTCTTATGAATGAATAAAATATTTTTTTAAAATTCAAACTGACAAAACAAACACCATAAAAATCAATTTCTAAACTGCATTGTTATTTTTAATTTCACATTTAGGTTATTATATATATATATATATATAGTGCCCATAGCTCAGAGGTAGAATATATATATATATATATATATATATATATATATTACACACACACACACACACTTGTTACAACTTAGATAAGCTACCTCCGAGCTGAGATATACAAGTGTGGTGCAATGTTGCACAACAGTAGTAATTAAAGTGAGTGAAATAGAACAAAGTGCTCATTCAAAGCAAACAGTGTAAAAACTGCCTGTTTTAATAGGCAATTCATTAAAAGTGATAATATATATAACATACTGTGCAGTCTAGATAAGGAAGCAGTTCAGTTCTTATCTCAAGAGTTAATTACAGCTCCATTTTCATATACAGGCAAGTTGAATTTAATGTTATTTCATTTCTATATTGTAAACAAAACAAAATTTAATCACTATGAGGCATAAATAAATTAAACATTTTATACCTTCCCTTTTTTATAGAAAATAAAAAAGCTCATGACATTTTCTTTACTAGTGTTTCTTTTAAATCTTAATTTTAGTTGATTTTATCAATATTCAAACCTCTACAGCAATTAACAAAGAGTGTCAACTACAAAAACATTAATAATATAGTGATACAACCATTTTAATAACTTAGCTAAAATTACAAAGCACAATAATACTCTCCAGATAATTATACACCTAAGAAAAAAGACAAAATTATTAGTTTCACTTCATGCTATTTTATTCAAAGTCAATATTTTAGAACAATAAACATACTTTACATAAAGTATGAGGGTGAGTGTACCGTTGCAATCAGTAAATTGTTGTCATTGCATATTTTTCATTTTGCATATGTACCTTGCTAGTTTTTTTATTTTGTTGACTGCATAAGTAGGGTCAGTTGGGCATCATCTGCAAGAAAAAGAGCACTATCATGCAATTCAGACCACCAGAAATTTGGAAACACTGTCCTGTACTGCTTGGCATTCATTGGAGAGTGTTTGGATGTCAATCTGAGGACAGTGCAGAGGATTTCAAAAGAGATGATATACCCAGTCAACATCATGGTGTTTGGAGTGATCACAAGTGATGGCAACATTATAAGACCTACAACAAGTGCCTTGAGGAAACAGTGCTACTCTGGGTCAAGAAGATGGCTACTGGAAGAACATATTACTACCAACAGGATTGCATCATGCCACACAAGCTGGAGAATTCAGTCATGGCTGTCAGACAATTTCTGCGATATCACCTCTTACATCTAGCCACTTAACTCCAAGTCTGCAATTTCTTTGATTATTGTGTGTGTGTGTGGGGGGGGGGGGGGTGAAGTTTAGCAAGAGACCAACAAAACTTCTTGTAATACCAAAGATGAGCTGAATGCAAGGATTATGGCAGAATTCATCAACTCAAACAAGGAATACTAACACACACACACACACACACACATGTCGACAACTACAGGGCAATCACTGTACATTGCTCTTATTGACCTTACAAAAGTATTTGATCTAGTGAGCAGGGACAATTAACCTTGTTCAAATTACTCAATGGAATCAGTTCTCAGAGATTCCGAGATTGTCCATTTGTTTCATGCAGATATGGAGGGCATTGTAGAATTTGGCAATTCTTATTCAGAGGCTCTCAATATACGCAGCAGCATAAAGCAGGGTTGTGTGTTTCCACTTACCTTATTCAGCATCTTTTTTATGAATATGCTGAAGCATATTTGAGGCTTCAGCTAAAACCAATGGTGTCTAACTGCACACAAGAACCAATAGAAAGCTGTTTTGGCTGAGAGCAAAATCCAAAGTCTGTGAAGTGCTCATTAAAGACATGCTGTTTGTAGATTATGCAGCACTGACAATATACTCTGAAGAGTAACTGTAGAGACTAATGGACAATTTTTCAAAAGCCTGCCAAGAGTTCAGTCTTACCATCATTTTTAAGAAAATCAACAGGATAGGACAAGCCACCCACCATCAAAATCAACAACTACAAGCTTGAGCTGGTTCATGAATACATTGGCTCCACCATTTTCAAACATCCTTTCCTTAGACACTGGTTAACAGACAGACCAGATGAGCAGTCACCTCATTACCAAGCTGACCTCAAGAGTCTTGGAAAACAGAAAGTTTACTGTGAATATCAAAATTGTAGTCTATAGGATATGCGTCATCAGCATGATGCTTGACGACAGTGAAATTTGGAAACTTTACTCCAGATTTCAGAGAAAACTTGGTGCCTTTCATCTTCACTGTCTGAGATGCATTATGGGCATCAATTGTTTAACCAGGTCACAAATGTAACAGTTCACACCCATGCCCAAATATCCAACCTTTATGCCCTTCTCTAACAGTGCCAGGTCTGCTGGCTTGGATAAGTACACTGCATACCAGATAAGAGGATGGTGAAATCCTTCTATACAGAGAACTAACCACCAGCAAGAGGGCATGAGAGTGACTTCATATTTGCTTCAAGGATGTCTGCAAAAGGGATATAAGGGTGATTGACATGGACATCAAGTGTTTGGAAGATTTATTGTGTGTGTGTGTGTGTATATATATATATATATATATATTTTCTCCTGTCATGCTCAGAGAGAGAGAGAGGAGGTTTTTTATGTCTTTATGTAAGATATTCAAAAGTAGATATTATATATATATATATATATATATATATATATATATATACATAGCTGCCTTTTTAGATGCCACAGGCCCACTTGTGTGCATGAACATATGATTAATACAAATATAAATGAATGTTGCCATTGATGTTATTTTCAGCACCTCTACTCCAGAGTTTCATGGACAATCCTTTGTGTAATTATTCAGTCCACTCATTAAGATATATCAGCAAATGTCTGCCAATTTTCTAATTTTTGCTATTTTTATTTTAAGTTTAAAAAAAAAAAATTTACGTGTCATTTTTATTGATGCAAGGTTGATTTTTCTTCTTTGCGCATGTGTGTATTATGTACACCTGCATATGTGCAGGAGATATATAACAATCTGATCCAAATTAACATATTTAATTTTCAGAAAACTGCTTTGGTTGTTACATGCTCCAGACTTGCCCCTTGTAATGTCAGAATTTCTAACCATGTCCCTTTATTCAATCTAATGAGATTGATTTCAATATAAGATGTTATATGCCTTAATTGTCTTTTCCTTCTTTTTTTTTCTTTTTAAATTTTGGTAATGCTTTTATTGCTGAACCTGAGTAAATATATTTTACTACATGACCTAGAGATTTAACTCACAACTAGCAATTAACTACATACACTAAACAATGCTTTCATCCACTAGGCTCTAAGCATATTAAGAAATATTGGTGTATCTATAACCAAGATGAGGACAACAGTTTAAATAAATAAATATATAGTAATGACTTATCACCTAAAAAATTCTGACAGAAAATAATTTATGAAAATAAGTTTTTTCATCTCATACCCATGCATTGACTTGTTTTAACTTTTAATAAATCCCTGATATATACATTCAACATAGATAATATGAAGCAGATTTACAGGTGGATTCACATTTTCTATGATTTGGATATTAATATGCTGATTGCAACAAAATCTAAAATGTGTAACAATTCCTATACTCACAAAATATATTGACTAAACTTTCAAAAGTTACTTTTTCATCCAGGAGATAAATGATCATTATTTTCATCCAGAAAAAAATTCATGGAAATTTAAGAATAAGGTTCAATGTCAAATTTACAACAAGGTTGAAATATATTTATCATAAATTTATGCTTTTCTATAATCATGTTGGTTTTGTCAAGTACAAGAGTTAAAATAGCAACAACACAGGAGAGGAATATTTTCACAATAATTATGGCAGCCAAATTTTTGATAGCTTTAGTTATGGTACAAAACTATAAATATGGGTTACCCAATAAGAATTCAGTTCACTACTAACAAGCTGTGAAAAAAATTATAGTTTTAATTTAATAAACTGAAAGAAGACAATAGTATAAAGAGAGGGTTTGGTTATTTAATGTTTGTTACTGCAAATTATCTTGAAAACACAAAAACCATTAATTTGGAAATTAGCTTATGCTTGTTTGACATAAGGCAACTTGTGAAGATTTAACTCACCAGCAACAATCTGAAATGCTAGCTTACCAACTATTGATTTCTGGAAAACATGATTGTTTTAAAACTAATATAAAACATTAAGTTTGCAATACTCATGTAGAAGAGCATCCACTTTATAGTAATATTTAAATTTACTTTAATAAAATCCAGATACATAATTATATAAGAGGAGAACAGAATGTATTGATTTTAAATGAAAATGTATGCAGAAATTTTTCTTTCAAATCCTAATGTCCATTATAAGAAAAAAAAAAACAAAACAACAAAACAAACATATTTGATGATCAAACATTTAATGCTCTATCTTACATCAAATATTTCCCTATTGGACGATTAGGGTTTCTCTCATATCTAACAGTGAAACACACTGCTGTAGAGAGAAACAAATAAAAATGTCTACATATTTACACGCATATCAACACTAGCAGAACAATCAGATGACATTAATTTCTTATTCCTATTCTATAACAACTTCTCATAATTTAAAAAAAATTATTTTTTTTATTTCATGCTTTATTTTTAAACTGCAATATATTTTTCTTGATCACAGATATTCTCTCCAATAAGTAAAGTCTGTTCCCTCCAAGTAGACATTAAGTAAGCACTTTGAATTTTACTTAATTCGAGTGTCCACATAGAAGAGTAGCCAAAATCTGATTGAGCACCTAGTGAGGAATGACTTCAGAATTTCTAGTTTACAAGTTATTGGCAACATGCAGACAATCAGGGCTTGTGATGGATAAAGAACACAGCCAAATTAATTTATCAAATTTTAAGGGACAAATGCTTCCTTAAAATACTGACAATATTTGTGAAAGCATAAAAAATTTGATCACAAGAAGTAATATTCATGAGATGAAAGTGTGGCCTGAAAAGTTCTCAGCTCACACTTCTTCATGTGCTGTGTCCCGTCAGGATGTAGGCAATCATGGACTTCCACTTGGGTCTGTCTCTTGTCGAATTCAATATATTTTCTTTTGCTATCTTTTCCAAATCCCACTATCATCCATTTGCCTAGCCCTATCAAGTAGGGTCTTACACAGCTCTCTCCCGTCTCATATTCCTTCCATTCTTTCTGTGAGTATTAAATTCTCTAGGCCCTCCCTCCTCATTACGTGTCCCAGGAACCTCATCTATCTCTTCCTGATGTTAAGTATCAGTTTTCTTCTCATTTGCATCCTCTTTAACACCTCATCATTGCTCATGTGACAAGTCCGTGGTATCCTCAACATTCTTCTGTAAAACCACATTTCTGCTGCCTCAAACCTCTCCTTCATCCTTGATGAGATCATCCAACATTTACTTCCATACAGAAGGACAGATATAACACAGCAATCCCGCACTCTCTTCTTTGTTTCTAATGAGTTTTCCTGTTTCTCGGTACTCTGGTTAGGTTCTGAAATGTGTCCTTGACCATGCCAATGTGTCTTTAAATCTCCATGTCACACTTTCCATCCTGTCAGAACACTTCCCAGGTATTTAAATTTCTTTACTTGTTTGATTTTAGTTTCTCCAACTTGTAATTTTACATATTGGGCTCTTCTTTTTGCTGATGAAGACCATACATTTAGTTTTCTTGAAGTTATACTCAGTCCTTTCTTCTTGCTTTCTTTTGCTACCTTGTGTAGAAGGTCCTGCATTTTCGTTTCCATGTCTGCTATCAGTACTGTGTCATCCACATATCTTACATTATTGATATTGGGGCCACTAATGACAAATCCTGTCAAGGTTTTTATTTCTTTCATAATTGCTTCGCTGTACAGGTTGAATAGATCAGGTGAGAAAACACATCCTTGTCTTACACCTCTTTCTATTTTTGTATATCTTCTGAGTTTGCTTCCTATCCGTACACAAGTGGTTTGCTGCCAATGTAGATTCTTGATTATTCTAACATCTTTTCCCAAAATAATGAGGTTGTTGAGCATCTCTATCAAGTCTTTGTGGCATACTTTGTCGAACACCTTTGTGTAGTCTATAAAGCACAGACAAAGGTTCTACTGCATTTGTAATGCTCTTTCAGATATATTTTGAGCATGAATATTGCATTCCTCATTCCAGTATCTTTAACAAAGCCAGAACCCTATTTTGGGCTTATTCTGCTGTGCGCTCTATTCATCAAAATTCGGATTATGAGTTTTGTTATGTGGCTCATTAAACTGATTGTTCAGTGGAGTTCACATTCCTTTACACCTGTCTTCTTAGGTAATGCTATAAAAATTGGTCTGCTTTGGTCCTCTGGTATATTACTGCTGTTATAGATCTCATTTAATATTTCTGTGAGCCTGTCCATGCAAAAGCCTTCTAAGGACATCATCTATTACAATCTTGTCAGGTCCTGCTGCTTTCTTTTCAATTTGGCCATTGCTGATTCCACTTCTGTTTTTAATATTTCTGGTCCATTTATATTTTTGTGCATTGCTGGTTGCTCTCTCTTGTCATGGAAGAGATCTCGGATGTACTTGTCCCATCTCTGAAGTATTTTTTCTTTTTCTAATATTTGTGTACTGTCCTTTGCTTCTATACATCCTGTTGCTGAGCATGTCTTTTGTTCTGTTAGTTCCTTTATTTTTTATGCATATCTCTTATTTGTTGTGCTTAGTCTCTCTACTTTGGTGCATTTGTCATTGAGCTATTTTTCTTTAATCTATTTACATTTACTCCTTATTTTCTTTGGTAGTCTCTTGTATTCTTTTCCATATTTTGGCATCATTTTCTATCTCTTGCATCATGTCAAGAATCTTTTCGGTGATCCACTTGTTTTTCTTCCAACGTGGTTTCTCCCTTGGGATGATATTGTTCGCTGATGTCACTAGAGCGGCTATGAATGTGTCTCATTTTGAGCTTCTGTTTCCAATTTGTCCTTCGTATTTCATTATCATGCTCTCACTCACACTACTGTCCAAAATTTGACCAAATTAACAATCAAAATGTTTATTGGAATCACTTCTTAGTCAAGCCAAAAACTTTTCAGCACACCAAAAGTGTGTGTTTGAGATTTTAAAGGTAGATTGATTCACTGTAATAAGTTTAGGAGAACTGAATAATTACAAGACAATACTTCAGGTTTTATTTTTTCAAAAATAACCTTGTATATCTTATTCCAGTATTTAAAAATACAATTTTGCAAATTCTTAGAAAAACAAAAAGGTTTAAAATTATGGAAAAATCTGAAATATACTTTTTATTTGTCACAATTTCTATTTGTGACTTAAAAAATAAATTCTGATCCATTTCCCTTTCAATATTGGCTGGTTTAGATAAAATAAAAACATTCATGTACAAGAAGAAAATGAGAGACATCCTTTGTATAGAAAATTTATCTTCCTACCACAGCACAGAATATGATGTACTAAACTTTGGCACCCCCTTTCAGAGCAGTGATCCAGATAAGCCTGAACAATTTAATAAAAACTTTAAACTGAGCAACTTTTTTTTTCACTGGAAATAGGGCTACAATCTTCCAGTTCTCTTGAATTAAATCTGATATCAAACGTGTATGTCTCTTTCTTTAACAAAAATAGTAATAAAGCCAAATTTACATATGAATGTTATACTTACTGATTAATGGTATGAAATGTTTTTAAATCTAAAATTGATCTGTAGATTAATATTGTAAGATTGTATAGTTTAAGAATATATTTTTTAACTTAAAAGTTTTATTTATTAGACTCAAACTCAAACAGCAAATCATTTTTTGTATTCCATACTTTGATTAAAAAGTAAAGTATTTTGTTCTTCAATAAATACTTTCCAGAACTTTCAGAATGACTTTATCAAGCCACTTAGAACCAGTATAATAATGTAATTACTTGTTTCTATTGTAATGAAGGGCGTGATGATAATTAAGACTGTGTGCTTATCACATGATGAAATATTTCTGGTGACAAAACATCTCAAAAAGAAGCAACACTGTAATTTACAGATTATCTCTTCTCCAATACAGTGATTTCATGGTCCTGTGTTGATGTACACTTAATTCTAACACCTGAATCAATTTGCAGATCTCCTATAATAAAAAAAATGTAATTCATTTTTTATAAAATTCAAGGAGAATTACTAATATCTAGGTAACAGCTGCCTAAATGATTAAATTAGGAATGCAATTTTAGAGAACTTCAAATGCATAAAATGTCATAAGTAAGTTTTCACAATTTTTAAATTTTTAATTAACTGAAATCAATAGAATTAAACTTTAAATTTACATTTTGTAATGCCTTAATGTATGATTGTAGCAAGTATATTCCAACCTTGCCAAAAGGTGTGTGTCCTGAGGGCATTTACTTGTTATGGATTGGTATAGAATTTTTCTCTTCATCCCAAGTCAGCTGTTATTGAATCTGTTAACAATAAAGTAAATTACTTGAGTAAAGCCTGTGGTAAAATAAAAACAACACCCACACTCCTGACAAGATCCAATAACAATCAATATTAGAGAATTAAAATAATAATTATAAAAGTAAGTAACTCAAAAAACAGAAATATATTTCCTTTTCTTATAAATAACATGCACTATAGTAATTTGTTAGAACACTAACAAATTACTATAAATAAAATAGCAGCTAAAATATTATACAAAATAAATGAAATTGGTGTTCAAACAAGCAAGACACAGCGAGCTAAAAATCCAGAATTAATTAAAGTCTAATAAGTAACACGAGTAAGACTGAGTCCTGCTCATAGATATCAGCTGATTTTGACAATTTATCAATGAGATTCTGTTCTGACAATTTAACCAAGACTGACAGAAATTTCTAAAATTCAAAAATGAAGTAAGAATGACTATTTTATATATAATAATTTTTACAAATATGAAGAAATAGGTTAGCCTGGTACATTTTGGCTGAGTAAAACAGTAGCCACTTCATAAAAATTGTTGAAAAGATAAATTACCATTTTTAGATAAGGATAAAATTAAAGTTGGTAATTTTCCCAAATCACTTGTTACAGAGTACATTTGACTAAACATATGCCAATGTGTCGTGGAGATGCACACACCTCTCCAGAATATGACTGACTCATCTAAATAACTTATACAGGGTGTGACAGATAAATTCTTGTCTAAATTATGCAAAAATAAAACTAACATACATCTCATTTTAACAGATATATTTACCAAAATCACACAAAAATATCTTGTAAAACTAAAGAGTAAATTTATTCAATAAAATTGCCATTGGTTTCCAACACAGCCTCTAGATGATTTCTGAATCTCCAGCAACTCTTCTGGATGATCTCCTAAGTTGGTAAATTTTTGCCTTCAGTTTATCTTTGGTATTACAAGATGTTTTGTTGGTCTCTTACTCAACTGCACCCCACACATAATAATCAAGGGGATTGCCATCTGGAGAGTTAAGTGGCCAGATGTAAAGGGTGATGCTGTTGCAGAAATTGTCTGACAACCATGACTAGGTTCTCCTGCTTGTGCAGCAGGGTGCTGAGTCCTGGTGTCAGGCATAGAGGTTTTCAGCAGCCACCCTCTTAACTCAGGGCATCACTACCTCCTCATATCACTTGATGTAAGTCTTTTTATTCAGTCTGAGGTCCTGTGGGGAGATAAATGACGGCATAATATTGCAATCACTAGTAATCCCTCCAAACATCACTATTAGACTCACCCAACATTTTCAATGACATTTTTTCCCCAACATCTATGCCTGTTCAAGTTCACCAAAGAATTTTGTGAGGGGTTGAAATCTACTTTAGAAGATATAACCCTGCCAAGTTTAGAGTTTTTTTCTTATGTACATGCAGGATTTCAGTGAAAGATTATAATTAAATGAAAACCATCCTAATGCTCCATGACCTCTCAAATGTTGATATTGTGCTAAGTGAATTCTTAGACTATTCAATAAGATTGTTTTTATTCATTTAAAAATTTGAATATATTTTGCAAATACTACTTTTCATACAGATAGATTGTCTTTAACAAGTGATAAACATTTCTTCATGCATGATAATCAACAGTGCATAGAATATTTGTAGATGGTACTAAATATATGAAGTTAAAATAAATTGTGATTTTGAAAAATTCATGAAAAAAAAAAAAAAAAAAAAATATATATATATATATATATATATATATATATATATATTTTCATACAGAAGGAAGTTATAATAAAAATGAATATACAAAGAGTCTTTAAAACATTACATATAGTGGGCACTAAATTTAGTTGTGTATATAGACTAAATTGTTTAAACATGGGTAATCAACAGTGCATAGAATTTTTATGGCACTAAACATATTTATGATGTTGAAAGAATGCTTTCATTACTGTTTACAATCTACTTTGTAATTATTTTAAAAAATTTTTTACAAATTTTAATGATCAATTTTTGGAACTAAACATGATTTTTTCATTCTGAAAAAATTTGATAAGAATGATTAAATGTACAAAAATTCCTTAAAACCTCTTAAAATTGTATTAAAGAGTTTTCCATTTTTATGTAGTCCCTTGACTCTTTGACCACTATCTTGGTAGGAGTAAGATCTGTGGTACCCACACCATAAATGTGATAAAGATGATATCAAGTTAAACTGGGAACTTTGAATGACCCTCCTATGACCAGGACTAGCATTGCTCTGTCTGGTTCTGAAACATCAGTCACTTACCATCCAGTATTCAAAGAGAAAGGTGGCATTTTCCTAACTAGTTGGATTTTTTACTAGCTCACACAGGATAATTGAAGTACAGTAGGTTTTTTTTTTTCAGTTAATGATTAATTCTTCTATTTGTACTGAGCTAATAATTGAAACATGTCATGGTTTATTCCATGTTAAACAAATTGGATTAATTTCAGTTGATCAGTAGGATGCAAGGATGTAAAGCTTATTGCCTGTATAACAGGATTTGATGAGGATAAAATACAGACTGTTACCATCACAAGCAGACCTTGTTGACCAACTATGAATGGCTCCAAAAGAGATATAATCCATTTAAAAATCATAAAAAGCAAATCAAATGCAGTTTGAAAACAATTTCATTGAAGATGGCAGACAAGGCAAAGGCTAAATTGTACTAATCCCAGGTAAGAAACTCTGCCATAATTGTCGAATACAAATTCGCAAACTTCTTCCAGATGAGGAAGAACCAAGACGTGTATTGGATGAGGAAATACAAGAGATTGTATTTGGATCTCAGTATTGCACTTTCCATCTTCTATTAAAACACTTCCCAGGTATTTAAATTTCTATACCTGGAGTTTAGTATCCTCCACCTATAGTTGGTATTTTTGGCTCCTCTTTTTACTGATGACCATGCATTCAGTTTTCTGGCAGTTTATTTGTAGTCCCTTCTTTCTACTTTCTTCAGCTACCTTATATAGAAGGTCTTGTAGTTTTCTTTCCGTGTCTGCTAAATAAGAAAAGGAATCAATATCTTCATGAAATTAAAGCAGAACTAATAACTGATTAAGCAATCATCAGTGATTTGACTTACCAGTATTTTGATGTAAACCTATCTGTAGCTTTGATGAACCCTTCCTTAAAAGAAAAAGAACATTAGGGAGAAAATTTTATTAACAAAGTAAGTCTTACTAGTCAATTGCCAGTATAGTGAGGGAAAAGTCAGAAGTATTGTATACATACTTGAGACAGATTAGATGGTTATGAACAAACATTTTAAAATCAATATTCAATGTTGTAAATGGTAATATATTTACACTATTTACATTTACTGGGACGGTAGATAAAAGCATTGGTTGAAGTAACCCAGTGATGTGTTTTGAGTTCAATACCTGGTTACAGCAGAGATGAATAAAAGAGTTGGAGAGTTACTAAAGGGAAATAATCAAAACAGAGATCCAGAAAAGGAACAGCATGTGGAATCAGAACAATCTACCTTGGGTGGCAATGAAATAAAGGGTTCAGCCGAGGCCATCGCTATATTACCAGGCCTGTTCTATGATTAAAGTTGACTTGCTGACGTCACACTTAATAGTGTTGTTTTACTACCCGGCGTCTGGTAGTGTTAACTTATTTTCAGAACCAAATTGCAAAGGGAATTATAAAAATGGACCGAAAGTTCATTGTTTTTCGTTTCCAAAAAATAAACATTTATTTGATAAATGGAAACATGCCATTAAAAGGGAGAATTTTATCTCAGGTCTATTTAGCAAAGTGAGTAAAAATTTTATAACCATTTATTTCAACAGTCTCTAAAATAAAAATTTGCTAAAAAATTAGTTTTGCCGTAGCACAAGAAAGAAAGCATTTTGTTTATAATATATCTTTTAAATTAATATAATAAAAATAAAATTGAAATAAAAATTATCTTAAAAAATATCTGAATTAAAAAAAAATAAAATTTATGGCTATTCGTTCGTAAGTTTTTTTTTTTAAATGTTTAAAAAATTAAACTGAAGCCGAAAAAAGTTGTTAAAGTTTAACAGTTAAACATTATATTTTCTAAAAATATTTGAATTAATATTTTATTGATATTTATTTAAGAAAATAATGTTTTCTTTTCAATGAAATGTTTAAAAAAATTCTTAATAGAAAGTAAAATCTTACTTAACTTTTCTATACTTGCAACTTTATGAATCGTTTTTAAACATGAAAAAATATTCCTGAATTAAATTTTTTTATTCTTTTTCCTGTATTAACAAAAACTACAAAATTTAATTTTTAGTCAATTTTAAAAGAATTTGTTTTATTTTTAAGGTTTTTTATTTGAAAACTTCGTGAAATTATTTCTTGCAAAAGTCAAGAAATCACTATTACCGAAAATTAAAACATGAAAATGATGTTTTAAACTTTGTTTAAACCTATTATTTCTGAATAATTTTTGAATTTATTTGAAACATACAGGCCTAAATCACACCACACTTGAATTTTTAATTTTTAAAATATTTAATTTTTAGAAAATATTTAGCACAAAATGAACACCCTCAAAAAATATTTTCCAAACATTTTTTCCTATTTTTGATAATTTGAAGTTAATTATCGATATTAATCCATAGAAAAAATTGGAAATAAAAAATTAGAATTTTAAGTGAAGAATAAGTCTTTTATAGTTGATTTAGGGATTTTTAATCCTTAAAAAATTAATTAGTAAGTAAAACATTAACCAAAAAAGAGTTTTGCAAAAAAATGATTTTTTTTATAAACAGTTTAACATCATAAATGAAATAGAAACATTAATTTTTACTTTTTTTTCATTTTTTACAATTAAAATATTTTAAAAATGTAATTGAATTACCAAATATCCTAGGATTTTTTAGGTGTATTTTTTTTAAAGGTAAAAATTTATCTTTTTATTTCATCCAGTAGGATTAACAATGGATTCAATCAAAATATTTCAAAATATTATTTTAAAATTCAAACTCCGTTGTTTTTTAGCAGAATTTCCCTAAAGACAATTTGTTGATATTAATAAATCTATTGGATTAAAAGTTCTCAAGACGTTTTTAAAAATCTATTTCAGATTTAGCTATCCTATCGTTAACTCGTTCGATTCATAATTATTTATTGCTGTTATGCCGTTAAAAAAAATGGAAATGTTATAGTTGTAAAAGTTTAGTATCAGGAAGAGACCTGATATAAACAGTTATTTTCAAGGAATTAATAGAGGTTCTCTCTCTGTTATATCCCAATGATGTAACAACAAATTTAGTACTATACAATTATACTGTTATTAATAAACTTGTAAAGAATCCTTCTTTTCTTCATTCAATGAATCAAAGAAAATTGTCTATGTACATAACATTGGATGTTTTGGCTAATGATGAACTTCTTTTTCATGTTGACTCATGTGGTGAAGGTCACAGCATTGAAAAAAATGATTATCTGGACCTCTTCTAATGCATTATTAAATAATTTTTGTAGCAAGGAAAATAATGTTACTTGTAAGAAGTTAAGTAAAAAAAGAAAACTTCAAACATTCAACTGAATTTTGAGACATAAAAAAACTTTTATAAGCTTGATTTTAAAAAAAACAGTAACTTAAACTTATTTAGTTTGAATTAATTTGCTTGAATTTAAATTGTTGCATTTTTTAATATTTTTAATTTGCTTATTTATTGTTGCTTCTTGTTTGTTCCTAAATTCTAATGGTTGCTTGATTGCTATATTTGAGTGATTCTGATTTAAAAATTCTTGCAATTAAAACAAGTAATTGTGATTTTTCATAATTAAATTAAAAATATGAAAATTTAAGCAGTGTTTGTTAAATTTTTAGAATTTAGACAAATAAACGAAAAGTTTTGTCTTTAAAACAGTGTTTATTTACTGTTATGCCGTCAGTAGTCAACAATAATGTTTATATTTTCTTAATTATTATTTACCTTATTTTTAATTAAAATTAATAAAACCAGCATAAATCAAAAACATGTGTCTTATTTTTCTTGTTACATTTTAAAAACTTTTAAAATCTTTATTAAAAAAAAAACAAAAACTACTTTGTGATTATCAACATTGTCATGAAGTGAGAGACATGGCTGCTACATGCTAATTCATGACTTTACTACCGTGACGTCACATTTCATCGCTTCAGCCTTGGTAATATATAGCAACGGCCTGGTTCAGCTTGAAATTTCGGCATATATCACCTCAGAAAGCTGGAGTGTACAATGGTCAAAATATTGTGATGAGAACAATAGTCTTAATATAGTGTTAATTAGTACAGAGCAAGATTTCTGAAGGTATTTCCCAAATCTATTTTTTTTTTTATTGTCTCATGAGCTTGCAGAGACCAAATTTAGCATGGTACCATGAATTTATCCAAAAAAAAAAAAAAAAAAAAAAAAATGCTTTTTTCAATTAAGATATTTTTTTATTTATTTTTAGTTGTTCTAATTTTAATTTGTTATATTTTTTCTTTTTATATTTTATAGAAAATTTTTGTTGATAGATATTTGTTGATCTTATTTATAAAAATATTTCTTAAATTATGTATTTTATGAGAAATTATTTTTAAGAACTTATTTTTATTCAGGTCTATGTATTTTATTTATGCAAGACCAAAGTTGGATATACCAGATTATTTTAAGTATGGGTAAAAATAGAGTGTCTGTTTAATAGCAAAAGAAAATGTAAGTCAGTTCTTATCAATTTTTTTTTATATTTTAGAAACAAGACTGTTCAGAATGTCATACATGGAAATGTGATTCAGCATATAATGAATTAGGAAAAGCCATGTCTATTTTAAAAAAAATGAAGTGGGTGGCACATTTTACAATAAAATAAAATAAATATCTAGCGAAATAACTTGTTTATAAATGAAATTATATATATATACATTTCATTTATAAACAAGTTATTTCGCTACCTTGGTTTCCACCACGAGTGGTTTCTTCAGGCGATTTTTAATAACTTTACCTTTTAGCATTTTTTTTTTTTTTGAAAAATATTCAAAACTTCTACAATATAATTGTATAGAACACTTTAATACAAATGTGTACTGGTCTAACCCTATTAGGATCAAAAACTAAGTATTAAACAATCAATATATATATATATGTCATCCACAGACAGATCTGTTTCACCGTATCACAGCTCATCAGTAGTTAGACTCAGATTGCTTTTTTACCCAGGATTGAAACCCAACCAAAATGGCATCAGTCGGTGACTCTACCCCTGGGCTATGGGCGTTTGGTGGAAGTAGGCAGACTTTTTAGCACATATCATTATACACACCCAATAGCTAGAGTGCTCTAATTCATTTCACTTAAATGAGTGATGTGTACATGCCAGAGTAGCTACTGTTTATCAAAGTCTACTATTTTTCCAGAGTGCTCAATCAGGGTGTGAGAGCGTGTGTGTGTGTGTGTATATATATATATATATATATATTTATTTGTGTATTTAGGCAGCAAATTCTCTTTTAGGCATGTCAGATTAAATAAATTGCAAATATTATATCCACTTAGTTTTAATAACATTTCATACTCATGGACAATCATTCGTCTATTATGACTGAAAGATGTAAGAAATGCACTGTCACTTTTGCAGTTGATTTTATTATCCATTTCTAAATGTTCCCAAGTACTTACAATCTCCTCCAAAGATCTTCTTCAGGGGTGTAAGTTGTAACAAAAAATAACCACAAAACTGTGTTGCTAAAAATTACTGTAAATTTTTCTTTTTGCTTCAGATGTAATAGTTGAAAAATCTCTTAGTCTTCATTAGAATGTGAAAATTATCCCCTATGGAATTTTTTTTTAGGTTGTGATGTCATGATCATGCACATATTAAAGCATGAAAAAACTTCTTTTTATGAACATTTTAGAACATTACGATGGTATTCATAGCTGATTCTATTAATTGATGGCTTAAGTTTTTTAATGAATATTGTCTTGAGGATCTGTAGTTTGCATTTCTTGTTTTCTTGGTGCAATATAGTTGTGTTATTGATCATTATTTTTTATATTGTGTATGTGGACAGGAATGTTGTAGATGTCTCAAAATGGACAAATGGTTAAATGTGTGATGTTAGACATCTTGTTAATGTAGTTTTTAACATATATATTTGTTTTTGTTTGAGATACATTCTTCCAAGGGACATTTGAATTGATATATTGGTTTTATATAATACATCAGTTGGTGGAGAGGAGTTATTATAGATAATTAAATTAGTAGTATTCTATTTATTATAATATATTATTCATTTTTATTAAGATCCACAGGAGATATATTAATGCAAATGAGTTTTTTATGATTTTTTCATCCTGTTTGTAGTTATTGTGCATCTGGTTGTAATATAAGAGTTTGATATATTTAGGGTCTTTTGTGGAAGTACAATATATTGTTTGATGTGTGTTAAGGTTAATACACAATTTAAATAACCAAGTATAAATTAACTCCTTCACAAAAAGATTTTTTTACTCTGAACTAAAAAAAATGTTAAGCAGACTCATTAATAATGACTTCACCAAAAGACCCTAAATATATCAAACTCTTATATTGCAACCAGATGCACAATAACTACAAACAGGATATAAAAAAATAAAATAATCGCATTTGCACTAATATATCTCCCGTAGATCTTAAAATATAAAAATAAAAATTAATATATTATAAAAAATACAATACTACTAATTATCTGTAATAACTCCTCCTAACCAACTGATGTATTACATAAAAACCAACATTCTATGTCAATTCAAATGTCCCTGGGGAGAATGTATCTCCGACAAAAAACAAATATATAAGTTAAAACAACTGCATTATCAAGGTGTTTTACATTACACATGTTAGACCATTCGTTTATTTCAAGACATCAACAACATTCCTGTCCACATTCACAATATAAAAAAATAATTATCAACAACACAACCGACACCAAGAAAACAAGAAATACAAACTACAAATCCTCGAGGCAATATTCATTAAAAAACTTAAGCCGTCAATTAATAGCAGCAGCTATGAATACTGTAGCAATGTTCTAAAATATTTATAAATAGAACAGTTTTTTCATGCTTTAATCTGTGCATGATCATGACATCACATGAAAAAAAAAATTCCGTAGTAGATAATTTTCACATTCTAATGAACACTAAAAGATTTGTCAACCATTATATCTGAAGCAAAAAGAAAAATTTACAGTAATTTTTAGCAACACAGTTTTGTGGTTATTTTTTGTTTTTATTTTTTGTTTTTATTTTTTGTTACCACAACTTGCACCTCTAAAGATGATCTCAGAAGGAGATTGAAAATACTTGGTAAACTCGTGAAATGGATACTAAAATCAACTGTAAGAGTTACAGCACATTTCTTACATCTTTCAATCATAATAGATAAAAGATTATCCATGAATTTGAACAAATTTAAAAATAAAAAATAAGCAGATATAATGTTTGCAATTCACTTAATCTGACTCAGCTGGAATTTGTATTGTCATTAGATTTTTAAGAAAATCATGAGAACTGCATTGTCTACAATCTAAATAAGACTGTATAGATTTAATAAAGCGTAAATAGGAGATGATCTCGTAAGTGCCACTTCTAGTTTTTATCTATACTTACACATCAGGAAAGTTATTTTAAATTAAGAAATAATGAAATTTGTAATTCTAAAAGTTGACCTGATTTTAAATAAGTTGCCAAATTGATATGCATATATTAAGTCATGAAAAGATTGGAAACAATGCAGTATAGTAATGATGTTAGTTCATCTGTGAAGGAGAAATTTCTTCATTTACATGATCACAGTTACTTAGAAATGTATCAAGTATTTGCAATGCTGAAATTTGAACTGGCCTACTATTACAATAGTCATTCTAACAATCCTGTACTGCTCTAGTAAGTATCTGACCCGTTCTGCTATCCTCTACCTTTACAAGAGCTAGATCAGACTGAAAATGGAGTATTGATCTCTACTGGCA
The DNA here is from genome assembly GCA_037127315.1 of Ascarosepion bandense. Lineage (NCBI taxonomy): Eukaryota > Metazoa > Mollusca > Cephalopoda > Sepiida > Sepiidae > Ascarosepion > Ascarosepion bandense. The sequence continues at coordinate 83,476 of JBBBDQ010000524.1, read as the reverse complement.
GCAAACTGTCTGCATACGGACAGGTAATGAATTCAGCAGATTTACAAAGATAGAAAGGGGTGTAAGACAAGGATGTGTCTTTTCACCGGATCTATTCAACTTGTACAGCGAGACTATTTTGAGGACCCTAGATGTTATGTAAGGATTTGTCATCGGAGGCCACAATTTGAACAACATAAGGTATGCAGATGATACAGTGCTGATTGCAGACATGGAAAGGAAACTACAAGACCTCCTACAGAAAGTAGCTAAAGAGAGTGACAAAAAAAAAAAAAAGGACTACAAATAAACTGCAAGAAAAATGAAATCATGGTCATCAGCAAAAACAGCAATCCAAAATGCCAAATACAGGTGGGGGATACTAAAATCAAGCAGGTACAAAAATTTAAATACCTGGGAAGTGTTCTAACAGAAGATGGAAAGTAAAACACAGAGATCTGAAGGCGAAATGGCATGGCGAAGGAAGTGTTCCAGAAGCTGAGTAAAGTATTAAGACACAGGAAACTTTCACAAGAAACAAAGAAGAGAGTACTAGATTGCTATGTGATGTCAGTTCTTCAATATGGCAGTGAATGTTGGACAATATCAAAGATGAAGGAAAAACTTGAAGCAGCTGAAATGTGGTTCTACAGATATCATGGACTGAGCTTGTGAGCAATGATGAGGTACTGGAAAGAATGAAAATGAAAAGGAAATTAATACTGAGCATCAAGAAAAGACAATTGAAGTTCCTGGGACATGCAATGAGGAAGGAGGGCTTGGAGAACCTGATACTAATAGGCCAGATAGAGGGAAAAAGAGACAGAAGAAAGCAGTAGATAACATAATTGAAGGGCCTGAGTAGGTGGATGACAGAACGGATGTTGCGAGATGTTACAGGTGAAAGCATGCTAAGATCCACCAGGGATAGGGAGACGTAGAAGTCTATGATCGCCTCCATCCTGAAAGGACAAGGCACATAGAAGATCCCAGTTTTCACTTTCCAATTTTGATAGGGCCCAAAAGTGTGTGTCCCCTTGTGGTTTATGAATTATTTTCCACCCTATAATATCTTTCCCCACAGACCAAACATTGCAAGCCTCTCACTGCTCTGCTATATTAATGGAAAGTGTTCAGATGAAATACATTCCATAGTTCACCAGTTCTAACCTTCAGGGCTAAGACCTACCATGCCATGCACATTGTAGCATACCATCCTCATTTCCTTCATATTCTACTGATGAGATGCAAGTTCTAGTTGAGCAGCTTTATCCCACAAGCCACTACTTTATGGAATTCTTATGAGGAAGCTTCCCTGATCCCTACAGGCTTAAACTGTTTTATTTTAGGGTTAACCATCATTATCTTACCCCCACATATCTCCATAAACCATGTTTCTTGTTCAGTAATCCTCAACCTGTAGTAGCTCTTAGACTTTGTACAATCACTTTTAGAAAAGATATGAATTCCCTTCATCACCTGACTGTGCTTTCAAAATGCTGCTGAAATTTCAGTCAAATTAAAAAGAGGAAGTGAATACTCATCAAGCTTAAATTAAGCACGAATGATATAGATAATAATTGATGGGATTCAGTAAATACAATTTGATGTCTGTAACAAATAACTGAGACTGCAGATACACTTAACTAATTGAAATGACCTTTTCATATCTCCAACAACACTACTATTACCACACTTGGTCATAATTACAAAATTAAAATATTCATTTGCATCATAAAAAGATCTAGCACCAAAGCAGCATTTAAACTTTACTCAAAAAGTTGCATGTAAATACTATGTATTTGAGCATATATATAAATCTGAGATCAAATGTTTAATTACAGTGCAATAAATATTTAATTTTGTGATTTATACAAACTAAGTAGTTTCAACAGCAATATCAAAAGACAATTTAAATAGTATGTTCATATTTTACAATATAAAAATAACCTAAAATTGATAAATTAAGAGAATCAGAAGCAGTTACATACTGCTGATCAACATGTCTTTATGAAACTTATGTTTCATAGAAAGCATATATGCAAAAACTATTCCAAAGAAATTTAAATAATACATTGAGAATGTTAGATCTTGAGCTGTTACTTTACACATGTATGGATTATCACTTGGGGTTAATTTGAAACAACAACTAAATATTTGTGCAGTCTACAATTAAATTTATTAGCACTACAAATATTGTCAAAATCAGGAAAGAAGTCATAAAAATTCGTCAAGACTGCTAAAATTAGTTTAAGGATATTATATATATATATATATATATATATATAACGGTCATGTCAACGATCACCGAAGTTAAGCAACGTTGAGCCTGGTCAGTACTTAGGTGGGTGACCACTTGGGAATACCAGGTGCTGTTAGCATTCACGAATGTGCGTTGGGGTGCGGTGGATGTCGGCTTGGAAGGGGAAATCGGTGAGCCGAGTTCCAATTTCAGTCAAGCACGCTGCATTCACTTGCGCACTGGTACCCTTGGGAAAGGTATTAATCCGTTCGTTCCCTCCAATTATGGGTTAAATAATTGAGGTCTGCTGTTCGTTCGATTTGTGGCAGTCATCTGCACCAATTGTTTGTTATCAGCAGTTCCAAGAAGTGTGGATGGTACTACACAATGCCTTCACCACTATAAACAAATCTCTGTGTGGTTGTCTTGCTGGAAAAAGGTTGAACCCTCATACGTTGAACGCGACGGGAGAATCCATTATATATATATAAAACACCTGATGATAAAGTTATAATCCCCAAACATTCATGTTGGCAAATGGTAATCTTTGACAAAGACCAAAATTTGTGGAGTGTTATCCAATGAAAATAAAGCTGAACTGTTTTGGTACAATGACCAGGAAAAAAATTGGTTTGTTTGGGAACTATTCAACCATTTTGAATATCAAAAAAATTGTATGCATGGCCTTGATATACTTTGGCAATCAATCATTTGGGACCTTACTGCACATACAAAACCAAATACTCCTTTTGGATTACTCATTTGGAAGTGAGACACCAGTGAGTGAGCTTATATACAGAGATGTCTACTGCAAAGCATGTTGGCAAAACCTCACATCACCCAGGTCTGCTAACCTTCTTACAATCCAAATTTAACTCCTTATGACTTCTAGATTTTAACAAAGCTAAAAATCACCATTAAAGGTGGAAAAAAAATTAAGAACATTATATGACAGCTGATTGTGATCATTCAAGAGAACTTCAAAGACTATTTTGAAAAATGAAAGGAACATTACAACACCTGTATGAGAGCACAAGGGGATTACTTTAAAAGACAAAGACAAAACTATTTTTATCTTAATATTAAATAGTTGGACACTTTTCAGATAAAGCTTGTATGTCACAAAACCCAAGCAACTTCTTTTAGCCAAAGACTATCATTCATACAGTGAAGCATGGTGGTGGTAACATTATGCTGTGAAAGTGATTTTGTTGCCTTCATGACGTTGAAGACTATTTGAGAAAAAAACTTGAAATCTTCAGGAAAATGTTTAAAATTATATTAAAAAAAACCCTCAAATGTAGTGTCAAGCTGGCTGAAAATTAAAGTTCTAGAGTGGTTGTTACAGAGTCCTTTCACTGAAATTTGTGGAAAGCATTAAGTGTCAGGTGCACTCTAGAAAACCAGCAAATCTCAGATTTAATGAAATTTTATAAGGAAGGATAAGAAAAAAATGTCATTAGAATTTTAAAAAGCTGGTTGTGAATCATAAGAACCACTAAGTGACAGAAAAGAAATAACATGCAACCAAACATTCAACTGGTATAAAAACATTTTTGACTTCATCACTTTGTCCTGTTTGCATTATTGGTATTGTAAAACTTGAGTAAATCATATCTGAATTGCCTTCTTTTTCACAACCTACACACGTGGATCAAGTCTGTAGTCAACAGTTTACATGACATTTATTTTTAAATAATTCCCTTCTTTGTCAGTCCACTTAATTCAGTGGTAAATATGAATCGTTGAACTGAAAATTTCAGATCAAAATTCAGATAATTATATGTTAGGCTACAAATTCATTGAACTACTCTTGAGATTATCAAAGTTGTTTTATTTTGTATATTTTTTGTAAATGTATTTACATTTGAACTATTAACCTCATCTTATCAGAAAGTTTCAGCTGCTGCACCCTCCAGCCTACAAGTGATTGTTGATTTAGGTAGCCTTAAAAAAATTTCAAAGTGAAACCCTTATTTAATCTGCAGGGGTAGATTGCACCTGTACCGTTGATTATGTCTAGCTCTTATTTAGTACTGCTCAGATAATACTCCTATTTCTGCTGAGTCTAAGTTTGCACTAGCCTAGTGGATTAAAGCATTGGTTAGTGAATTCGGTGATAAAATAATTGAGTTCAATCTATTAGTCAGGTAGTACAAACTGAGACTTAGTGTAAACAGGGAGGAAGGGGCAATAACTGAGAAATACTAAATAAAAACTAAAATATCCTCAGACGTGGACAGCAGAACAAAAGCATCTGAAGATGAAATAAAGGATTCAGTTCAAAATTCCCTGAAGATTAGCCATATCAACAAGCATCTGATGAAGACCAGAGTACACAATGGCCAAAACATTGTGATAATAATAAAGACGAGAATAATAGTCCGAATATAAATAACTCCTCATACCAGAAATTCAGGAATGTAGATACAATTTCTATAAAATTATTGCACTGTAGATAAACATAAGATCTCAATTATGCATATGATTATACTGAGTAGCAAGGTGATTGATTGATCCATTCATTTTTTATGGTTTACCAGTACAGGTGATTTAGCACTAGAACATATTTTTTAACATTGTAAGAATTTTTTGAGATGATAATGGTTTTAGTGATACAAGTCTTACCAATTAACTCATAGCTGGGGATAGAATAAATAGATTCATATCTTTTCCAAGGGTATTTGTGTATAAATTAATATAATGACCCCAATGGGAATTGAAACTACTCTTTGATTTAAAATTTCAAACCATTATGCATTACACCACCTGCACATCCAAACGGTTATCCAGGCTTGACATTGCTTAACTTTAGTTACCACACAGAAACCAGTACTTCAATGTAGCTCTAAGGTGGTGATATTACTATTATTATTAATACTATTATTAAATAACAATAAAATTCTAGTTTTCCCCACTGTCAGAGTCAGTTAAGTACCATATGTGATGCACACTTGGACAATCATGTCTCAAAAGAGACATGACTGATTGGGCAGAAGATTTTCTCGGAGCAGTTTGCCATTACTTTCTGTGGTAGACTGGTTGCCAAACAAAGCTATAAAATCAAATCTGTCCTGCTATTTAATCCATAACTGGAGAGAGAGAGAAGATGGATTAATACCTTTCTCAAGAGTATTAGTGCATATGTGAATGCAATGAATTCAACTGGAATTCGAACTTGGCTCTCTGATTTCTTGTTTGATATCCACTGCACCACAATGCACAGAGTCAGTCAGTTAAGTGCTATACGTGATACACGCTTGGGCAATCATGTCTCGAAAGAGACATGACTGACTGGGCAGAAGATTATCCCGCAGTAGGTTGCCATTGCTTTCTGTGGTAGACTGGTTGCCGACCAAGGCTATAGAACCCAATCTGTCCTGTTATTTAACCCATAACTGGAAGGAATAGACGGATTAATACCTTTCCCAAGGGCATTTGCGCGTAAGTAAATGCAACGAATTCAACTGGAATTCAAACTCGGCTCCCCGATTTCTCGTTCCAAGCCGATATCCACTGCACCACAATGCAGAGTAGTAAGCAATAACTTGAAAATTATCATGGAGTTACATTTGTGTAAAAGACACTAAAGAATGTTAAAAAAAGAATACATAAAGATATACTAATTGGCCCCTTGAAAGTACAAGTATTAACTATTAAAAATATTCATTACCTTATGCCTCTGCTCATATCCTCTCATTCTCTTTATTCTTTCAGTGCCTATTCATGTTATACAAATATGAATATTTTTCATTGCATCCCCTTTTTTCACACTTTCATTCAAGAAAGAATTTAAATAGGTAGACATTTTTACATCCCCATCTGCCTTTTAATCTTTTATCTATTGTCTGTCTATACCCAGCCAGCAAAACCTGTTTCATCACTTGATAGATAAAGAGAGTTTTGCTTTTCTCTTCACTCTAGTTTTCTTATATAATTCATATCCTCCTCCCTTTCTTTTCTAAATTCCTTTCCACTAAATTCATATAAGTTTCCGCAGTCAGATAGAGTAATTAATTCTTGCTCAGAAGGGCAGGAGATTCTGTACAGGTGCTACACTCTCATCTTGGGTAGAAATTTTTGTCATATAGATAAAAGCCGAATAGTAGTAGAAAAATTATTAGTTTGTATTATTTTTAAACCTCTAAAATTTGTAGGTTTCTTATTTTTAATGGCAGCACAATATTTGTACAAACAACGTTTTCATTAAAAAAAAAAAAAAAAAAAAAAAAAAGTAATAGTTCCATTAAAAACATGACCATATACTAATAGTTGTTTTATGCCTCCCATGAAACATAAAAATACAACTTTGTTGCACCACAAAATATTTGTTTTTAAATAATCAAACTTAAAGCAGAAAATTACTGCAAATTGGTCTTCAGAAAAATCCCATACTCATAACACTTGAAGATTAGAGTTATCAGTGAAAATGTCATGCTTAATAAAAACTAGCAGTATAGCCTGGCATTGCTCGGGTGTAATGAAAGCTTTAAAACTAATCTATAGCTCAGACTCTTTGGACGTAGGCATGAAAGACTAAAAAGCAATAGTTGTCTCCAGTTAAAGCGAAACCGTAGACTGAAAGAAAAATGAATGGATGTAAGTCAAATTTTGATTTCCTGGTATTGATATCAAATAAGTTTTTTTTTTTAAGGCTAAATAAGTCCTCTGAGTAAATGGTATTATGGCTGAGACTAAGAACTACAATTATACCTACTTAGAGTCAAATCCAAAGCAAAAACTAAAATGAAAGGGCTGAAAAACTGATTTTGATCAGACCCAGTATATATTATCGATTTTCTGCACTATTGTAAGAACTGCAACCTTGAAATTTCTGAAGACCATTTCTTATGACTTTGTTTATGAGTGTATCAAATTTAGTTAAAATCGGACCACTCTTTCTATCACCCAATTTCTTCAATTATCGATTTTCGATATTTATCGGGGGTACCTCAACACAGAACCTAGCTAAGAACACTCGCAGACGCTTATAATACAACTGTGTAAATTTTCAAGAAAATCGGTTCAGCAGTTTCGGAGTCTATAGGTAACGGACACACACACACACACACACACACACAGACAAAGTTCCATTTATAAATAAGTTTAGATAAGCAAATTATCAAAAACTTCCAATATTTTGTTCCACTTGGTTAGGTACAAAAATAAAATAGTGCATGTCACTTGTGCTTAAACAAAATTGATTTAAATAGAATTACTTATCAGACAATTTTTACAAAGGATGAAACCAACTTTGAAAAGCAAGTAATCAATGCTCGGTTAACAAGCAAAAGTGGGATTATTTCTGTTGATATTTTAATATCTATTTAAATCATTTTCAAGAAGGTATTATTTATCAAAATATTTTTCACTAGGTTTAATTTTTTTTATCATTTGACCATAATGCAGTCACTAAAGTGTATGATTAGTTTACTTGAATATAACACAGCTTAGTCAAAATTACAATAATATTTTTTATTGAGAAAAAAAGAAAAGAAAAAAGTAATTGATGATTTAGTCAATTAAGAATATTATGTCTCCCACTAAAATACTTTCCTAAAAACATGTGAATTACTAAATTTGATGCAATTAATTATTACTCAAAATATTTAACATGATTAATAGTGTTTTAAATCCGTTTTTAAAACAAATTTGGCAAATTAAAAGTTGAATTTTACTTAAAGAGTAGAACAGTGAAATATCAAGATTAGTGAATTCTGACATGAATAACAATATTTTTTTTATATAAAAATAACATATCTACCAATTCAAGTTAGTGTTTTAAGATAGATCGCTTATCACATCTACAATAGAAATTTAAATCAGCAAGTTAGAGGTCAACTTGATTAAATATTGCTGCTACTGATATTGCTCTTATGATTATCAGCTGATCTATCTTTCAAGGTGAGGCAGGGATGCAAATTTTAGGGGTTATGTGTTCAAATTATTGACACAGCTGAAAGTAATCATTCACCTTCATTTTATGACTGATTTTCAACTGAATTTTATATCCTAAGTGTACAATCCAATATTCAAGGGATGTAGATACAATAAAGTAATTGTTTGGTAATTTGTTATAAATAAATAAAAAAATCAACCATTTGCAGCCTGATCAACAGATTCTGTATTTACTTGGTATACAAGTGATCAAAACAATTTATGGTGAAACTATTTTGTGAATCAGCTCAACAATTTTACAGTATAATGCAAATGTTTTCTGTTGTGACTCATGTTATCTTTCATTGGAAGACCCGTGATTAAAGCGATAGACTCATGAATGTCCGAGCTAAGTGGACTAAATAAAAAAAGATTTTTCAAAAAGGCAAACGTGTGTTTAAATACATCGATATGTAAACCAAGTATTTGTAAGTCTAAAGCACAAGGCACAACAAAAAGCAGTTCATGCAAAACACAATAAAAACAGCATTTAGACATTAGCTGAACAGACTGAAATACCAAGATATCTGGAAAGAATACTAACCTAGGCAGTGAAGGGTAACAATGACAAGAAATTACTAATTATGCAGAACAGAGATCTTGCTGGGTGGAACAGTTCAAGGAAATCTTAAACTGACTAACAATTGTCCTTGATATGCCATCAACAAACAGTTTAATGTGTCTGGTGAGCAAAGTTGAAATCATCAAGACCTTCAAAAACAACAAAGTTTAGAGTCAAGATAGTATCTTTCCTGAGACACTTAAAGTAAGCCCAGCAACATCAGTAGAGAGGCTTATACCCTCTCCTGCAGAAGATAGAGCAGTTGGAACAAGTTTTAGCAGGTTGGAAGTAAGGATATGTAGTGAAGCTACTCAAGAATACTGATCATTTCCATTGTGGCAACTGGTGAAGAATCATGATCTGATAAGTCAGATTAAAGAAAGTGAAGGATACCTTAGATAGGAAACTGAGATCAGCACAAGCAAGATTCTATACAGACAACATCATGACATTATGCATCATTAAATGGCAATCCTATGTCAATATAACATTCATAAATTTTGAAAAAGTTTTATAACAGTGTGGATTGAGAAACCAACCATCTGAAAATTGATACATCACTACAGGATTCCTTTGAATTTTTCAATTATTCCACATTTGTACAAAGAATCCACTTATATGGAGAAGTGCAAGATTTTGTACTTGACACCAGGGCAAGACAGGCTGTCTCCAACAATCTTCTTGATAGTCATTAAAAGAATAATCATGGCTAGTAATACAGGTATGTAGTGGACACTCATTAATCAACTGGAGAACCTCAATTTTTTTAAAATATCCTTTTCTACAAATATACTAATACGATTATGGAGAAATAAGAAAGTCTGCTGCAACAACAACAACAAAGAGTATTTCAAAAGGACAGTTTTTCTGTTGACACCACTATTATTATATATTACTGTGACTCCCTCAAAGTTTATTTACAAGATAATATTTGAAAAAAATACAAAATAAAGTAATAAATCTTTATTATTTATTTTATAAATTTGAAAAGATATTTATAAAATTCTACAAAGTTTACAAAATATGAACAAACTACAATACAATATTTATTATTTAACACAAATAACTATGAAAACAACTTTTTATTCATAATTTTGAAAAAATATTTATGAACAATAATGTAACGAAAGAGTCAGTGGTCTGATGAAGCAAATATACTACAGAAAATTGTTAGCACAAAAAGAACTGCTATAAGTATCAGAAACTATGCTAATTTTCTTCCCTCTGAGTCTGGCGTGACCAATCAGAAAATTAGCCTGGTAAATAAAGGTTGTTGCTTTTGCTTAATGGGATAGTGATTTTTCAAACTTTGAGTGAAAAGGATGATTTGAACTAGTGAGTGAAAGTGCAATTTTTGCTGTTGCACAGGGAAGGTTGGATTTTGTACCCAGTTTTTTGTTATGATTTAACTTGGGTTTTTTTTTTTATTTCTATTATATAATTTTATAAAAATATCTATGAACAATAAAACAAGAAAATTTAAATAAACATATTTCTGGACATCATAGATTTTCATCTCAAATTATTTTATATCTCAGATTACTTTGTTTCAATTTTTTTTTTTTTTTTAATAATTATGATTTAGGATCAAGGATGCTTAATCAATAAAAATGCAAGGCCTGAAATGATAACAATTATAAGTTACACTCCTTCCTACTCATTTTTGAAAAATTATTAAATCTCCACTAATTTTCTAAAAACGCCTATAAAATCTCCCAATACAAGATTTATTGTCAGCAAAGTGCTGAAGAAATGTCAAAGAGTGAACACTAAACACTTTAACTAAAGAAATTGGTGAAGCTAGCAAACAGTGTTCTTTGGAACGGTTGGCAAAACATTAACCAAAAAGTATAAAATAACAGTGTCAAGGGTAACGCCCCCTACACTGTTTTCTTTTTGCAGACATGAAGGTTAAATTTTGCCAGATTGGTTATAAGATTAATACAGAGAAAACACATTCAACACATCTGGAACTCCAAGGCAGTATCCTTACAAAATAAAATAAGAGTCTTTAACACCAACAAGAATGCAGTTCTCCTGTAAGGATCAAAGTCATAGAGAATGACTAATGCCATTACCAACAGATGTCGATGACATCCTGAATATCAAAGGTCTGGAATTTACAACACCAACCTACAAGAGAGAAACTAATCAGAGCACCCGCCCTGACTTCAACCAGGAGGTAAAGAAAGAAAAGTAGAAGCAGATCTAATAGTATGTAAAACCAGCTGACAATGCTGCAAAACAGGTAGTGAACAGGAATCTACAGAAAAAAACAAAAAAAACAGCAGATTGATATATTGCTACAGCCCAATGGTTCACAAGAGTCTACAGGAATAAACAAAAATCAGTAAGAATATAACACACTGAATATTGTATTAGAAGTTATTTTTTTTCAACCCTCACTTTTTTTTTTATAATCATATCGCCCCAAGCAAGGTATTTTACTGCCACTGTTTTGCAGGGGGTTACATAGAAGGAAAGTTATGAGAAAGAGTGACAGGTCATAGGGGTGTCAGGAAGTGGGTAAGAGAAGGATGAGAATACTGAATAGAGTGGAGTGGATGGGAAAGGAGCATGAGAGCACGGATGCAGGTTAGTGAGATAGGAGATGACTATTGACTTTACATTTAAATTCTTGGAGATTTTAGCTGTCAGGAAAGCAAGTATATGGAAGGGAATTCCACAGGCAGAAAGTGCGAGAAAAGAAGCTAATGAAGTAGAATTTGCATTTACAATTTATTGGTTTCACAGTAAAATGGTGGGACCTAGTTCCTAATCTTGTAGCTTAAGTAAATATAGGAGGCACCAGTGAGCTAAGTTCATCAGAGCAGAAGCCGAAGACTTAAATCTAAAATTATGTCCCATTTTTAAAAAACAAAGTATATGATGACAACAATGAATTAAATAAAACTGTTACTATTTTACTAAACTACAGTAACTCAAGGCTCATGCATAAATCAGTGATTAAAGACAGTGAGATAACTATGGGTTGTTAGTTCTTCCATTTTACTCAAAAGAGGCTCCCTCACAACAAATCATTTTATTAAAGCAGACATATTAAAAAACAATTAATAACAAAATATATAATACCATATAAAATAAAGAACAATTAAAAAAACAGCTAAAGCAGTTTATTGGTACTCTTTCATAAAAGAAAAAAATGTACAAACCCAGACAAATTTTATTTGCAAAATAATATAACATTAATGGTGGCTAATTACTGTTAAGCCAACTAACTTTCTACTTATAAAGAGATGGCTAGTAGGACTTAATGTACACTGAGTCCACTTTCAAGGGACAAACAGAATTAGCCCTACTCAGCACTGAAAACATTACTGAGCAGCTAGCTGGTTTTTAATCAAATATTCAGCCATGCATTATCACATTAGGAAAGTTTAATGAGTGTAACCCCTCACCCCCACCAAAAAGGACATATCAAACAGACACTTTTTTCTGTTAACACCAGTCCCTCAGCAATTTTCATTATTTCAAAATCACTAAAACATAAAACTGAATTTATACTTTTTTTCTAGGCTTTCAACCTTTTTACTCAATGTGCCTGATAAAAGCATATGAAAGAAAATACAGGAAAATCCTTCCTTTTCAAAATTTATACTTATAATTATTTGTCATTAAGTGGTTGTTTAAAATTTCTTCATGATTAACAGAGAGCAGTTTAGTTTTAGAAATGTTCAAATTAACAAGTCATTCTTTACCTTAGTTAACAAGACTGTAGGTTTTTTTGTTTTTTTTTTAAAATCAACTGCCAATTTGATCTTATCAAAATGATAGCCATTTTCCCCCACACCCCAACAGATCTATGAAGTCATCTTTTATGAAATTAATGAAAGTTCAACACTAGGTCCATGAAAGTCAACTTTAATAAGATTATGTATTGACAAATAGCAATGGGAATTTCTTTATGTCTGGTAATGGCAAAGATATTTGTTGGCTTTTTAAAACAAAATTTGCTTGCATGCACTGAAAACTCAATTATATTAGATATGCGGAGGACATCTTTTGCATGTTTAAAAATGAGTTGAAGCTGGAGTGTCTTATAAGTCACAATACATTGAATCATGTATTGCATTTTACAACTGAAAAGGAGAAAAAAATGTGATCTCCTTTTTCTTGATGTCATGATGCACAGATAAGATACAGGATTTCTAATTGCAGAAACAATCCTTTATGTAGGTACCTCCACTAACTCACTAAGAAAATGTGAATACCATGATGAAAAAAATGCCCAAAACTTGATAAAGTTTTATCCTCAAAATGTTTGTTATTATTAAGAAGAAAGACCAAAGTATTAAGTTGTCACACAAAAAAATGACACATTTTGGGCTGTTAATTGATCCAGTCATCTAACTATATATATATATATATATAAAATCTTTATTTCTAACTTTTTCTTTTCCGATAATTTTTCTTTCAATATAGTGTTACTCATTAAACCAATGAAAATTATTACAATGAAATAAGTCAAGTAACCTTACTGCACAAGTACAAACTGGGAAAAAGAACTATTTTTGCATCAAAATATTACATGCAATGAGAAATAGATATTCTTTGACAACAGTAAAAGAGTGGGTCAGCAGTTAGATGCAAGTGAATCACCAAAGCAATACTCCAAAACCTGCTCTGCACCCTAAAAAGTTAATAGTTACTGTATAGCGGCCTTTCAAAGGAGTTATTCAGGATTCATTCTTGCCCCAAAGGAAAACATTAACAGCAACCTCACATTGTGGGGAAATAAAGTGAATGCATGAAAAAAAAAAAAAAAAAAAATACATCCTAGACTTATGAATAGGGACACATGGTTGCACGCTTCTCAATCAAGTCTAAAAAGCTACATAGCCAGAATTATGAAATTTTGTTTCATCCTCAATATTCACCTGATATCGGTCCTATGGGTTATCACTTATTTAAGCATTTTAACTTTTTAATATGCAATAAAACATTTTTCAATAAGGAAGAAGTAATTGAAACATTTGAACTGTTTATCACATTTATGTTTAAAATATTGCAAAAATGCATTTTTTAACATTTAGCTGCTTATTTAAGCTGTTGGCACATTGACAGATGGATGTTTAGCTAATGTCATGCAGACAACCCAATATTTTTTCAATTATTTTATTAAATTTGTCTATTTTTTCTAGCATGTTTTAAATTTTTAATAAAAAACTTGTTTTTCTCTTGCATCAGAGGTGGTGAAGAGATCAGTATAGAAAATTTTAGTGTCTTTTTACAGTAAAAAACACTAATTTGGAAATTCTTGCAAAAATCAATTGTCAAAATTTCATGAAACTTTCAGGACTTATTCATAAAATTGAAAAATTAAATTCACCATATTTATATTCATTAAAAGCAAAACTAACTGGAGAATTTAAATTCTTCATTTTTTTTTTTTTGTAAAACAGAAACACCATTTACTGAAAATTTGCTCTGAATCATAAAATAAAAAAAATCCAATAAAGACATTATTTAATTAAAGAAGCTTTTAATTGCTTTTATAAATAAGATATATTAAGGATACTACTGTCTTAGAAAAGTTTGTTTTTTGATGAACAATGAATTTTTACAAGAATTGTTTCCATTGTTTTCTAAACGTTAATAATTTATTAGGCTTTAAATTTTTTAAGATTTTGTATTAATATCACCTAAAAGGGTGAAATTAAGTAAAAACTATATTTACTAAACATAAATGGAAGAAGCTTTGTACAAATCATCAAACAACAATACTTTAAAAAGCATTTTGAAATTTTTTGTATAAGTGTGCCAATAATTTTGTAAATATGGCTGTTCAGACACGATTTTATCATAAGAGTGATAACAATAGTAAATTTACAACTAAACACATTTCACATTTCAATAAAGCATTAGATTACAGCTGCTAATAAATATTATTGTTAAATTATTTTCTCATGTTCAAAGGTTCAGAAATGCCATATAAAATTTGTACTCCCATTCTTGTAAAATATTTTAACATTTTTATAAAATTTATCAATTTCATATCAAACATATCTGCCTGTTTTGATTTAATCAAATCTTTTAATTTAATATTTAGAATAAGTTACTGAGAGTAGTAATTTATTTATTCACCAAGTGAAAAATGAGTTTATAAATGTGAATATGTAGTCTTCACATTTTACCCATTATTCAATGATCTATGTTTATTTTCTACTTTTCTTTTGCGTAAAAACCCAACTCTATTGTACTGATTGGTATAAAAAAATAAAAAATAAAAAAAAAATCACTCAAATGTGTAAATATCTAATTATGTATTGTGAGTTAGCCAACACTGATAGTATGCTTTTTTTTAAACTACTTTTTTTACAACTTATCAACACCATTTTAAGTATTGTTTAAGTTCTAAGGATAAGAAAATTTTGCATTGTTGACTTGATGGACTGGAGGTAAATTTATCCACATTTATAGGTTTCAACCATAAACCAGAATTTGGCAACTTTACAAAGTGAAACTAGAGACAGATTTAGTTTATGCTGCTATAATCAAGGAAATTTATCCTTGTTACTCTTTAACTCTTTTGTTGAATTTGATATCTTTTAGAAAGTGAGCCTTACAAAATTTATCACATAGACATATTTCTGCTTTTGAGATCATTTGTTTATTGATTTTCAACATAATACTTTATTTTCAGAAAAAAATAAAGAGCTTCTTAAAACAACTGAAATTTATTTAGCAAATCTCACACTGCCCTTACCAATCCACAGCACACACAAAGATGAAATAATGTTTCTGGGGGAACAATCAGTCTAGGCTTATGAAATTGTCACATTTTTTCTCTAATGCTGGATTCCACAATAATACCCAAAAAGGTAACCATTCTTGCCTAGAATCTTCCCAATAAATTCAATTTCATTCTAATTTTGTTACTGAGCATATTATCAAGGCTTGTTGAATGAAGGTTTTTAAAGTTGATTTTTCTGCTGTTTAGAATTGAAGGAATCCTCTGGGTATAAAGGTATGTGCTTCTGCAGATTCATGATATTTGAAATTATTTGAAGATTCATGATATTTGAAATTAATTTTTTTAAATGAAAAATCTTGCTTGAAACTTTTATTTTAATTTCATGCTAATTGATTAAATTTGATATTTCCAATAATCAAAATACTTTGCTGTACTGCAAAAATAATTTAAATTGATTAGAAGTAATTTTCATTTTGAAATTGTTGACATTAGCACAATTTTTAGTCACCTATCACTTGAATGTAATTCTCTTTATTAAAATAAATCCTAAAAAAATGTAGGAAAATATTGTCTTATGTAATATTTTCCAACACAAGCAAGAAAAAATATCAACAAAAATACAAATCAAGCATTTAGCAAAAAAAAATCTCTTTGGTTGGCAGTAATGAACAAATTATTTAAACTGCAGATATTTGAATATACTCCAGTCCAATAAAGTTCCTTTGAGAGAAAGAAACATTTTTTTGTTGCTTGTAGCAGTCAACAAAATTATTAGGAACAATACACATGATTGGTTACAAAACTCAAAACTATATATTTTGTTAACAGAATGTGTAGCTAAAAGTGCATGCAGTGAATTGAAAATATCAAGTGACAAGTCTTTAAAAATACAATTTCATATAGTTATCATAAGTGAATTCTTTAAAACTTTGTATTTTCATGTAAAATCTGACAGGAACTGGTCTTGTTTGTTCATTCTACAAGAATAAAGTTATTTATTAGTTTCGTTTATGGTTATGTAAAGTTTTAAAAATAAATGTATCAAACCAAAAAATTGTAACTAAAAATACTTGTCAATTAATTTCACCCAGTAGAAAAATGAAGTCTTAGTTTGACAATGTAAATTTTAAAATATAACTGGATTAAATTATGAAATCATTCAGCTATGTTCATCAAACAAAGAAAGGTAATTCACTGTTCACTGGCTGTATAAACATTTAACAAGACAAAAAAAAAATTATCTAGACAATGTATCATTTCATTTCACATCAGAGGATTTTTATTTTACTTTTTTTTTTTTGAAAAAAATAGGTCATCCAAAAAATAACTCGAGCAAACATAATGAATTTTTTTGTTACATTATGCTTACCTATGTACAATTCGAAATTTTTAAGATATTTTTTTTATTCTCACCAGCAGACTGTATGAGAGTGGAATAAAAAAATATATAATTTATGTGGTAAAGGCGTTTTTATGGTGTCAGTCACTAATCTTTTAAATTTTCAGAAATTAAAAAAAATGTTAAGAATTTTTAATCCCGCCCCTACACATGCCAAAAAAAGTTTGTTTTCAGAAAGGATTACAACAAATTAAAAAAACAAAATCAAAACAAAACTAAGAATAAATTAAATAATTATTGACAACTCCTGTTTCTCCACCTATATTAGCAAAAACATGTTTGTGGGGTGGGAATCGCATACACTTCTTTACAATTTTAGTGTTACAAACAAGTTTGTACTTTTTAGTGTTTTTTATTTATTTATTTTTTATTGACTAATAAATTAAAATCAATTTATCCAATAAAGAAATAAATTTAATAAAGCATTACTAATTTTAAAAGTATGATTTTTTAAGCTAAGCACTACGAATCATGAACCATAAAACTTTTTTTCTTTTTAGTGATGGTTGGTCTTAAAACAAACTGAATCTTCAAACAAAAATCCATATATTCACAAACAGAAACAATTATTTACACTCCCCGCCGATTTCTCTTCAATGTTTTTACAAGAGAAAAACCCAAAGAGCAGTGCGTCTGTTTTTTTTCGTTTTTTTTTTTAGGAGGCATTTGAAGTCTAAGTGTTTTCAATTTTTTTATCAACTGATTAACTTTGAGTTTTAAAAAAAGGAAAATAAATCTTAAGAAAAATCTTTTTCGAATTAAAAAGAAAAGTATATTGTCATATTAATCGGTTGTATGGTTCTTTTTTTGTTGTTGTTGTCTTAGGTACTTTGCAAACAAAATCTTTTTACAATTATCAAATTTACAAATTGAATGAATTTTAAAATATTGGAGAAAGTTACAAAGAAATAGAAAGGATGAATGAATTTTTCACTTACTAAGAATAGAAAAAAAAAAAAAAAAAAAAAACAAGAACTGTTAAAATAAACTGCCAAAGGATGAAAGAAAAACTGCCTATAAATGAATGAAACTAACGAAAAATATTCAAATAAAATTAAAAAGTTATTTAACCGGTGAAAAACAAATTGTAATTAAAATGAAATAAAGTAAAAACTAATTTCTTTTATTTTTTCATTTAAATAAATTATTGAAACAAAGAGTACAGACAACTTACTAAAAGGAAAAATTATTTCAAAGATCTTCATTATTAATCACCTTTAGAAAAGGTTTATTAAACGAAGAAAATGTTTTAAAAGCGGAAAAGGTAAGTAAGTTTCACTTCAAGAGAAATGAATAACGTGTTTTTATTCAAAATTCAAATTGACCATAGAATGTTTTGATTTCACACTAATTAATTTTTAAATTTAATTAAAAACACACAAAACAATAAAAAAAGAGGATTTGTTCGATTTTAAATTAAATATAAAAGATCAATTTTTAAACAAAGCCAGAATTACGGATGGGGAAATGTTTCTCCCGTATAGACGGTTTTTTTAGCAAATAAGATTGCCCATAAAAAAAATGCATACACAAAAAAGTAAAAAGTAAAACAGCTTATAAGTAACTATTGATTGAGGTTCCCTTGACCACACTGTTACTCACTTTTTGGCACATCAATATCTACATGGGTCATTATGGTAATTATGATAAATAGAAAGAAAGAATAAAAAAATATTTGCAACCTTAAAAAAAGAATGCTTACGAATAGAAAAAGAAAAGAAATAGTGAACAAGACTATCCTTTCCTTTCACAACTTTTTCAGATACGCTAATAAAAGCCGAACACATAACACGGACAAAAAGAATGAAAGAAGAAAATACGAAAAAAAAAAAAAAAAAAAAAAATATATATATATAATATATATATATATATATATATATATATATATATTATTTTTTACATAAATTTCGAAGTGAATTCAGCAGGTACACAAAAATAGAAAGGAGCATAAAACGGGTGTGTTTTCTCACCGGATCTATTCAACTACACAGTGAAATATATTCATTAAAACAAAAAGGTGATAACATTCATTACTTTTTTTTTTATCAGGTAAATTAAATACAAGGCGATTGCATTTTTTACGCACATGAAGCAAAAAAAAAAAAAAAAAAAGATTTTAAGTTATTCTTTTTTAAACAGAAAAGAAAAGTTAAACAAACCTTGCTTTTTATAGTTAAATCATGCCTCCCGTTCAGGCTATCCGAAGTTTTTTATTTTTTTAAAGATTGTTTTAAAACTATATTCGATGATCGGAAAGGTATGTAAATAAACCAACTCCAAATTATTGTGCGTTGAACAACACGAAGGTTATCACAAATTAAATCGGGTAGTAGAAAGAGTTAAAGTACAAAAATCAACATTCAACAGTATACAAGAAGTACTGACATGACCCCCAGGCGTGGAGACGCGGCTGAGTCATCCGGTATGGAGCATAATAACGTCATTTCCGCTCCGGTCACGTACAAATAAAACCGACCAGATGCCGTTTTATTTTGGCCATCAGTTTGTTTGTGTTTATGGCATATCGACCGACAAAACTTTTACAATAGATTCGTATGAATAGAATATGTATTCTTTGTAAAAATAAATCCGTTTGTAGATCAGCTTTCATTGACGTATTTTTTATAAAGTGGGTTTTTCTGCTGGTATTTTTTTTTCAAAAGTGGTACTTGTAATGTAATATTTTAAAATTTTCTCTTTCAAAATGTATTGCTGGTAATATGTTTTAATTTACTGGTAATATTTTTCTTAAAAAAATATATTGCTAGTAATATTTTTTCTTTAAAAATGTATTGCTCGTTGTTTTGCGCCAAAAATGTATTGTTGGTAATGATAATTTTTTCCTTCAACAATATTGCTCTTTTTTTTAATGTATTGCTGGTAATATTTTTTCCTTTTTGAAAAATGTATTCCTAGTATTTCTCAATCAATATTGCTGACAATATTTTTCTTTCAAAAATTGCTGGTAAGTGGTAATATTTTTTTTCGATTTAAAAAAAAAATATGTTGCTGGTAATAATATTTAAAAAAAAATTTTTTTTACTAGCAACATATTTTTTTTCCTTTAATTCCCATCAAAAATGAATTGCTAGTAATATTTTTATTCAAAAATGTATTACTGGTTATATTTTTCCTTAAATATGTATTGCTGGTACTATTTCTTCTCCAAAAAAGTGTAGCGGTGTCGTCAACAAAGCAGGTGCTGCAAGGAGTTTAAAGTAATACGATCGAATCAAGAACAACGAAGACGAGGATTTAAATTCAAGCCAAATTTTATTTACAAAATCTGGCAAACATATGTACAGAATGATTGTTAAGCCGGGCAGTGCCAATTGAAAGGATCGCTGGGTTTCAGGTTCTGCTTGGTAGTTCCAATGGCAATAGACCAGCGGCTGGCAGGGCAGTGCAGAGCTGATGCTGGTTGCTAGAGGTTCTGCTTGTTAGTTCCAGGAAGGGCTGTTACTGGTGGCTGCTGCTCTCGCTGGTAGCTGCTGCTCTTGCTGGTGGCTGCTGCTGGAGACGGTTAGTCCTTAGAAGGACTGTAGCATATGTAAACAGTTAGTCCTTAGAAGGAATGTAGCATATGTAAACAGTTAGTTCTTAGAAGAACTGTCACATATGTAACCAGCTAGTCCTAAAAAGGACTGTTGCACATGTAATCAGCTAGCCCTTAAAAGGACTTGCATATGTAGCCAGGACTGCAGCTTCTGCTGCTTGGTGCTGGTGCTGGTGCGCTTGCTGGTGCCTGTTGCTTCTACCTGGTGTTTGGTGCACCTGCTGCCTGGTGCTGATGGCTGCTGCTGCTGCGGACGGTTAGTCCTTAGAAGTACTGTTGCATATGTAACCGAATAGCCCTGAAAAGGGCTGTTGCATATGTAGCCGAAGAGCCCTTAAAAGGACTGGTGCATATGTAATTGGTAAGTCCTAAAAAGGACTGTAGCATATGTAGTTAGAAAACCCTAAAAAGTATGGTAGCGGCTGCTGCTGCTGGAGTTGGCAAACTAGGCTGAGAGTGGCTGATTTCGCGAGGGCTGCTGCTGCTGGCTGCTGCTGCTGCTGCTATGGTCAGCGACATGGGTCGGCCAGTCGCTTTACCCTGGAGCCAAGGTGATTTGGTGGAAAAAATCAACCATGTTTCTGTTAGCTGCAGTCAGCAACGTTGCCAAGTTAATAATGTCTTTTGCTTGTCTATTAAAATTATTCTTTCACTTTTGAATGTACACATGGGTTTTATTTGAACACCATGTGTACATAGATTAGTTTTGGGTCATTGTTTTTAGGTATGAGTGCTTGTGTGAGTTTATATTTCGTTTTGTTGTTGTTTTTCTGTGTTTTGACTTTTGGAAATGCTGAGTTACTGGAAATTAATGGTTTCGCTCTGCTTTCTGTGGTGACACTTTTAGACGTTTGAGTAGCCCGCAGTAACTTCCGGCTGGGCGTGATAAAAGTATTACTTCAGTTTCCACTACAAAAGTCTATTTTTACATTTTCATAGTGTTTTGACCCCAGCTTGGGTGCTAACTATTTGCCCATTGCTGGGACCCTAACAGGTCAAGGTGGCCTTGGGAACAACAACAATTAAGAGGTGGTTTCACGCTCCCAATCAGAGGCCTTGCTGCCAGATGCAGTTTATCGTCATGTCCAGGATGAATCAGTTTTATGTTGTGTTTATGTCTGAGAAGTTATTTCACTAAATAAGTTATCATGGATTTCTTCTAAAAACTTGTCTCTAGAACTGATAAGGAAACTTAATTTTATGATAAAATTAAGTTACTAAAACTTGTAGAAACAATTTGTTTTATTAACTTTTTTTAAGTACTGCATTTATTATTTTTTTAAGTATTTCTTTTATTTAAACATAAAAAAACAAATAGCAGCAAGCTATTGTTTTTAAATTTGCATGTTAGCTTATTACTCTTCAGAGAGTTTATTAATTTTCTTGAACCAATTAAACTTGCTAATTTGGGTATTGTTAAGTCCAGTGTTTCAAATGGATTTTGCATACCCAAACATTAATTTGCATCCCGCATAATTTTTAAAAAGATAACTCATAACCTTTTTTTGTATTTTAAATATCTTCAAATTCAAAATAAAACTGAAAATAGCCTTTCAAAATGCAATATAATATATTTCAACCAATTTTTCTGTAACAATTGAAATATACCGCATTTGTCACCAGATACATGAATGTTTTTCAAAATCTTGTTATTTCGTTTCCAAATTCCAGATATTTACCCAAGCCTTCTCCACAAGGTTGTTTTCTATGTAAGGCATTCCTAGTATGTATGCTTAGGCAAAAATTCCCATAGACCCTGCATAAGAGGGATTGGGTTTTATCTACTTTCGCCCAGATAAAACTCTGTCCTTCAGCATAGCCTCATCTGAGTTCCTCTCCACCTGAAGACAGAGATTTCGACAAGGATAGAGTTTTTATTTGCTCTAACGAACACTCTACAATCCAAATTCTAAAAGAGTTCTCAGAGTATGAGTTTATTTCAAAACAATTATATAGGATGTAAGGGAGGTAACTTACTATTTGGTATGCTGAATTTGTTTCAAGGTGTGGTAAAGTAATCTAAGAGAGGTAATCCAGCATTGATATGTGAAAAAATGGAAAATATTCCTTTTTGCTTTTGTCCTTTACCTGTACTGTTGTACTACAGTGGATATTGACCTGAAACAAGAAATCAGAGAGCCGAGTTCAAATTCCATTTGCATTCTTTGCATTCACATATGTGCAAATACCCTTGGGAAAGGTATGAATCTGTTACTTCTCCCTCGTGCTGTGGATTAAATAGCATGACAGATTGGGTTCTATAGCTTTGGTTGACAAACAGTCTATAGCGCAAAGTAATGGCAACCTTCTGTAGGAAAAATCTTCTGCCCAGTCAGTCATGTCTCTTTTGAGACATTATCGCCCAAGTGTGTATCATGTATGGCACTTAACTAACTGACCTTTACCTGAATTTTGCAGATCAAATGCTTTCTTGTTCATCTTTGTTTAATCATTTCCCCCAAGCAAGGCAATAATACCACTAGGACACATGAATTTTATGGAGTGAAGAGAGGACAATAAAGGAACAGGGTTCAAGAATCTAAACTTATTTATAAATGGAATTATGTCTGTGTGTGTGTGTGTCCATTACCTATAGACTCCGAAATGGCTGAACCGATTTTCTTGAAAATTTACACAGTTGTACTATAAGTGTCTACGAGTGTTCTTAGCTAGGTACTGTGTCAAGGTACCCTTGATAAATATCGAAAATCGATAATTGAATAAATTGGGTTATAGAAGGAGTGATCTGATTTTAATCAAACTTGATACACTCATAGACAAAGACATCCGAAACAATATTCAGAAGTTTCAAAGTTGCAGTTCTTACAATAGTGCAGAAAATCGATAATATATATATATAAAAGGCAGGATGTTTGTGTGTGTGTCTGTTTATCTGCCTCTATGTCTGTATTTTTTTCGGCCCTTTTATTTTACTTTTTGCTTCGGGTTAGTCTCTAAGTAGGTATAATTGTAGTTCTTAGTCTCAGCCATGATACCATTTACTCAGAGGACTTATTTAACCTTCAAAATTCTGTTTATGATGAAAAAAACTTATTTGATATCGATACCAGGAAATCAAAATTTGACTTACATCCATTCATTTTTCTTTCAGTCTACGGTTTTGCTTTAACTGGAGACAACTATTGCTTTTTAGTCTTTCATGCCAACGTCCAAAGAGTCTCAGCTCCAGGAGCATGGATTAGATTTAAAGCTTTCATTACACCTGAGCAACGCCGGGCTATACTGCTAGTACAGAATATAGCAATAGATTTTATGTTTAAATTTTTTAAGATTGTAAGTGGCAGAAAGCAAGAAATTAGAAGGAAGTTCCACAGGCAAGATGTGTGAGAAAAGAAATCATTAGAATAAAAAAGATAATTACATCTATCTAGTTCAACAGTAAAATGGTGAGATGTACTTGCCAATCTAGTGAGTTAATTGCCATATGTGATACACGCTTGGGCAATCATGTCTCGAAAGTATCATGACTGACTAGGCAGAAGATTTTCTTATAGTAGGTTGCCATTACTTTTTGCAGTTGACTGGTTGCCAACCAAGACTATAGAACCCAATACTGTCCTGCTATTCAACCCTTAGCTGGAGAGAGAAGAGTTGGATTAATACCTTTCCCAAGGGTATTTGTGCTTAAATGAATGAAATGAATTTGACTGGAATTCAAACTCAGCTCTCTGATTTCTCATTCAGAGCCAATATCCATTACACCACAATGTCAATCTAGCAGCATGCTTAAATTCATGCAGTTGATGCTCTAAGAAAAAAACCTCATCAGAACAGTTGCCATAAAAATATTTGTAGAAAAAACTGGAAAGCCAGTGTGAAAGTGACTGAAGTCAAGATGCCACATCAGGATTGATTACATTACAGAATCTTTTTAGAATTTTTTTTTTTTACTTGAGATATCGTCAACTGATGTGTTGCTTGTGTAAACTTTTGTTACTATTTATTGTCAGTTGGCAAAAATTTTAGTAACATTGTAGAAGTAGGGAGATGGTTAATATTTTTTTAATTGGCCTTGTATGAAACATAACCAAACTCCCTACAACGTACAGATTTTATCTAGAATTATCAGAAGGTGGATTTTGTGAAAAAATAAAAGCATACCTTTTATATGTTTAAATAGAAATTTATTAATAGAACAGAATAACATAAATTGGTATAGCTAAACATTCAATGAGAAAACATTAGCAAAAGAGTTAAGGGTATCAAGAGTTCACAGTAGTAACTTGTGTGGATGTAGGCAGGAATGTACATGTGTACGTACGTATGTACGTACATATGTATGTATGTATATATGAGCATTATCTTTGGGAAGGAATGTCATTGAAGTATTTGCTCAGTCTTAAAAGGTTCTGTTCAGTTATCAAGTATAAAAAGAGACAGATGGATGAACAATGAAAAGGAAGGAGGTGAAAGAGAAAGAGAGAGGTAATAATAGCGATCACTTTGAAAGAAATAGATGAACAGGATTCAATGGATTCGACAGATATTTATTTGTAAAAGAGAGATTTGCAGTATGTGACACATATTATAGATAGTTTATGTGGATTTGGCTTACCTGTTGTGAGTTCAGAGAACAGTGTGGAAATGAAAACTGCCATGTCAATTGCTTCAGACATTGAGATAGTTTCAGCAGCCAAAGTGCTATGCACAATGCGCAGGATCTTCTTTGAACTCCACCAAATCAGAGAGAATCTACCAGATTCACCCATAAGTAGGATTATATAGCCTCCCTGACTACCACCATCAGGAAAATTTCCCATAGAAGTGTCATTAAATACCATCAGATGTAGTTCCTCATCTTTTCCAAGGTGTTGAAATTTCAGTGACAACTTAGATGACTTGGCTCTGGCAATAACTTTGTTTACCTGTAGTAGATCCTGCACTGTGCAATTTTTAATGCTTGTCGCTAATACACAGGCATCGAATAGTAGGTCTGGACGACTCTGGTGTGCTAACTATAATAGTTGTCCCACCTTCAATCTCAACTGCTTTTCATTTTTTGAGAGTTGTAAGTCTTTTTGCATAGCCCTCATAGAGTCCACAACAAGTGGTGATATTTTGTCAGTGTATTTATCCTGGTCGAGTTGTATCATTGATACAGACGAGATCAATTCCACAATACTTGAAGATTTTGCTGTCCTCTTTTCCCACTTTAAATGCCTTCTGTATGTTTTTGATAAAGTGATCAAATTGTTGGTTTCCTGACCAAATGAAGACCAAATGAAGTCATCGACATGGCAAGCTAGTATGCCTATCAAGCTGCCAGCCTTAGAGATCCAATAGAAAACTGTGGGGTTCATTTTTGACATAATCCCACCATTCTCAGTCATGATCGATTTCACTTTATTATGCCAGTGAAGAGATGCATCACTCAGCCCATAGACACATTTGTTCAGCTTCCATATTTCATCACATTTCGCCTCCTTAGGTGGTTTTACGTAGACTTCCCTATCCATCTTTTGTCCCTGGAGAAACACAGTCTTACTATCCATGGTATATAGCTTCCATTGATGTTGAACTGATACTGCCATTATCAGTCTCAGAGACTCATGGGCACAACTGGGGAAATCTTTTTGGATATCCTGTATTTCTTCAAATCCCCTAGCAACAAGCTTTAGGTGTAATGCCATCTGTAGTTGATTTCCAGCTACAAACCCAGCAAGTGGATATGCATTTCTGTCCAGTATCTTTTACCTCTGTGTACCCATTGTTTTGTCTCCAGCTGTGAAGTTCTTTCATTTTTGCCTTGTAGAATTGCGTATTATCCACAATCATGACACTGTCATCATCAGCAGACACTCTGGTGGTTTAATTTTTATTAAGGTCACTGACTCAACCCAGGCCTACAGATAGTTCCTCATCTACCAAGTTAGCTTCTTTTTTTTTTTAATCATATCACCTCGAGCAAGGCGGTAACACCACTGATGTGCAGGGGGCTACATAAGAGTGACAAGATTGGAAAAGAGAAAATCGGAAACCACATCCTCTTCACCTGTTCAATAGACGTGGGTGGAGTGTGAACCAGGCGATAGTTTAGTCTATCTACTCCAATTGAAAAAAAAGAAAATGAAAAGGAGTGACTGGAAAAGAGAAAACCGGAAACCACATCCTAAAGCAGAGAACAAGGGATGCTGGTTCCATAATTTTGATGTTGTACCAGTTTTTATTTTAGCCTTTCCTGTTCGGCTGATTACCTTAGATTTGTTGTTGGCTTTCCTTGTGTGTATAACTTATGATGTGGCCTGATTTTATGTGGATTTTGTCATTTGGTGTTTTATTTTTTAGCTTGGAGTCTGTGAAGTTTGTGGAGATTGGAGATTTTTTAGCTTGGAGTCTGTGAGGTTTGTGGAGATTGATCATCACCAGAATTTTTGGATAATTCCAAATTTTTGATAGGGTCTAGTTACTTCTCAGCCCTGTGGTTGTTTGGTGTATCAGATAATGGAGCAGGGTTTCCTTTTTCATTTGATGGGTGCGCTAAATGTAGTCTGCACTTATGCACTCTCACTAGTATCCCTCTATGTCGAACAAACACAACAGGCCCGTCCTGACCAATTACCACGCCAGGTTTTCTCCGTTCTTTATTATCTGGTCTCTTATAGTAGACCTTGTCATTGGGTGTACAGATGTCAGGTGTGGGTTGTAATTGTTTACGCAGGGCTCTTCTGATTTTTTCAGATTTGGCTTTAGTGAAGGCCTGTCTTGCTGTGTGTAATGCATTTATGTGGTTTCTCACCACTTCACTGGTTATGGTGCCCTCCAGAGATGGTGGCTGATTGGTGAGGACAGATGGAATATTTGGATTCCTCCCTAAAACCAGTTGATATGAATTATATCCGTATACATTATGTAATGAATTTTTGGCCATTAGTGCCCAGTTCAGGGCTGTTTCCCAGTTAACATTTTGGTCATGCTTGACTTTCATCAAAATCTCTGTTAGTGTTTGATTGTGTCTTTCAAGTAGACCGTTACTCCAGGGAGAATAACCAGCAGTAGTGATTATGCATATATTGAAGTTCTCAGCCATGTCTTGTACTTCGGCACTGTCAAATTCACTACCAAGATCACTGAGAAGCCGCTGCAGTGCCCCATGAATGCTTATCCAATACTTTATAAAGTTCTGGACAAACATAGATGACTGTTTGGTGTTTGTGATACATCCAGCACTAAACCTGGAGAATTCATCAATTATATGCAGGTACCACAGGTTAGGCTCCAGCTGATGTAGATCCACAGCTACAGTTTGGTTATGGTCATTGGCCCATGAAAAACCAACAATGGGTTTAGGTGATGGTTTTGCATGTTCTCTGCATGTGCTGCATTTTAGGATGATGTCTTCCAGTTTGCTGAGAATATCTGAGTTAGCTGTACCTGCTGATTTCAGAAGTTGTTTTAGCTTCTCTACAGATGCATGCCCAAATTATTTATGCAGTTTAGTCAGCATCTTAACTTTATCGCTGTCATCAATATTTTCATTTACTACCAGTACTTCCGAGTTAGAAGTGTCAGTAATATCAATGCAGTAGTGGCCAGTAGGTGTAAACTGTAATTCTATAGGTTTTCCAAACATCACAGCCTTGTCAGAATTCAAGTCCAGAATAGTTCCTGCCTTTTTCAATGAAGTCTTGCTTAACAGAAGTGGGATGCCTGCAGCAACCACTTCAGCCTCTATTTTACATCTAGTGTTGCCTATTTTGGCTGACAAAATAACTTTTTGGAATGAATTTATAATTTTTCCATCACCAAAACGAAAAGGTTTGTGACTTTGTCTAGGTGTAACATCACTATTTATAGCTTTTACATAGTGTCTTAGCCATTTTCGCCCACAGACTGTCCTGGTACAAGCTGTGTCGATGACTGCTGAATTTAGAGATTCTACAACAAAAATTTCATTTTTGGAGACGTTATTCTGTGTAATAAGTGTGATATTACATTCTTCTACCTGTGAATCACTGTTATTGGAATGATAATCTTCCACAACCTTAACTGAATCATTTCTATGTGGACATTCCTTCCACCAATGGAGCACACTTTGGCAAATTCTGTATCTACTTGCTTTACTGTACCTGTTAAGCGGTTTGGTTTCTTTAACTTTATCATTAGGTTTTAGAAAAGAGCAACGTGGATTTCGTTTCTTACCTTGATTGGTGAATAAGGCAGTTTCTTGTTTGATTAATGCAATGTTAGTCCCTTTTGATTGGTTTTGTTTATTTAGAATGTCCCCAAAAATTCTTTTCATAGCGGACTTCATTGTATCATAACATAGCTCACTTGATGCACATGCTGTCAGGATTAATTGTTTTTGTTGGTTGGATAAATTAGCATTATCCAGAAGCTTGCATGCTAGTACAGTATCTGGCAGACTCATTTTATATTTTTTTTTACTTCTCTGGTATCACTGGTCGAATTCTACGATGTAGTCTGAAATTGCCATGTGTCAAGTCTCCGGAATCCGTCGAAGTTCCTGTGTGCTTCATAGGCTGTGTCAATGGTTTAATGCAAAAATAATCTATCCAGTGCAGTAATTATAGTTTCCATACCATCTTCTTTGTGTAAATTTTCTCTGTTACAGTTTAAAGCTGCCTTTCTTGCTTTTCCGGTTAGAGACAACGTTACTGCTAAGGCTTGTTTCCGCTTGTCAATGTCTGTCATTAGTTGCCAGATAGATAGCTCGTTCTTCCATTCTTCATAACTTTGCTTATCAAATTTGGGTGGATTTTTGAAGTTTGAAGCCATTGTCTTAATGCTCTGCTACCACGAAAGAAATAGATGAACAGGATTTCAATGGATTTGACAGATATTTATTTGTAAAAGGGATCACCTTGCCTCATGTATCAATACACCCGTAATGGCCGTTCACCCACTGCCAGTCACACGCAAGCCACAGATAATAATGTGAACCCTCACACGCTGGGTACAATCGCAACACAGGGAGAAGGTCAAAGGGAGAGTACCCTAACTAGAGTGTAACAGCTTGATGTTTGTCAAGGGATATGTTAATTACACTCTTCATCTTCTCTCTGGCGACAGTCGAATTAGCTCTGTTTTTTATTTTGTTTGTGGGGCTCGAAAAGGTCATTTGAGAATTCACTCTTAGATGTGATTCTGGCCTTTCCATTGGATTATTTTTGATTTGGTCAGTGAATTCAAAAGAAATTTTCCTGATATTCTGGTAAAAGCTACTACTGTCAAACATGATGTTACAGTTAGAGATCATACAATATCCTTACCACTTGAATCCAATTAAGCTTCAAAGTTGTTGTGGGGTCTCCCCTTTTCCATGATAATGAACTCAACTTGAGTATACATTGTGAAATATGTGAGTTACCTTAAGATCTGAGAGAGTTAATAAAGAATCCGACAGATAATGTCAGATACCAAGGTTTCATGGAGAATACAGCGTTAGTAGGTCATAGTAGCTCTGAGCTCCACTCAGACAGAAGATTACTATGCAGCACCTCTCTGTTTCCGATGTGGATATACTAATTCTGCTACGGCTTCACTTCAGAGACTTGTATATATATTTCTTACTAATCATATTCCTGGATTACTAACCTGTATTCAAGTTTGTATCTTTACGTTTAATATACTTATTTTTCTATCTAATATATATGGTTGGTTGTTCATTATTTTTTGCAGTTCCCATTCCCAGGATCCACAACAAAAGTTTAAGATTCAGTATATGCTGAACAATGACATTATTGAAATAAGGAACAATGAATGGAGTTTACCATGCATTCTTGTACCCAAGTCAGATGAATTTTACAGACCTGTGGCAGATTACTGCAAACTAAATGCTGTAAGCAAATCTCAGAATCAATGATTGTATTGACAGAACTGTGTTATTTAAAAAAGTTAAATAAATATCAGAAAAAGTATTCCACAGTTGAAAAGGAATGTTTAGCATAGTTGTTTGCCCTTTAACATTTTCAGGTTTATCTCAGTGTTACTTTTCATTCAATTCTTGTAAACAACACTCTGACCTTACCTTCAAAAGATGGCGAACAAAAAAATCAAAGATTCACAAGGTGCATTCTTCTTCAAGAATACAATTTCCTTATTAATCACATTAAAAAAAAAGATAATGTTATAGATGAGGCACTTTCTACATTTTAAAATTGTTTATATCTTCTTGTTCCTAATAAATTTCAATATCAGGAAAATTTTAATTATGACTTAATGCTATATTTCATTCTTTAAAATTGTTCAAAATGTTGTATTTTATTCTTTGTAATTGTTCTAAATATCATATTTTATTCTGTCAAATTATCTGAAAAGTTTTAATGTTCATGTCAAACTTTTTTATTTAGGAATGTGTTAAGAGATTCTATTTTTATGAAGGAAATTTCTCCCAGTTCTGGGTCATTTAGATAAAAGAATTTCTGATATGCTCAAAACTACTTCTAAGTGGAAGTTTTTTATTTGGGTTATTCTATTCATTGGTTGGCACCAAAATTAAGCAAGTTGGCTGGCTAAGTTAGTTGTTGCAGAAATCTGCTTCAGTGCAGTTCGTTTACTACTATTCACTGACCTGACATGTAAGCTATGCTATAAGAACCTAGCAACTCCTGACTGAGTTTATTTTAAGGTATTTTTTAACTCCTAGTCTTTAATTTTTTTCCTTTTAGCTACTGACCAAATCACTAAAACTAAAGTAAAACCTTTTTTTTACTTAGTTAGTCTTCCTGTCACACCATTTCTTTTCTTTATTTTATTTCTTTTGTTGCACATGTGACAATATATATGGCAGTGGTGGTATACTGGAAGACCTAAGTAGATCTATTTTCATAGCACTGCCTAAGAAGCCAGGTGCAAAGAATGCAAACTCCATTAAAGAATCAATCAAATGAGCCACATAACAAAACTTATCATCTGAATTCTAGTAAATATAGCATGTAGCAGAATTATACTGGCAATGCAACAATAACAGGGCAATAGAACAATAACAGTGCATTTTTGTTAAAGACACTGGAACTATGAATATGATATTTATGTTGAGAATGATATCAGAAAGTGCAATACAAATGCAGAAGGAAATTTTATAGATTATGCAAAAGTATTTGATAAAGTATGACACAAAACTATTTGAACTGCTAGGTAAGCTTGAGTTATTTGGAAAAGATATTAGAATAATTGAGAAATTATATTGAGAGCAAACCACCTGCATATAGATAGAAAATGAAATCAGTAAATATACAAAAATAGAAAGGGGTGTAAAACAAATATGTGTCTTCTCACAGGACTTATTCAACCTTTACAGGCAAGCAATCTTGAAAGAATTAGGTCTTAATAACATTCATTATTGGTCGCCAGAGTTTTAACAACATTAGATATGCAGATGACACAGTACTGATAGCAGACAAAGAAAAAAATTGGAAGAACTCCTACAGAAAGTAGTATAGAAAAGCAAGAAGAAAAGACAAGATGAAACATCAATTGCAAGAAGATAGAATATATGGTTGTTAGTAAAAGATGCAACCCAACATGCAAATTATGAATTAAAAACACTAAAATGAAGCAAGTAAAAAAATTTAAAGAAAGTGTTTTAACATAGGATACACTGATATCCAAAGGTGCATTGGGATACACTGATATCCAAAGGTGTATTGGGATAGCAAAAAATGCCTTTCAAAAAATAAGCAAAGTGTTAAGAGAGCAGAACATTGTATTTGAATTGGTCCACTTACGTAGTGAATGTTGGACAATTTCCTTGTGGATGAAAAAGAGACCCGCAGCAAGAGAAATGGGCTTCTACAGAAAGACACTGAGAATCTCTTAGACTGAATATGTGAGTAACAAGGAGGCTTTAGGGAAAATGTAAACAAAAATAAGACTTATACTTAAAACTAGCAGTATAGCGCAGTGTTGCTCAGGTGTAATGAAAGCTTTAAAACTAATCCATGGTCCTGGATGTCAGACTCAGCCTAAAGAATATTTGTGTGAAGTTTGGTGAGAATCGGATAAAAATTGCGGATCTGTATAAAGGACATACAGGCAGATAAGCAGACACACACACAAATATCTTGCCTTTTATATATATATATATATATATATATATATATATATATATATATATTATCGATTTTCTGCACTATTGTAAGAACTGCAACCTTGAAACTTCTGAATATCGTTTCTTATGTCTTTGTCTATGAGTGTATCAAATTTGATTAAAATCGGACCACACCTTCTATAACCCGATTTTTTCGATTATCGATTTTTGATATTTATCAGGTGTACCTTGACACAAAACCTAGCTAAGAACACTCGCAGATGCTTATAGTACAACTGCTTAAATTTTCAAGAAAATCGGTTCAGCCGTTTCGGAGTCTATAGGTAACGGACACACACAGAGACAAAGTTCCATTTATAAATAAGTTTAGATTAGATTAGAAAAAGACAATTGGAATTTCAAGAGCACATAATGAGGAAAGTGGGTTTGGATAATTTAACACTCACAGGATATAATGAAGGCAACAGAGACAAAGAAAAGCAGTGTAAAACCGAAATAACAAGCTTTTGTAAATGATTGGCAGAACAGGAATTAGGAAAGATAGAAAAAAAACTTTACTAAGAGCTACAAAGGACAGAAAGTTATGAAGAGACATGATTACCCACATAATGAAGAGACCTGGCAAAGAGAAGAATAATAGTTGCTTGTATGTTTGTTATTTTTTGCATTTGAGCACTTGATTACCTAATTCTTTCCTAATTGACAGAACAGTTATTAGATAGTCTCTTGTTAATTTATATATATTTGTTCCCTGTTTTTTTCAAGTTCTTCCCTCTCAAGTTATAATCGAAGGGAGATAACTTCAAAATTTATTTTTAAAATATCTTCACAAATTGTCCCATTCATGAAAGAATATACACACAAATCTTTTATTCTCAAAAGATTGAATTTCTGTTATGTGTGTTTGTCTAAGTTACATCTGCTGAAATCACAACCAGAATCAAAAAAACACTCCATCAAATCCTAAAGACTTAGTAAAATCAAGAATACTACAGTCAACTCTAAATCTAGAAGAGTGAGAAAAAATTAAAAAATAATGTACTTTAACTATAAGGAACTATGCATAATACACACGCGCACGCACGCACACACACACGCACACGCACACACACATTTATTCTATAAAACTGTTCTCTAAGGTGGAAAGTGTGTGGTGATAGAGAAATAAATAACCAAAGATAAATAACTCAAAGGTCAAAATTTCACCATTTCTAAAAATAGATAATTTGACCAACCAATCAGAAAGCTTTCACAACCAGGATATTGGCTGCAAGTGACCTTTTCAAGGTGGAACTATAGATATGTATATAAACAGATGGAAAATCAACCAAAATCAGTCAGTAAATTAATTTTGTCTATTCTCCAATCCTGCAGTCATTGTAACATACTCAAAAATGAAATACAACATTTGCATGACTAGTTGGAAACACTAGATGACTAAACTGGTCTTGCTACATTAAAATCCTTCCTTCCCTACATGATCAGGTAGTGGCTACTACATTTGGACACACACACACACACACACACACACACACACACACACACACACACATATACAGATATATATTTTCTTCCACCCAGTATCTTTCACTTTATTTTAGCTCTCTTATGCACTCGGACTTTTATACTTGAAGCTTCAAATTTCACATTACCCTCTTGTATTATTATACTGGATTATATAAAGATTTATTTTGTATTTATTAACACACTGTGCATTTTATTTTAATCATTACACAATGCTAATATATACCCAAGTCAATTATACTGATATATAAACATTGTTATAAAATAGATGACTCACCTATAACTGATAACCTCCTAACCTCCATAATATACAGATATGTAAATTTTCTGACTAAAAAAAAGTTACTGTGGTTTTTCTGCTTAGATTTTCATTGTACAATTTTTTGTGAAAAACACCTCAAAAAACAGTCTGGCAAAAAAGAAAATAATTTTTACTTAAACTCTTCAAAATGTGTGTAAATGGCTGGTAATAGTTGGGCTTATAGGAATTAAATCCTATACATATTTTTCAACCAATGAAATCCCATCAGAAGGTTTGTTGCATAAACAATCATTACTAGGGCAAATATTGCCAAAAATATTGGTGGACATAGTTGTAGACCTACAATGTGTTATTTTTGGACCATTTAGAAAATAACTATAATAACTACTTTCACCACTCCTCCAAATTCAAGAAAAGATTTTTGTGAGCCATTGTGAAATTATTTTCTAACTAATGAAAACCTTGTATTAAAAAATTTCATACTATATGTGAAATTAGATTTTAAATCACCTTACAGATATAAAAATAGTAGCATACTTCTTCTCAATGTTCATAACAATTTAAGAGGCCAGTTTAATCTACACATGCATACATGCACATACACCCACAGACATGTACACAATAGAAGAGAGACAGCCATCAGGCACTGACTAAGGCATTGTCCATGCACACTAAAGAAGGGATAACCCAGCAGCCACTGACTAAGCCTTTGATTATAAACTCACAAGCACATTAGGCTGACCATCATAAAATATATTTATTCACACATTTCACACCACACTACAAATACTTAATTTATTAAACAAACTTCACTGCAAGGAAAAGTGAACATTTTATTGCTATTGTATATTTCTGAAGAGAATATATAAATGTTATTTCAACTGATGTTCTGCTTCTATTTTTCCTTCAAAAAATAACCTTTTATATGTTTCATTTAAAAGGTGTCTTGCTGTTGTTAAATGTTCAGAATTCTAACACTCACCCAGATAACTACAAAACCTGGATAGACAGAACCTAACAAGTTCATGATATAACTATATACATTGAATGAGATAACAATGATGCGAATCTTAATTCAGTCAGTTAAGTGCTATATGTGATACACGCTTGGGCAATCATGTCTCGAAAGAGACATGACTGACTGGGCAGAAGATTATCCCGCAGTAGATTGCCATTACTTTCTGTGGTAGACTGGTTGCTGACCAAGGCTATAGAACCCAATCTGTCCTGTTATTTAACCCATAACTGGAAGGAATAGACGGATTAATATCTTTCCCAAGGGTATTTGCGCGTAAGTGAAGGCAATGAATTCAGCTGGAATTTGAACTCGGCTCCCCGATTTCTCGTTCCGAGCCGATATCCACTACACCACAATGCACATCAGTTTACTCTCCCTAAAATATTGGAAGAAAAGTACACCCTTTATTTCTTTTTTTAAAAAGTTATAGTTAAAAGATAATGCAAAAAAGTGGGCCTGTAGGGACATTATCCCTAATTTGAAAAAATAAGATATTAATTGAATAGCATATACATTAATCAGACAATTTTTTTCAAACTTCACAATTCACATGTAGCATAGAAACAAGCAAGCATCCACACATAGACAGCAATTACTCACACAAAAAAAGTTTTAGTCTGCTTAAATAGCCAGTCAGATGTAAAACAGACCACATGTGTCTGGACAGCAGTCCTGATAGCAGTTTCAAACCAGCCAATCAGAAGTCACACACGCAGCTGCTCAATGAATCTATCACATGCTACTTGA
Organism: Ascarosepion bandense; assembly: GCA_037127315.1. Lineage (NCBI taxonomy): Eukaryota > Metazoa > Mollusca > Cephalopoda > Sepiida > Sepiidae > Ascarosepion > Ascarosepion bandense. Next base: position 47,504 of record JBBBDQ010000524.1, on the reverse strand, counting down.
TGAAAGAACATTCAATTTATGCAGTAAGTCACTTATAAACTCTACATGAAACAAATGTCAACTTTCTACATTGCACTTACAAAAAGGAATTTTTTTGTTTCCTTGTAATCTCTTTTAAATTGTTATGTAAAATGTTGTATTTATTATAAACCATGTTCATAATTATTTATTTCTTGATGGAATTCCAATACTTTATTTATGGATGGGTTGATGAATTATTTTCTCAAATCCACATCGAATTTCACATTAATACTTGCAATCCTTAATTTTCAAACTTACAATTTTTGGATTCTGAAAAAAAATATGAATATTTAAAATAACAGTTCTATTATAATTGTACTTGTCTTTCTCTTTGTTAGTTTGCATGACCGCTACACTCAGCCAATACTTAATAAATAATGAACAATTCCATTTTGATTGGAGAAAAGACACTACTTGGTTTCAAAAGAAAGAATAAAAAATAGAAGGGGAGAGAAAGAGAGCATCAGATAAAAAAAGATACTACACTTAGCCAAAAGGCTGAGAAGTAATGGTGACAACAATAATGGCGGCATTTTTAGACACACAGCATTGAATGACAAAAACACAGTCACCCAAAAATCCAGTTGCCATAAATAAAATAATATAATTTTCTGAATTATGTTTAAATTATTATTAAGAGAAATTTTTGTAAGATGAGGATTGGGCTAGAAAGAAAAAAGGAAAGATAGAAGTGTTTAATGTCTCCTGCCAATACCTCATAAATAATGGACTTTTGCATTTTGATTGTGTAGAAACACAACAGTGGTTTCAGTGAAAAAATAAATGAAAGAATGAAAGTGTGGAAAAAGAAAAGATAGAAGTGTTTAATGACTGTTTCAGTGAAATGAAAAAAATTGTCAATTTCAAATCTTAGATACGAGGAGAGTAAAGAGAAAGAAAAACCAGTTAGAAAGGAGCAAGAGAAGGATGAGAATACAGGTGTGATGACAGTTGCAAAGGTAGAGAGAAAGGAAAAAATATACAGGGTGATGTAGAAAGAACTAGAGTCAAGTGGCTAAGAGATGGGTATTGACATTGCATTTAAATTCCTGGAGGTTGTAGCCATCAGGAAAGCAAGAATATGGAAGTGAGTTCCATAGGTGGGAAGTGCAAGAAAAGAAGCTGCTGGAATGGAAATGTCATCTGCATTTGGTTGATCTGTGAATGGGTGGGACCCAGTTGCCAGTCTGGTTGCACGAGTAAACACCTGTGGTAGGGGCACCAGTGACTTAAGTTCATCGGAGCAGATGCCATGAAAATATTTATAGAACAGACAGAGGGAAGCCACATCCCGTTGGTGAAAAATTGGCTGGAGTCGAGCAGCCAAGTTGGTACCTATCACATTACTGATTCTCTTTTAGAGCCTGTCAAAGACACTGAGATGAACAGTGTACGTGCCTGACCATATATGACAGCAGTATTCCATGCACGGATAGATGGTTGATTTGTACATATGCAAGATGGATTCAGGAGGAAAAAACATCCTGGCTCGACTCAGTGACCCCACCTTCCTAGCAGTGGATTTAGCTTAATGTAATGGTTCCACTTAAGATCGGAAGAGAGAGTAAGGTCGAGGAGGCGCAGTGTAGTGCTCTCAAGGAAACTTGCTTGGTCCATGCTTATGGGAGGCAGGAGAGGGTTGCCTGTGATGATTGATGGACAGCAGCTTTGTCTTAGATGCATTGAAATTTACAAGCCACTTCTTATACCCCATTCCACCACAGAATGTAGATCACTTTCAAGATCAGCAGCAAGGTTATGTTCACCTGCCTCACCAGATTTGTTACTGATGCGGCAGTAAATTGTGGTGTCATCTGTGTAGATTACTACTTGGCACTTGTTTTGGGAGGTCATTTATGAAAATAAGGAAGAGCGTCGGGCCTAGGGTAGAGCCCTAAGGGACACCAGTGTTTGTACAGTAGGATGTGGAGGCATGCCCATTCAAGATGACCTTCATTACGTGGTTAGATAGGAAAGATTTAATCAGATCAAGCAAGCGTCTGGTCATACCATAACCCCATAGCTTGTGTAGAAAGCCAGTGTGCCAAACCCTGTCAAAAGCCTTGGAGATGTCTAGGGCAACAGCACGAGTCTTGCCGATACATGTATTCCATGATGGTTGTTAGCATGTCAGCCATGGACCTGGCAAAGCAGAAGTTATACTGCCTGTCTGAGAATAGTTTATGGGCAGTAAGATATTGGACTATTTCAGCATTAATAATGGCCTCAAACACATTTTCGAAAATTGGTAGAAGGCTGATAGGGCAATAGTTGGATGGGTCCAAGGGTTCTCCTAAGTTCTTAAATACAGAAACCACAGAAGAGGACTTCCAGCATGCAGGAAAACAGGAAGCAGAAAGGCAGTAATGATAGAGTTTAGAGAGGACAGAGGAGAGTTCAGGGGCACATTTCTTAAGTACAATCACCAGGATTCCATCACCTCTGCTCGCCTTATAGGGGTCAAGTTTTGATATTACCTTAGATACCAGTGCTGGGGTAATGTAAACTTTGTTCAGTTTAGCCTCAGTTCTAATAGGGAAGTTGGGTGCAGGTACTCCAGATGAGTCAAATGTGGAGTTGGATGAGAACCTGCAAGCAAAGCACTCAGCCTTGTCTGCTGATGCTGTGAGAACCTCAAATTCATTGATTAGAAGAAGGATGGAGGATTTTCTGTTGTTCAGCACATGTTTGCATAGTTGCCAATAGCCCTTGGATCTGAACTTGCGGTCAACTATGTGCTGCTGCATTCTCTCAGCAAACAACCACTTGGCATCATTCAGGATCCTCTTGCACTCATTATGAGCAGATGTGAATAGGCGCCTATTGTGGTCAGATGCATGTCTCCGAAATAGTCGGAAGTAGTGGTTCCTGTGGGCAATGGCAGCTGAACAGGCAGGAGAGAACCAAGGAGAGGAATGAGATTTGAGATGAAACTTCCTGGTAGGTATGAAGGCATCAATGTCAGCTTTCACCCAGGAAGAAATCTCAGAGGTGCGGTCATCAATTGGGAGCTCGAACACTTTTTCACAAGGGATGTTGCAAAGGAAATCACAAAATGCTTCCCAGTCAGCTCTTTGGTAGCAGTAGGAGGTCCTATAGGTAGGAGGCTCTTGGGGAGAGTGAGAGTGGTGAGAAATATAGAGAGAGACAACAGCATGATTGAAGTTACTGAGAGGGCAAAGCTGCGAGACTTGATAGGAGTCAGGTACAGAGGTGAAGTAGAGAGGCATGTCCTGAGGGAATGCTGGGAAAGTGTGTGGGGAAATCCACTACTTGCATAAGGGATTGGGAAATGGCAAAGTTCATGGCGTGGATGCCAGCTGAATCAGTAACAGAGTCTTTAAGCCACTCAGCATGATGGGCATTAAGATGCTGTGATAAGGAAATTTCTACACATATTTTATTGTTGTAGAACTCACCATGAGCTTATTCAATTATTAACTTATATTCATCAGAAATTTAAAACAGGAAAACTGTAAAATTTTATGGATTTTTCTAGTATTTAAGTAATTCTAAATGCTATGTTATTTTTTGTTTTTTTATAATCATTTCACTCCAAGCAAAGCAGAATTGCTACTGGTGCGCAGGAGGGTTACAGTGAGAGAAAAATCAGGGTACAGGGAATGCTGAAGGATGCATAAGAGATGGATTGGATTTAAGGAAGTGGGTGTGATTTAGGGAGGTAGAAGTTGGCAATTAACATTGTGTTTAAACTTTTGGAGATTGTAGCTATCAGGAAGCAAATAAACAAAAGGGAGTTTGACAGACAGGAAGTGTGAGAAAAGAAACTGTTCAAGTCGAAGTAACAGTTTCATTTGACTATTTTGATGCTAAAAGGGTGAGACTTTGATGCCAATCTAGTAGCACAAGTAAATTCATGTGGTTGGGGCTTGTCAGAGCAGAAGCCATAAAAATATTTGCGGAAAAAAACAGAGAGAAGCCACATCATGTCGGTGAGAAAGTGACTGCATTTTGAGAAAGATGAAAAAATTTTTTTTTCTAAACACTGTTCACCTGTACATGTATAAATTGTTCCACTTTTGTACAATAGGACCAAAATATTAAAAAAAGCTTTTTTGAATAATACTAGAATTTCATGTGTGAAATAAATTATTTATATCTATTGTTTTCTTTCAAGACATTAACAGACCTGTTGTTATCAGGGCAATTTAGATTTTAAATTATTATATGAAGAGCCTTCAAAAGCCTTGTGGAAAAAGCATATTGTAAGAAAAATTTCCATTCTTTTCATATTTGCTTGCAGCAAAGTAAAATTAGGTTTGTGTGTAATAACCTGTACAAACGGGAAGTATTTTGAAGTTTATGCTAGTTCAAAAACAACCAGTTGGATGCAGAAGGTGGGCAGAGGGTGCAATGACCTCAAGTATCCATATTGGAATGGTATCCAATCAAAGAGTGAAATAAAAATTTAGTTTTTGAAACTTGAAACTGTCTCTATTAACTTTGCTGTACAAGTGCACTACAGCCCTGCATGATGGTGTGATTGTGAACCCATGTTTTGGTAAGTGAGACTGGAGTAGTTGAGTCTTGAGTCTTAGAGGCACACAACCAAGGAGCTGACCTCAGTTATCACCAAATCTCTGCATGTCATTGAAAACAACCTTTCTGAGAACAGCATGAATCCTGTCAAAATTGAAGCAAGAATAAAAATCAAATTTGGAGGAAAACTTGAAAAACAGTAGTTTTTAAGTAAGGTTTATGGAGATCATTCTTGAAAAAAACAGGCAAAGCTTATTTAAAACAACCATTACCCAAAGGTGGATAGGTTCCAGTCAAAACAAAAGCAAGCTGGTCAGAAGGAAAGGTTATAGCAATAGTTTTCTGGGATGCTCAGGGTATTTTGCTACTTGACTTTTTAGAGGTGAGAAAAAAACATTAACATCTGTTTATCACAAAAGCATTTTGAAAAAGTGTCATGGTCTCATGTAGAAGTATAAACGCTGAGGTGTGTATTTGAACAATGATTACCAGTGAAAAAATAATTCAAGAAAAATGGATTATTCCACAGGGGATTAGGTGACCACTAAAATTTAAACTTATTTATAAATGGAACTTTGTCTCTGTGTGTGTGTGTATGTGTGTCTGTGTGTGTGTCCATTACCTATAGACTCCGAAACGGCGGAACCAATTTTCTTGAAAATTTACACAGTTGTACTATAAGCATCTGCGAGTGTTCTTAGGTAGATTTTGTGTTAAGGTAACCCTGATAAATATCAAAAATTGATAATCGAAAACATTGGGTTATAGAAGGAGTGGTCCGATTTTAATCAAATTTGATACACTCATAGACAAAGACATTAGAAACGATATTCAGAAGTTTCAAAGTTGCAGTTCTTACAATAGTGCAGAAAATCAATAATATATATATATATATATATATATATATATATATATATAAAAGGCAAGATTTTTGTGTGTCAGTCTACGGTTTTGCTTTAACTGGAAACAAGGTTTGCTTTTTAGTCTTTCGTGCCAATGTCCAAAGAATCTGAGCTCCAGGATCATGGATTAGTTTTAAAGCTTTCATTACACCTGAGCAACACCGGGCTATACTGTTAGTAATTATATAAGCACAAGACAGAAGCAAATAATCAGTTGAGCATTGAGCAATAACAAGTAATTGGAGTTTAGCAGATAACGAATCTAATGAGTGACCCAACTGTGAATCTACCATGAATCAATCATATTACAAGTAACTAACTGAACATACCAAGATATACAACCACGAGATACAAACACCTCAGTAGCCTTGTAGAATACAACCAATCAAACGAGGTTACAACACATGGAAAGCTTCATCGAACAATCCTTTTTCACCACGACCATGCTCTTGCTTATTCCTCTAATCAAATAAGAAAAACATTTTGAGAATTTTGATGCTAAGTCATTAGTCATCGGCCTTAAAGTCCTGATTTAGTACCTGACTTTTTATTATTTTTTAACTTTGAAAAATCTTGAGATCATTAATGACTTAAAAATCATTTAAAAGTCAAGATGGTTATTTGCTGGCAAGAAAACAATCATTAAGTTTCTCTGAATTTTGAATTTGATCATTTCTTTTAATTTCATTTCTTTGGCTAATAACTTAAAATATTTTAACTCAAAGAATAGCTATTGAAGAAAACAACATTGAATTTGAAAATAAGGCAGATAAAAGGCAAATTAAACATTTTATATTCTACAATTGTTGAGTTGTTTTATAAAGAATGTACTCAGTCAAGTTTCTTTTTTTAAAGAAAAAATTTTGTGTGGCCAGAAATAGTCTAGACAATGGAAAGTTTTTATCACTCACTACATGATATGTTGTCACCTATTTATGCTAAATATGAGACACAAGGATATATGCGAATATTTAACAGAAATATGTTAAATCCTATTTGAAAGTGCATTAATTGAAGAGTATAAAATTTATAATAACTTTATAATTACAAATGCTTAAAAGCTGAATCTTTACAAATTAGTAATTTGATATAAGTTTTAAATGCTGTCTAAGTTTTATTTTTCTCTGTAATTTATAAGCTTATTAAACTTCATTTTAAGTTCATATTTACTAGCATTTATCACATTTTATTAATAATTCTCAATAAAAAGATTGATTCATTCATTCTTTCGTTTTCTATGGCTTATTAATGCTTTGCATGTTATTTAAAGTCAGAAAATATTTTTACATTGTAAAAGTTTTTTCAAGATAATAATGATATAGTGATACAAGTTTTACTAATTAACCCATAGCTGGGGGAAAATTGTGGCTTCATACCTTTTCTATATGAATCCAAATGAAATTGGAACTTGGCTCTCTGGCATCCAATTCTGAGCTGTTATCAATTATACCAGCAGCATATCCTCCACTTACAGTCCCTAGTATTTCTAAGTGCTTAACTATTTAGCTACTGACCAGGTTTGATGTTGCTTAACTTCAGTGATCATACAGGAATTGGTGTTTCAATCTGATATGGCCATAAACCTTCAGTAAAAGGAGATTTTTTTGTCAAAAGAAGAATATGTTATATTATTGTGTTCACTATAATTTGAGTCTGTATAATTTGATCATTTTACCAAATCTTAATTTCATGATTTATTAAGTGTTGTTTAAGCCACAAGTATGGAACATTTAGTGAGGAACAAAAAACTCATTACTTAATCATTACTGATCTAGTATGACAATTTTGCTAAGCATTCTTACATTCTTCTTAAAATCAAATCTTCTGATTCATGCCACATTCATTTCCTCCACTAGCCAAATGTGATCACTCCTAATGCCCAAAACTAAACTAAAATATTGTCAGCACTGCACATATCTTCTACTAGCAGTATAGCCTGGCATTGCTCGGGTGTAATGAAAGCTTTAAAACTAATCCATGGTCCTGGATGTCAGACTCAGCCTAAAGAATATTTGTGTGAAGTTTGGTGAGAATCGGATAAAAATTGCGGATCTGTATAAAGGACATACAGGCAGATAAGCAGACACACACACAAATATCTTGCCTTTTATATATATATATATATATATATATTATCGATTTTCTGCACTATTGTAAGAACTACAACCTTGAAACTTCTGAATATCGTTTCTTATGTCTTTGTCTATGAGTGTATCAAATTTGATTAAAATCGGACCACACCTTCTATAACCCGATTTTTTCGATTATCGATTTTCGATATTTCTCATGGGTACCTTGACACAAAACCTAGCTAAGAACACTTGCAGATGCTTATAGTACAACTGTGTAAATTTTCAAGAAAATTGGTTCAGCTGTTTCGGAGTCTATAGGTAACGGACACACACACACACACACACACACAAAGTTCCATTTATAAATAAGTTTAGATTTGCTCACACACTCAAAGAAGAAAAAAAAGCAATACAATCCAGTATTTACCCCCAATAGCACCCACTTCTGCTTAAAGAATCAAAATGAAAACTGGAGCTGTTTTTGGATTTGAAAAGGATATAAAAGCCCATCAAAGGGATATTCAAGAGTTGGATGATATCTTAATCCGAGTTCACACACTTGTCAAAAAGTGAACTTTCATCTCCAAAGATATCAGACTCAACCAGCTTGCCAATGCTGTCACCCCAGTAAGTCACAGCTTACCCCCTCTCTCTCCTTTCATATACCTCACTAGATACTTTTACAACTATCTTTTTTTTTTCATATGAGAGATATCGACCCTGATTTTTCATTTATTGTATTTTATGTTAATACAATTTTCTATTGCTTGAAATTTTCATTGTTTCTTCTTTCTTCTATCATATGTTTAGTAACATGTAAAAACATGTTCAAAGTATTACTCCATGTTAAGATATCCAACTAAATCCTAAATTGTATTAGAAAAATGAACACAAAGAGATTTTTGATGTTAGCTGAAACCAAGGTTCACACCAGAGTCTGGGAGCTTGGTCAAAAGTATATAAACTGACAGCCAACAGGAAGAAATGACCATCAGAGAAATTGGAATAAGAGAAGCAAAATTATATAAATTGATAGGTCAAAGGTAAAAATTTACCCAGCACGACATATGTGGAATCGGGTACTATACTTGTCTTAGCATAGTCTATGGTGCAGAATGCTTGAGTATTTATTCCTGCTTTCTGCCCCTGAGGTGGAATGTGACATAAGGTCAATTTGTTGTTGGAAAAACGAGCACGTACACTCGGGTCAGGTGTCAAAATTTACCTAGCTTCTGCATACACTGGGATTGAGTACAAAGCTTGTCTTAACTGGCCTGTGGTGTGAAGACATCTGGTATTTACAGATATGTCAACTGGGGCAGTATGAGACACAAAGTCAAGCTTAACGTGGGGAACCCAAGCGCAAACACTTGGGGTAATCGTTAAAATTGACCAAGCACTCTCATACACAAGGATTGGGTACAAAGTGTGTCTTAGCTGGTCTGTGGCGTGAAGACGTCTGGTATTTACTCATGCCCTTACCCACTTGATCGACATGTGACACAAGGTCAGTTATTTCACATGAAGACACAAGTGCATACACCTGTTCCAAGGGTCAACTTTTACTCAGCCCCCACACGTGTGAAGATTGGGTACAGTGTTTGTCTTAGTTGGTATAGGGGGGGCACTTTTTTCCTTTTTAAGCCTCTTTATATCCTGAATCAGTTTTACAACAATGCTAGTTAAGCTTTTTCTTGTTGTTGTTTTTTGAATAACGTGGAACTGCCAACAGGATAAGCCAACGTGTTCCAACTAGATAATTGATCATATCAATTAATAATGTATGTACATTTCAAGATGCTTAGGAAAAGTGTCTTTCCTTCCTGATTTTGTCTGTCTCATGAGAGGTGTGTCTAGTTGTGGTTGTTGGTCTGGAGCCAGATTTGTGTTTGGTTGCATCTTTTCCAGAAATGTTGGCTTGGTTCTGTTGATAACGTCAGTGTCTGTGATGTTACTACACTTGACTTTCATCTATTTATCAGCTTGGCTGATAACTTTGAAGGAACCTTGTAGTTAAGTGTGAGTAGTCATTTAACTGCACCGTTCCTTATAAAAATATACTTGTAGTCTTGAAGGTTGTTTTTTTGTATGTAAACATCTTTTATGGTGTGTCGTGTTGGTATAAATTTCAACAGTGTTATTTTGTTGCATCGTTCTTGTATAAATGGGATCATTGGGGTTGACATTGTATCTGATATTTCCCAGAAATATTGTTTGGGTAAGGATAGGTGTGCACAAAAACGAGTTTGGTTAGTATGCAGCTCAAGTTTTCCTTAACTGTATTCCTGATAGAGAGTAGGATTATTGATAGATCTTCAATCCAATTAGTCGTGTCAGATCTCATAGCCATGGAAATTTTTATAGATTTGTGAAATCTTTCAAACAAACTGTTTGCTCATGGGTGATAAGCCATTGCTTTGATGTGCTTAGAGCTAAGTAAAATGTTCAATTCCTGAAATAGGGATGATTAAAATTGTGCTCCACGGTTGGTTATAATTACTTGTGGTGTTCCAAAAGTTGCAATTCATTTTTTTAGAACCACTTTGAAGACTGTGTTGTTTATAATGTCTTTGATTGTTAAGGCATTTGAACATTAGAAAAATTGATCGATGATGGTCAGTAGGTAATGGTAACCCTGATACATTGGTAGAGGTCCAACAATAGTATGTGTGTAAAGTGTGTGTCAGGTTTAGTGATTGTGTCAATAGGGAATTTTGTGTAGCGATTTCAGGCACATGGTAGAGAAAACTATATTAGATTAGTGAAGATAAATGTTTTTCCAAACTATGAAAAGGGATAAACATTTAATTATGGCAGTGCTCTTTACCACACATCACTTGCAATAAAAAGGTTTCTTGAGTATGAAGATTCTCAACTTTTGGAAGACTGGATAGCACAAAGTCCTGATCTCAGTATAATTGAACCATTGAGGTGGGAACTGAAGAAACAAATTCTCCAATGAAAATCATGCAATCACTAAGAGCTTTGGAATTACTGCCAAGAAGAATGGAAAAAAATTTTTCAATGAGAAAATCCATACCTGATTCTATTCAATGTCACATCAAATTGGGTCAATGGACAGCAACACTACTAATGCCATACTTTGATGTTTTATACTTTCTGTAACAATAAAGATCACTTTTTGAAGAAAAAAATTTTTTTAACTTAAGAAAAGAACTGAAAGATGACATTTTATGATTGTGTCTCAGTATTTTTTGCATGGCCATTTTTCTGCATCACTATGCTTGAGATGTTCTATAATCTACTATCAGTCAGTCAGTTGAGTGCCATACGTGATACACACTTGGGCGATCATGTCTCTTTTGAGACATGATCGGCTAAGCAGAAGATTATCCTGCAGTAGGTTGCCATTGCTTCTTGTGGTAGACTGGTTGCCAGCCAAGGCTATAGAACCCAATCTGTCCTATTATTTAACCCATAACTGGAGGGAAGAGACGGATATCCACTGCACCACAATGCACATACAACATTAAAAAAATGCAGTAACTTTTTTTGGGGATATCAAAGATCATAAAGAGTTAATTTCAGAATTCTCTGTAGGTTACCTGGATCAACATACACATGATGAAGACCAGAGGTACAATGGGGAAACGTGATAACATCAACAAAGATGAAGAAAATAGTCTTCATTTAAAAAGTATAAATAAATAATTAAAGACAACAATTTAAGATTAAAATTTTATCCTGTAAATACTCCAATAAGATTTTATTGAAAGAAGGTTTGTTTGTAAAGAAGATGCTGTCAACATTTGACATTTGCTTGACAATTTGTTGACTAAAATAAACATTGACTTATTTCTATTTATCTCTAATACCATAGCGGATGTGCGTTGTGATGCAGTAGATATCGGCGCGGAACGAGAAACCGGGGAGCCGAGTTCGAATTCCAGTTGAATCCATTGCATTCACTTACGCGCAAATACCCTTGGGGAAAGGTATTAATCCATCTATTCCTTCCAGTTATGGGTTAAATAGCAGGACAGATTGGGTTCTATAGCCTTGGTCGGCAACCAGTCTACCACAGAAAGCAATGGCAGCCTACTGCCGGATAATCTTCTGCCCAGTCAGTCATGTCTCTTTCGAGACATGATCGCCCAAGTGTGTATCACGTATGGCACTTAACTGACTGAATACCATAGTACTTACACGTGTCATGCCTTTGAAGAAGTATAACTCTTGCATTTCTCTTTTTTACTTATCTCCCTTTAAATAAAATTCAGTGGATGTTAAGTAAATAATATTGTTTAGTTTGTATTAATATGGTTAATAAAATATGATTATAAGAAGAAGTAGAAGAAAAAGAAGAAGAAGACAAAGAAGAAGGAGGAGGGGGAGAAGAGGATGAAGGAAATGAACACAGAAGAAGGAGAAAAAGAATAATGCACATCATCATATAAAAGTATATTGGCTAAAGAATTTGATAAAATTGTAAAATATAGGGATCTGGAAATAGAATATGCAAGAATATCACATTTAAATGCAGCCACGATTCTTATAATACTAATAATAGAAGTACTAGGAGTGATGGAAAGATATTGATACACATTCACAACTAAGCAATAATATTTACTTAATCAACATTCACTGAATTTTATTTGCAATCATAAAAATAATATTACATGATTTGTGAATTTTTTTTATGGGTTCAGTTAGTTGCAGCTAAAGCTTATGGCCTGGCTTGTGGATTCTTCTAGAATAGGCCAAGAATTGAATTTTCATATTTCAACAGCTAACATAATCAACTGCTAAGATATCTTTGAAAAATAAATCTTTACAGAATAAAATATTAATTTATTTGTGTGGTTCTTATACTTATTATTTTTTCCTATCAATTATTTCCTGATTCTTTAGAGTTGCAAATTCTCATCAAATTATAAACTGATGCTGATTTCTGCCATTAACAACAATTTCTGTAAATATTTAATCTAAAATCATTAGTGGTCATTTTATGAATGTATTTTCTTAATGGCATCACTTACTTTTTGCTCAATCAGTTAAGTGCCACATTTTAACCATCATAGACAATCGCACCTACCTCCCATGAGCATGGAACAGGCTTGCCTCCCTGAGAGTAAAACACTACGCCTCCTTGAATTTACACAAGATACTAGATTAGCAACTAGGTCCCACCCTTTTACAGTGTAACAGATAAAATGTAACCATAATTTCTACTCCAATAGCTTCTTTTCTCGCGTTTCCCGCCTGTGGAATTCCCTTCCACATGCCTGCTTCTCTGACAGCTACAATCTCCAGGAGTTTAAATGTAAGGTCAGTAGACACCTCCTAACACACTAACTTGCATCTATTCTCTCAAACATTATCACCATCTAACCAACCCTCATTCTTGGTATCCTTATCCGTTATCACTCTCCTTCTGACACTTCCTATATCTAACCATCCTTCTCATTACTTCCCCGACCATATGTAATCCCCTGTGCAGTAGTGGCAGTGGAATGCCTTGTTTGGGGTGAAATGATTAAAAAAAGAAAAGAAAAGGTAATACACGCTTTGGGCGATCAAGTCTCGAAAGAGACATGACTGACTGGGCAGAAGATAGTAGGTTGCCATTGCTTTCGGCAGTAGAATGGTTGCCAGCCAAGGCTATAGAACCCAATCTATCCTATTATTTAACTCATAACTTGGGGGAGAAGAGACAAACTAATACCTTTCCCAAAGGTATTTGTGTGTAAGTGAATGTGAGAAATTCAACTGGAATTCGAACTCGGCTTCCCTATTTGTCTCCCAAGTCAAAATCTACTGCACCACAATGCACATCCTATTACTCAATAAAATACTAATTTACTACTGACAAAAACACAACTAATATTCTAGCATCTTTTCAGTTTAAACTCACAAGATAACATTTGCTAATCCTATAAATTTCAAACTAATATATATATGGGCCACTCTGAAAGTAATTCCTCTTATATTGGCCCATAACATCAGGGGTAGATGTTAGTTGTATGATAGTAGAGGTAGAACAGTTTTGCCAATAAACTCACCTTTTAATTGCTGTTGTTCAATCTGATCTGGAATTGTAGCTCCTGTTAGGATCCCAGCTATGGGGAACTAGTGAACCCCAAACAAAAGCAAAACACCATTAAGTATAAAAAATAAATTTTTATGGTGAAAATGCCAGCAATAAATGTTTATATAAAAAAATTACCAGCAATACATAGTTATGGTAAAATTACCAACAATACATTTTTAAATCAAAATGACCTGTGATATATTTTATAGTAGAATTACCAACTATACATTTTGTAGCAAAATGACTGACAATACATTTTATCTATAGTTGACTCCATAACATTGTGTTCAAAGTATTTAGATTTTGGCATTAAATAACTTATAAATGTTGATAAGTCACTAAACAAAATCAACTAAACCAATTTTTCACTAATTTACCTTTTTATGTACCTTGTTACAGACAGCTGGCATGAATGTGTGTGTGTGTGTGTGAAACAAAGGTATATCATTTTATTCTATTCATATTCATTGATACTCAAGCAAAGTTTAAACTTTATGCCTCTTTCAAAAAGGTCAATTTTTTTGTTGATGCTATTATTATTGTATATGTCTAAGACTCTCTCAGCAAAGTTTACAAGATTAGAAAAATATCTGAACCAGGTACAATGTAATGTTTATTATTTGCAATTTTATAAATATTTATTATCACTTTATAAATAAATTTGAAAAGTAGTCTTTTTATTAAGAATTTTATAAAAATCTACAAAATTTTTAAAAACATATGATCCAGTTACAATGCAATGTTTATTATTTACTATTTGATAAATAACTACTATGAAATTTTTTTATTTATAATTTTATAAATATATCTATGAACTATAGAATAAGATAATTGAGAAGAGGGAGAGAGGAAAAAATAGTAAATAAAATTTGAATTTGAGAGTTCAGATGAAAACATTAGAAGTCAGTCAGTTAAGTGCCATACGTGATACATGCTTGGCGATCATGTCTCGAAAGAGACATGACTGACTGGGCAGAAGATTATCCCACAGTAGGTTGCCATTGCTTTCTGCAGTAGACTGGTTGCCGACCATGGCTATAGAACCCAATCTGTCCTGTTATTTAACCCATAATTGGAAGGAATAGACGGATTAATACCTTTCCCATATTTGCGCGTAAGTGAATGCAATGAATTCAACTGGAATTCGAACTTGGCTCCCCGATTTCTTGTTCCGAGCCGATATCCAATGCACAGCAATGCACATTAGAAGTACACAGTTGAAATAGAATTAAGAAGTAAAATTATTAAGTAAAATATTCATCTAGTGACACCATAGCCATTGAGCTTGTGAGAAGGCCAGCATATCAAACCCTGTCAAATGCCTTGGAGATATCTAAAGCTAGAGGCTAAGCATTCCCATTCTTATCTAAGGCCTGATAGATAAATTCAGTAATAATTGTTAACACATTGGAAGTCATACTGTTTATCGAAAAGAAGTCTATGAGAAGTGGGTGCTTAATCAATTTGCCATTGATTAGAGCTTTTAATAATTACCAAAAAGATGTAAGAGATTTATAAGAATGATAATTCGAGGGGTCAGATGGTTCCCCAGAGTTCTTAGACCCTCTTTCTCTCTTTTACTCTCTCTCAGGATGCAGTAGCAACAAAATTTATATCCTTCAATGAGACAATTCATAGGCAAACCAACTACTTAATTTCAACCCAAACGTGCACAAATAAAGATGAACATAAATAAATATACTGTTTAATAAATAACCAGAGCATCTACTCAAATATAGGCATCTACTAAAAATAGCGTTTATGTAATAAAACCTCCAATCATTAATTCCATCTCCAAACATAAACAATAACAAACATACTGATGAGGAAGTTAAGAAACCTATTAAAAAACAAAGAAATATTAAAGAACCACTTGACTAAACTTTTGAAAATAATTTGCTTTTTCTTCAAATAACAAGTATAGTGGTGTGGGACTTTGGGGTTCAAATGAATAGTTGATTTGTCCACACCAAGAAGATCAATGGAGGATGATAATGATGATGAAAAGCACGGATAATTTAACAAAACAAGACAAGGAATTTATATATGAATTTATACATTTGTTGTGTCAGTAGCTTGTTTCAAGAAAAAAGAATTTTTTTAAAGTTTGTAGTTTTAATGAATTATAATTGAAGAGGAAATGTTCATACAACAAATTAAATGATCTGATACAAAATAATACCAAAAACATGTTTGAAACAAGTATAAGAGAGTTTGTTGCTCACAGAATGGATATATACGGTTGTATTACATTCAAAAGTAGACATTTCCACTAAATTGATGAAAAAACGGCATATTATGAATAAAAAAAGCCCCAAGCTTAATAAAAACGTACTTTTCCCATCAAAATGTTTAGATTATTATTAAGATGAAAGATCAAATATTTTTTAATTATTTAAAAAAAAAAATTGAATCCCTTCTAACACGTTCAAAATTTTGGTAAAAAATCTATTTTGATTTTAGTTAGCGGATAACCAAATCGTTATGAGAGTTTCTGGAAAACGTAATGTTACATAACTCAGTTTTTTTTCCGGTAACAAACATATTAAATTGGAAATTCTAGCAAAAACCAAGTAATTGTCGGATTTTAATGAAATTTTTAGTACTTATTCACAAATGAATGAAATTATTTCTGAAATTATCATTTTAAAAAAATCTTGGTATAATTGTTTTTACATCTGTTACCCAACCTTCCACGTAAATTCATGAAATTTTAAGAAATTAAATTTTGTTGGGAAAATCGTTTTTATTAGTTAAACACAAGACTCATTGGAGAATTTAAATCATCTTATTAATCATTAAATTATTATTATATTTTTGAAAAATTTTGCCTTTATTTCAGAAAATATGCTCCCCGTAATAAAATAAAAAAATGCAATATAACTATAACAGTATTTAATTTGATAACCTTTTAATTTCTTGAATAAATAATATAAATTAAGGACATTATAGTCTGAAGAAATATATTTTTTTCGATTAATAATGAAATTTTAAAAGAATTGTTTTCATTTTTTTTTAATCATAATAATTTATAAAGTTTCAAAAATATTTTGAAAATACTTCAAACATTTGTTGGGGTTAGCTTAAAAACTTATTAAGCAAAAATTATACTTACTAATCGAAAAATAAAAAGTTAAATACAAATTGTCATGCTTTCCTATTCTTAAAATAATTTAAAATTTCTTTTTGTGCATTTGAAGTTTTTTGTATGATAATTTCTATGTGTAAACGAAAAGGTCATGAGTTTCAGAGTTTCCTCCCCTTACAGGGGAAAAATTGTACAATTTTGTCACTTGTGATCGCCATACACTTATCTAATCTTATCTCTCATCTGTCAACAAACATGTCAACACATCGGGTAGAAAGGTCAGAAAGTTGAACTTTGTGTTCAAGAAATAGTTTTATTCTAAATTTCATGCTATAAATAAGTAATATTTGTGTAAATCAGATTAATTTAAATTAAATTTGCACATTTTAAAAAATAATATGTCACAGATGTATATTTTATTTTTGTAAGATTTTTAAAACTGAGAATTAACTTTTTTTTTACAAATGTGTCGTTTGCTTAAAAATGGCCAAAAAAACTGAAAGATTAAGAAAAATTGAAAAATTTTAAATTTCAACTAATATAATTTCTGTTTGAAATACATCAGAGTATTTTGCTTACTGGAAACAGTAAATTTAATCATTTGACTTTCAGTTAAAACTAAAATAAAAGTTTGAAGATAACTTTTTTTGTTTTAATCATATCACCCCGAGCAAGGCAATAACGCCACTGATGCGCAGGGGGTTACGTAAGAGTAAAAAGATTGGAAAAGAGAAAACCGGAAACCGCATCCTAAACAGGAAACAAGGGATGAGCCTCTTCACCTGTTCAATAGACATGGGTGGAATGTGAACCGGGCGATAGTTTAGTCTATCTACTCCAATTGGGGGGGAAAAAAAAGAAAGAAAAGAGTGAAAAGATTGGAAAAGAGAAAACGGAAACCGCATCCTCGTTTTTATTTTTTAAAAATTCAATTAAAAAGTTAGTTATCGAAAATGAGTGGAGCTACCTATGTTAAACTGCTTGAGATTTATACCCAGCCGTTTATTTCTTATGCAGATTAATATTAATGATCCTTATTTGGCGTCTCCATTCAGTCGATTTCTCATTGCAGTAAAGTTGCATCTGTGTGCCTATGGTGAACTATTACAGATTTATAGTAGATTTTTGTCACCAGTTTGTGTGTGTGTGGAATGTGTGTGTGTGTGTGTGTGTGTGTGTGTGAGTGAGAGAGAGAGAGAGAGAGAGAGAGAGAGAGAGAGAGAGAGAGAGGGAAAGAGAGAGCGAGAGGAAGGGAGGGAGATTTGATTTGGCCTTGTTAAGTTTAGCCCATTATAAGAAATGTGTGAAAACATGAAAAATCAAGATGGGGTATTAAAATAATTATTTATATAAATATTAGTATTATACAAAAATGAAATGATTTTTATGTTCATAATTCTGTTACTAGGTTCGTAAGAATAATTCATAATAGTCTTGGCAAAATCACGCGATTATAAGCAGTTTTGGAAGACAAAAGTGGATCATTTTCAAATATATTTTTCTGTTCTCTGGTTGGTATATATATATATATATATATATATATATATATATATATATATATATATATATTATTTTGAACATTATTTTTACCGATACTCTTACTTAAGTAGATATTCTGTTTTTAAACAGTATTTTATATTTATATCTACCGGCCTGATTATTTTACGATAAATTTTATTGTGAAAATGTGTGCTATCCAGCAGGATAACTTATAACCAAGTTTCGTTAAAATTCGTTAATATATATATATATATATATATATATATATATATATATATATATATATGTGCGTTGTGGAACTGTGGATATCAGGCTCGGAACGAGAAACAGGGGAACCGAGTTCGAATTCCAGTTGAATCCATTGTATTCACTTGCGCGCAAATACCCTTGGGAAAGGTATTAATCCGTCTCTTCCCTCCAGTTATGGGTTAAATAACAGGACAGATTGGGTTCTATAGCCTTGGCTGGCAACCAATCTACCGCAGAAAGCAATGGCAACCTACTGCGGGATAATCATCTGCCCAGTCAATCATATCTCAAAAGAGACATGATCGCCCAAGCGTGTATCACGTATGGCCTTAACTGACTGACTAGACAATCTCCTTAAAGATAAAGAAGAAACTTGAAGTAATAGAAATGTGGTCCCATAGAAAGTTGCTGAAGATAGCATGAACCGAACATGAGCAATACGAAGTTTTAGAGAAAATGGAAACGAAAAAGAAACTTGTTCTTAACGCCAGAAAGAGACAGTTAACATTTCTGGGGTGCATAAAGAGGAAGGAGGATTTGGAGAATCTAATACTCAAAGGACAGATTGAAGGCAAAAGAGACAGAGAATAATAACGCATAATCTATTTAGTGAGCTTGATTAAATGGATGGCGGAACAAAGTTTAGGAGAAATAAAAAGATAAAAAATTATTAAGAACTACGAAAGAAAAAAAATTCTGAGAAGCATGATTGCATACGTTTTGAAGGGGCACAGCTAATAAAAAAATATACATTTAATAAAAAGAACATTTGATGAGATAATACCAACTCTAAAACGCGACAGACATATGCAAGTAGAATATAAAGTTAAACATGGCGCTCAGTAAAATAAAACTGGTGAGTTAGGTAGTAGTAAAGCGTATTGAAATATACCCATTCCCCTTTACTAATATAATGACAGAGAAACTATCTCTCTCTTTTTTCTCTGCACATACACCTTTTTCTTCTGTCTATTCCTCCATATTTTTGGTAACCTAGATTATAACTCATACATAGCTTAGGTGGGCAACTGACGTCATGCGAAAGTTAACATGATTAATGCTCCCGCCAAAATCAAAGCAGAAAACGCGTAGGCGTTAAGTAAATTTAAAAAGAACAGTAAACACGTGAATAGCCTCTTTTGCCTCTCTCTTTAGTTGGTTCACAGCTCGCACACATGTGCGTGTGTAAGTTCGCAGCAGCTGTCAGAGATTCAAATAACACATCGTCCAGTCAAAGAAAGATGTGTTTAAATAATATTCCCGAAAAAAATATACAAAAAACAAGGAATTAATTCAAGAGGGAATCCACACACTCAAATACCGGAACAAATTCTGACATAGCACACGCAAACAGCAACCTGCTAATACGCCCAACTGGACACACACGTGTAGTGGATGTGTGGTTATCTATGTGATCAAATAACTGCTATTCACTTGTAGCAGCCACAGATCTATTTCCTTTAGCGAATCAATGCCCCCGACGGGAGATTCGGTCACTCACTGACCAATCAACGGGCGGAGCGCATTGATTCCTCTCTAGAACTATTTTTCCTAGTCCCTTGGTAGAACGGAGGAAAGGCAGAGAGCCACGAGCCAGCGTGAGTAACGGACGTCTCTCTCACACCGCTGCCACTGATTCCCCATGGAATGCTTCCACGGAAGACGCTGCTGCTAGCTTCACCATGGACACTTACATACTATCTGCTGCTAGCTTCACAATGGACACTTACATACTACAAATCTTGTACGTTTACTATGTAATAAACCATTCTTTGTTGTTATTCTAAAAGCTAGTTTCGTCATTCATTTGTGTGCCTAAAAAATATAGTGTTGGGGAAATTAAGCATTTCCCATAACCCCTATAAAATGGTGACCCCGAATGGCACTTAGGATGGCGAAACAAATTTAAAAAAAAAAAATAACAACACGAAACTCGGCCTCCACTTTCGGACAACAGTACAAGCAAAGTTAAAAGGAGAGAGAGAAAAAGCTCCCTTTACTCAAATAACATTTTTTTGAACACGTGCCTTCACAAAAAAAACCCCAAAAACTTTCCGACGAGGAAGTATCTTCTTTTCAGCCCGTACACAAGAAAAACACCAACTCAAGCAAGCATAACGAACATTACATTTTGTTCAAAGAAAGTTCAAAAGAAAAAAAAAAAAGAAGAAACTTACTACTCTGCTCTTTTCAACTGACCACGTGGTACAAAAAAAATATTTTGATTGCAATAACAAAAAAAAAAAAAAAGTGAGTAATACACCTTTACATTTTATTTTTTCGAAAGTTAAAGCTAATAGAGCGCCTCCTCCCTTAACATTTAACTTTCCCGCCTAAATGGTGATTGGGCGACGCCATCTTTAATTCCAACTTTTGTTTTTAAGACAGGCCTTGAAACTGACAGTTATCTCCCTTACTAAGGAACCTTAAAGCAGCACCTTTCTCTCGTTTAACACGAAGATCACTATTTTCTTGTGTCTTTTGAAATGTTTTCCCTTTCGTTTCTTTCTCATTGAACGTGCTTCTTTGATATTTTTTTTTGGTGGTCTGTCGTCACGCCATATATTAAAAAGAAGATGGCGACTACTTTACCTGCTTTCGCTGGCGACGTTCGAGTTTGGTTTGCCCAACTCGAGTCATATTTTATAGCGAACAACGTCGTGGAGCAGCGGCAATTGCCTATTTTATTTAGTGCATTTCCCGCGTCATTGACACCAGTTGTCAAAGATTTGATAACTAACACCCCCCTTAATGCTACTTATGACAGTATTAAGCGGGAAGTTCTGCTCTGGACGTCGCTATCAGCGGAAAAGCGGTTCCAAACTTTAGTCAATGACGAGCTGTTGGGAGACCGCATGCCAAGCGAATTGCTCCGCAGAATGAGAGAGCTGGCAGAAGATGTCCCTGCTGATAGTGCCATTATAAAGCAACTTTTCTTCTCAAGATTGCCCCCTCAAGTAAAGGCAATTCTGGCACCCATGGTAGAGAAAAGCTCTGTAGACGTAATAGCGTCCTCTGCAGATAAAGTGATGGAATTCACCAAGGGGCCTATTACCGCGTCCATTCCTCAGCCAAAGGCTGAAGTCTCTACCCTCTCTGCTGCTGGGAACACAAGCGAAGGTACCACACAAGTGGCGATACTCAAAGCAATAGTGCAGCTTACCAATGAATTAAGCAAATTAACCGTACTTAATTCACAACAGCCTAGACGTCCACATAAAAGTCGTTCGCCACCCCCACACCACCGCCGCCATTCAAGCAAGCCAGGACTATGCTATTATCACAGTTGTTTTGGCGCTAAGGCTCAGAGGTGCAAAATGCCCTGCTCCTTTTCAAACCAGGGAAACTTAAATCTGGAGAGCTGAGCACGGCACACTCTCCACAAGATCTATGTAACAACCGTGCCTATTTTATCACTGACTCCAGGTCCCAAGCACGTTGTTTGGTTGACACAGGAGCAGCTTGCAGTACCTGGCCACTAAAACTCCTCACTGAGAAGCCGCCACTGTCGCCCATCACACTGCAAGCGGTAAATCACTCCCCTATTCCCACGTACGGTCAAATTTCTCGTTCTCTGGACTTGGAATTACGGAGAGACTTTACATGGATTTTTACTGTAGCTGATTTACCATACCCCATTCTAGGCTCGGACTTTCTGCACCACTTCAACCTTTTAGTGGATATGCGCAAGCGACGACTTATTGACGGCAATACGGAACTTTCCGTCATGGGTTTTAAGGCAAATATCTCACCTATCAGCCCGGTATTTTTCATTGCCGCCACTGACGACCCATACCAAACATTACTACGCTCTTACCCAGAGTTAACTAACTTAAATTTCGTTGTGAGCAAATCAACTCACTCTACAAAACACCACATCGAGACCACAGGCGCTCCGGTGTTCTCACGCCCTCGCCGCCTCCCTGCTGATAAACTAAAGGCGGCGAAGGCAGAATTTAACCATATGCTGCAGCTGGGAATTATACGCCCCTCGTCCAGTCCATGGGCTTCCACTTTGCATATGGTTCCAAAGCGTTCTGGAGATTGGCGTCCGACTGGGGACTATCGACGACTAAATGCCATTACGGTACCTGATGGTTACCCAATCCCACATATACAAGACTTCGCTTCATCCCTGCATGGTTGTAAGACCTTCTCCAAACTAGACCTCGTTAAGGCTTACCATCAGATACCAGTGAACCCAGACGACATACCCAAAACTGCAGTAACTACTCCATTTGGAGCGTTTGAATTTTTAACTATGCCTTTTGGTTTGCGAAACGCGGCTAGTACCTTCCAACGCTTCATGGACGAAGTAGTGCGTGATTTGGACTTCGTCTATAATTATATAGATGACATCCTCGTAGCAAGTGCCTCACCTGAGGAACATGTTACTCACCTCCGCCTACTGTTCGAACGGTTTCAAAAGTACCAGGTGAGGATTAACCCTGGTAAATGCGTTTTCGGTGCTTCGTCGCTAACTTTCTTGGGACACATTATAAGCCCCGAAGGGATATCTCCTTTACCTGAAAAAGTGAAGGCTCTACAAGACCTTCAACCACCCACTTCACTTCGCCAAATGAGACACTTTCTCGGTCTACTTAACTATTACAGACGTTTCATCCCACACTGTGCGGATCTCCTGTCTCCTCTGTCTGACATGTTACGTAACAGGAAAAAGAAAAATGAGCAGATTTCGTTGAATGACATACAGCTAAAAGCCTTTAACGAAGTGAAGAAGAAATTAGCGACAACATCGCTACTTGCACATCCTGTACCCGACTCCCAGTTTTCATTGGTCGTTGATGCATCGGGCACAGCTGTAGGTGCAGTTTTGCAACAGCTACAACCTCTCGCTTATTTTTCGAGACAGCTGAAACCGGCAGAACAACGTTACAGCACGTTTGGCCGTGAACTCCTGGCAATGTACCTCGCAGTGAAACACTTTCAGCATTCACTAGAGGGCCGACAATTTGTGATCTACACCGATCACCGTCCGCTTACTTTCGCTCTTCGCTCAAAGCCGGACAGATATTCTCCTCGCGAAACTCGCCACTTGGATTTTGTTTCGCAATTTACAAACGATATCCGACATATCTCTGGTGAACAGAATGCTGCGGCAGACGCCTTGTCTCGCCTTCCCATTAATTCACTGTTCTCACCTTCAGATATCGACTTACGACAGATGGCCTTTGACCAACCACACCTGGACACCTTTGATCTATCATCACCTGAATTTGCAACTTGCAAGTTCGCATACTTACCAGTGCCTACTGCAGATACGCAGATCATCTGTGACACCTCAACAGACGCACCTCGACCTTTTGTTCCGATGACACATCGTAGGATTGTGTTTGACACACTACACCAATTGGCACACCCCGGACCCAAAGCCACAGTGAAGCTGATTGCAGCTAGATTTTTCTGGCCAAACATGAGGCGTGATATCACTGCCTGGACACGTTCTTGCGTATCCTGCTAAAAATCAAAGGTGCACAAACATATCCGTGCACCCCTCGGAACATTCAGCACCCCAGACGCTCGGTTCAGCCATGTCCATATTGATCTGGTTGGACCATGGCCGGTCAGTCAGAGATTTACTTACCTCCTGACCTGTATAGATCGCTTTACACGGTGGCCCGAAGCTATTCCCCTAAAGGACATTTCAGCTGAATCCGTAGCGCAAGCCCTTATATCAGGCTGGATAACGCGTTACGGAGTTCCTACAACAATTACCACTGACCGTGGCAGACAATTTGAATCCCACCTATTCCAGGAACCTTCCAGAATTTTAGGGATCAATCGAATTCGAACTACGAGCTATCACCCTGCTTCTAACGGGATGATAGAACGCTTTCATCGCCAATTAAAGGCCGCATTACGTGCCTATCCTGACCAACAGCGATGGAGCGAATATGTACCTGTTGTCCTTGGCTGTCGTGCAGCTATCAAAGAGGACCTAGGATACTCTCCAGCAGAACTTGTCTATGGAGTACCTCTATCATTACCAGGTCAGATGTTGAACCCTATAGATTTAACAGGAACAGATCCTGCCTTGTATATAAACAGAGTGCGATCTTATTTTGGTAATCTCCCACCAATGCACCCTAGGGAACAGACCATCAAATCATCAGTCCCAAAAGATATTTCTTCATGGACTCACGTTTTTCTAAGAAGGGACGCTGTCAAAGCCTCTCTCACTCCACCTTACACTGGCCCTTACCGCGTGCTTTCACGCACTAACAAACTTCTCACCCTTGACATAAGTGGCAAAAAAGAAACTGTATCTATTGACAGGGTGAAAAGAGCCTTTCTTAACACAAACACACAAGAGCCACATATTCCCCCTACTTACATACATGAACATATCTTTACACCCGTGGAAAAAAATACGATGCCAACAGACAACTATGTCACCACCACACGCAGTAGTCGACGAGTACATTGGCCCAAAAAGCCCTGTAAAACTGTTTATATATAAATTGTACCCTTCTTTGTGTTATGGCCGCTATCTTTTTCTCTGTCGGCTTTCCGCCTAAGCAGGGGGTGATGTAGCAGCCACAGATCTATTTCCTTTAGCGAATCAATGCCCCCGACGGGAGATTCGGTCACTCACTGACCAATCAACGGGCGGAGCGCATTGATTCCTCTCTAGAACTATTTTTTCTAGTCCCTTGGTAGAACGGAGGAAAGGCAGAGAGCCACGAGCCAGCGTGAGTAACGGACGTCTCTCTCACACCGCTGCCACTGATTCCCCATGGAATGCTTCCACGGAAGACGCTGCTGCTAGCTTCACCATGGACACTTACATACTATCTGCTGCTAGCTTCACCATGGACACTTACATACTATCTGCTGCTAGCTTCACAATGGACACTTACATACTACCAATCTTGTACGTTTACTATGTAATAAACCATTCTTTGTTGTTATTCTAAAAGCAAGTTTCGTCATTCATTTGTGTGCCTAAAAAATATAGTGTTGGGGAAATTAAGCATTTCCCATAACCCCTATACACTTATTACGAGTTACTAATGTGTTCAGAATCCGATCTATAAACATTTATAATTTGTACAATTACGAAGCAAAAGAAATACAAAATTCTGTAAGGCAACAATTGATAACATTTCATAATAGTATACATACAATTGTAACATTGGAGTAGATAGACTAAACTATCGCCCGGTTCACACTCCACTTACGTCTATTGAACAGGTGAAGAGGTTCATCCCTTGTTTCCTGTTTAGGATGTGGTTTCCGGCTTTCTCTTTTCCAATCTTTTCACTCTTACGTTGCCCCCTGCGCATCAGTGGTCTTACCGCCTTGCTCGGGGTGATATGATTAAAAAAAATGAGTTAAGCATATGAAAAAGTTGCAAAAGTGTATGTTTAGAAAAATTAATTGTGTATGCCTTTCACAATAAATCTGCCGTAATTATGCTTTGTTTTAAGAACAGTTCGAATGGTGCAGAAAATATTAAATAAATGTTCCTTTGATATTTTGTGGTGAATGTCAATTGAAACGGATGTGTGAGTGAGAATTGAACAAAAAATATATTGAGACTAAGAGAGTGATTGAGTTAGTTGAACGAATAATTTATGTTAAATGTATTACTTAACTTACTAAGCGTTCAGTATTGTGTAACAGTTTTCTGCAACGAGTTGTTCAAAAAATTTCTTACTTGAGGATTCAGGTTCGCGCCGCATGGCGAGCGAAGTGGGCGATTGTGCTTGTGTTTATAACATGGTGGCTTGCACGGGCGTCTGCTTCCTGGCCGAACTGAAATTATCGCTGAGTTTCTTCCTTTAAATACTGTCAAAGGTGGATCACAATCACTTATTGAAATTTTGTGCACAACTATGTGTTCTCACGTGTCTACGATTAAAAGACCAATCAGCGATGGTTATTCATAAAATTAGACATCTGATCCTTTTGGCGTTTAGTTTGCACAAATATTTTGATATCATTACGTGCGATTAAAAAATTGTCGCAAGAACTTTTTTCTCTCACCTGTTATGCGAGGAGTAAATTGTCGTATTTGCTTTTATAATAAAACTTGCCAAGAGGATTCCACACACATGTTGGTTGGTTGTTTTGTTTTTATGGCATATCAGCCTCAGCGGGTCATTTATTGCCAGCTGAATTTTATTTATTTATTGTTGGTAATATCTTTTTCTTTCAACAATTCATTGTTGTTTTTTTTTATATAAGTTTTGTGTCTAGTAATACTTTTTTTCTTTTCGAGTATCAAGATTCATTGGGATTGTGTTTTTTAAGGGCAGGCTCCCCAAGTCCTACCCTTGTTATTTAACCCATAACTGGAGGGAATACTTAATACCTTTCCCAAGGGTACCAGTGCTTAAGTGAATTCAGGGTATTCAACTGGAATTCGAACTCGGCTCACCGATTTCTCTTTCCGAGCCGATCTCCACTGCACCACAACGCACATCCGTCACTAAACGCTTACAGCACCTGGTATTCCCAAGCGGTCACCAGGCTCAACATTACTTAATTTCGGTGATCGAGCGAGAACCGGTGTATTCAATGTGATATGGCCGTAAGCCCCACACACATGTAGAAACAAATATGTTATATTCACATAAATATGCATATAAACGAAGAAAAACTTTTTATAACCTGAACACCGCAATACATATATATTAATGAACATTCACATAAAACAAAAGATGTAATCTTATGGAGTCAACAGCAACAATAAAATGATGGTAGAGTTAATAAAACCTGATCTTTACTCATTTATTATCTCAACCTCGTTTATACCATAAAACCTTTTGACGAAATAAATGCTTCAAGGAAAATCAATATGATTCAATAACAAAAGTATATAAAAGTAATATTTGCAATGAGCTTAACAAATGGTTTCGCTCGAGTGTTGTGAGTTTTAGAATTTCAAATTTGAAAGATAAGAAAAAGGTCTTTTTCTTTATAACTGTAGTAATCATGGCCTATCTGTGGTGATACCGAGCAAAAGCGAGGGCCCGGATGTTTGCTCTATAACAACCAGAAAGCAAATGACCAAAACTCGTCGGTGCGCATCCGAGTTCGCGCAGATGTTCCGGTTGAAAAATAAAAATTAATCAAATATCAAATTTCCATTTCGCGAGCAGATAGACATACCAGGAGACAGACGAGCGTGATTAGTTTCTCCCTTGGCCAAGTGGCTACTATGCTCGTCCCTTCATCTCTCTTTCCTTCTCACTGTCTCAAATCTACTTACTGACCTAAGGAGCGACTAATTCAAAGACATTCCTCACATACCTCCACTCCCCACATTCCTAAGCATTAATTCTCTTTCAGCTTATTATTTTCCATGAACATTTAACCTCCGTTGGACTTATATTCAAGTATTACTGTAATTTTAAAAACATTAATTGACACGTGTATATATAAAAATGTTATTTTCAACTCAAATTGCGTTTCTTGATTTTATAATCATTTTATGACTTATAGTGGGCTATCTACCACAAGGCCAAATCCCGTTAACCTGTGACAGTATACAATTACCCTTCACTAGGACGGAATCCCACTACAACGGGAAAAGAATAGATAAGATACCCACTATATATATTCCAGACAAAATAAGCACAAAATCACCTGTACCAGTGTACCATATACGGTCATGTAAATTAGCCAGTGTCTTAACGTAAAACGGATTACAAAAGACATATTACAAGTCACTTCGGCACTTAAGGTGGACGCCGAGTTTAATCTGAAACTGATTCCCCTGTTTAACAGAACTGGACTGGTAGTCAAATGGATGGAAAAGCGGAACTGCAAATTGAAACTGACGTGGAGTGACGCGTTTGCTGTCTACTAACAATTGCGAGACGAGCAGAAAACTGATGCAGAAAAAAATGACTGCCTTATATATGGCTTTTATGGAAGACGAGCTACGGAGGCTCACAGTATTTACACAATTTATATTGTCCTCATCTTTACTGCCAGATTTACGACGTTTCGGCCGTTATACGCTCCAGCCTTTTTCCGGTGCTAAGAATTTCGAACCTAACTCTTTATTACGATCACTGGGTTATATCATTCTCATTCCATGTGTGATGCCACTTCTGGTAGCCATGTAGTTATCTCCCTTTAACGTAACTCTCTAAGTCATTTGTTCACCACTGCTGGAGCCTGGCATTGAACTCACAACTCTTTATGTCAAGTCACTGGAGTTAACTAATGCCTAGGTCATATGTCCTTGACGACATTAGCATGTGAATTTCTGGGTCTTATAAACTTAATGTCTCAGTAACCATTTTTACCAGAGTTCATATTGCAATCTTTGATGCTAATGATTTTGTCTAGCATGTTTTACCATAGGTCATATTGCAATCTTTGACGCTAATAATTTTCTCTAGCACTCCGTATTACTGGTTTCCATATTGTATTCATTTCTACGCTTGGTCGGCTTAGGAGATTTTTGTAGCCTAGCATATGCATTGGTTCCTTAAGTTTACGTACTTTCCAGTTGTGTTCTCTATCTATTATTTTTAACTTGGTTTTAGAGCTGCGGATTCTAATGCTATCTCTGCAAATGGGGTGGTGACTGGACACTATGGTTTGCGCTCAGTTCTGTTGTCGCTCCATATTAGGGACCTTTGCCTTGTCAGAGGGGTAGAGCGTGACAGTGAGTCCTCAGAATGCGAGAGCGCGGTGGAAGGTGAAGACAACGAATCATTAGAACAAGGAATCGTAGTGGAACACACAGATTCCACACAGACGTTCAGTGATACCACCGATGATGACGCTGATGGCCTGCCGGACTAGGATGAAGAGAACTCCCCCGTCCGATTCACCTCAACAGATGGTCCTTCCGCGTTAGACGTACAAACCTCTTCAGTTCCACTACGAAGAAGCGCAAGACAGAAGCGAACGACCCCCGATTGCCACCTGTTTGATCAAGAGATTAGGGAAAATGTAATGGACATAGCCTATATCCCCAACAAGAGGCACAAAATCGCCTGTACCATACGTGGTCATGTAAATTAGCCAGTACCTTAGGACCAATTAAATGCCTGTAGGTAGGTGGGAAAAATTTGCATAACTGACTGAGGCACACATAAAAGTGAGCAGATTTAGGGACATTTGAGCAGACAGTGCTTAAGGTGTGTGTTAGAACGAGGATTCCCGGACAGCAAGTAATACATTTCAACTAGTTAGCTGCGAGGTTCAAGGACAAAGACGTGGCAGTGTGGAATGTGAAACGGATTATAAATATTCAATAACAACGTTTTTTTTCTTTTTTATAAGAATCAAATTATGTTTTATTGAACATTGTCTCCTAAAACAAAATTATTTTGTTTTTTTTTCTTTGCTCTGAAATATTTATTCAAATTCCTTATAAATCCAAACAAATCCCTGATCCTTTCTTGTTGAAACTGACACCAAAAAAAAAACAAAAAAACAATTAAAGTTTCACTGTTTTGTTTTTTTTTCTTGACGTAAGTTTTACTTTTTACACTAACTGGTGGTTTGTTCTTGACCAGTTCTACGTTGTAAAAAAATTAAATCGAGGGTCGATATTCCGAACTAATTAAATGTGAAAAATTTGAAAGAGATCAATAAAAATCATGTTTGTCTCATTAGTAGTTGCTACGTTAGCGAGTGAAGAAACGTATGCGAATGGTACAATTATTTTGGAAATGTAAAAAATTCTAATGTGAAAAGAAAAAAAAAAATGCAAATTCTGGTAATGTGTAAAAAAAAAAATAACTTGTAAAATACTGAATTATATAAACTAGAAATTTTAAACAACTAAAGCAAGTTTAAAATATTTGGTTAAAATTAATTAATACTAAATCTGTTACCACAAATAAAAATTGTTCTTAATTGCTATCATCAAATTTATATATCTCCCAGAATTAAATTAATACTCATTATTTGTCTACACTATACACTGATATTAAAAAAATAACACCATGCAGAAAGAAGATATTTAGTTTTAAAAAGATATGTTCCAAATGACTCATTAAAAAAATTGAAAACTGTAACAAACTATGACATCTGCAACATAATCTTGTAAATATTTATTTTAATTGCTTTATCTCTTGAAACTAGAACTTCATCTATAATAATAATAATAATTTTTAAAATGTGCTTTCAAATGAATTCAATCTTTTGCACTCTGAGAATAGTTGTAACATTTTGGCTGATTGGTTAATTGCTGACCAATAAAAATTGAGTTGGAAATTTAGGATTCGCGCCATTGAGATTCTTTGAGTTGTCTGTTTTTTACAATTTGTGTTCAGTAGCATTTTAGATTTGGAGACGTAAAGATATCCTTTCTTTTTATTTTAGTTGCTAGCTAGTTTTCGTTGGATAGTTTACAGATTTCATCCTTTTTTTTGCTCTAAAATTGTCATAGAATAGATTGTTTAAAAGAAGTCGTAAGAGAAAAAGAAAAACTTTCTGCAAAAAAGACCAAGGCTACTCATCTGTGGTGTGACAGGTAAGTACAATTTTTGCTCTTGTAAATGTATTTCAATGGCGTCCGTAAAAAAAAAAAAACTTTATTTAATAATAACAATTTTTAAAAATGGGCCTTTAAATGAATTTGCAAAAGATTAAATTTTAATCTTTTGCACGCTGAAAATAGTTGAAACATCTCGGCTGATTGGTTAATTGCTGACCAATAAAAATTGAGTTGGAAATTTAGGATTCGCGCCATTGAGATTCTTTGAGTTGTCTGTTTTTTACAATTTGTGTTCAGTAGCATTTTAGATTTGGAGACGTAAAGATATCCTTTCTTTTTATTTTAGTTGCTAGCTAGTTTTCGTTGGATAGTTTACAGATTTCATCCTTTTTTTTTTTTTTTTGCTCTAATTGTCATAGAATAGATTGTTTAAAAGAAGTCGTAAGAGAAAAAGAAAAAAAAAACTTTCTGCAAAAAAGACCAAGGCTACTCATCTGTGGTGTGACAGGTAAGTACAATTTTTGCTCTTGTAAATGTATTTCAATGGCGTCCGTAAAAAAAAAAAAAAAAAAACTTTATTTAATAATAACAATTTTTAAAAATGGGCCTTCGAATGAATTTAATCTTTTGCACGCTGAAAATAGTTGAAACATCTCGGCTGATTGTTTAATTACTGACCATTAAAATTTGAGTTGGAAATTTAGGATTCGCGCCTTCAGATTATTTGTGTCGTCTGATTTTTACAATTTGTTTTCGGTAGCATTTTAGATGTGGGTTTGTAAAGATATCCTTTCTTTTTATTTTAGTTGCTCGCTAGTTTTCGTTGGATAATCTACAGATTTCATCCTTTCTTTTTTTTTCTAATATTGTCACAAAATTGTTTAAAAGAAGTCGCAAGAGAAAAAGAAAAAAAACCTTCCTTCAAAAGAGACCAAGGCTACTTATCTGTGGTGTGACAGGTAAGTACAATTTTTGCTATTGTAAGTATTTCCCTTGTGTAAAAACTAAAAAAAATAGTCAAATGATAATATAAATTTAAATATTGTCCTTCCAAACAGTCAGGATGATTCGTAAAAAAAATATTAAGAATGTTCCTTAAACATTGCAAAACATTTACATGTGTTGATTGATTCAGATTGTATGCAATTTTTGTCCTGTTTTAAAATTTAGCTATTTCTATTTCTCTCTCGTCTTAAAAGGAAGGGTATTTTTTTTTTCAAATGTGAGATTTTTATTCTAAAAATTGGATATCTTCGAAAGAAAAATTAAAATTCTTGAGAGTGAGCGAGTTTGTTACAGTGGCTTCAAACGATTTAGAATTTAAAAAAAGTGATGGAAGCGAAGATTTATACAGAAGAAAAATATATTAAAACAGATAGGATTGAAAGTGATCAATCTAAAAATGGGCACTATTTTTAGTTGGAATAACATTTAACAATCTGTCAGTAACAGGCGATAATAGTTACCGTCTGCTAGATATGAAAAAACTGATCAAAAATATCATGCAATCACAATTTATTATAATTAATTGCTTCAAATTTCGGAGAAATTAATGGCAATAGTAATTAATGCATTTCTAAATAAAGATTTCTACGGGTTTCTCCTACAATTTGAAACTATTGAAGTGAGGACACGTCTTTAAGAAAAGACTATTTATTAAAATAAAAAGAAAGAAAACTTCTAAAAATACGGCTCTGAGTCTAATTTTGTAAAGACTGTAATTTAACTGAAAACAAAGCCACTTTTTAAGGACAAGTTTTGTAGAGCGTTGCAAGATATTGCTGTATCTAAATTTGTAAGTCATCATAATTTAATTTGGAAAATTATCAACGCACTCATTATGAAAGACTGAAAATTAAATTTTTTTTTTAATCCCATCAATTCCGATTTTACTAAGAACGTATGTTAAACCTAGAAAACAAAACACGGAACAAACATGGAAAAAATCATTTTTAGTACTGAAAAAGTTAAATATCTAAATTTTATATTGTGACCTTTGAAGACTTAATGGACATTCTGTGTCCAAATGTATGACAAGAAGTTTTACTTTGTCTTTAAGTTTAAAGTAGGACGAGATGCAGAGTGCTTATATGTGACTTTCACTTGCAGCACTAGCATCTCAACGATTCTTAGGTAAAAAAAGAAGAAAGAAAAAAAAGAAAACCACCTATTTTTTCATATAACTAGTTAGTAGCGTAATCAAAACTATATTTATTCGTCCGCTTTGATAATCACTAAAAAATCTTTCAGCTGATCTTTCTCTTAGTTTTCTACTTGGTTTATGCGGGCAGATAGGAACAGACGTAGCTACGGTTTTACCAGTTTTAAAAAATGTGTACTGTCCAAAGGTGAAAATAAATTTTTACTCCAAACTGTGGGTTAGACGCTGGAAAACATGTTTCTGATTATATTCTTCAAGAAATAATAAAGTTTATATGGACTAATACTTCTTCAGTGTAAATTTTGAATTTGACGAGACAAAAAAAAAAAAGCCATCGTTAAATTACGAAATGCGCTGGCGGTTGGGCACTTCGAAGTGGTGAAATTGGTTAGCAAGATTGTCTAGAGAGCTATTATGACTAAGTAGTGAGATCAATCAATATTAATTTTAATATTAATGGGTGCTCCACACGTTCATCCTTGTGCCACATCTAAGCTACCCTTAGAAAATAGGACATCTCGACGTGGCGTAATGGTTAACAAGATTGTCTCGCTACAATTGTACCTCCACTCATTTTCGATAACTAGCTTTTTAAATTGAATTTTTAAAAATAAAACAAGTTTCTTTAAATTTTTATTTTAGTTTTTAATTGAAAGCTAAATGATTAAATTTACTATTTCCAGTAAGCAAAATACACTGGTGTATTTTAAACAGAAATTATTGATTGGAATATAAAATTGAGATGTTTTTTTAGTTAATTTTTCGACCATTTTTGAGCGATCGACAGATTTGTAAACAAAAGAAAATTTTCGGTTTAAAAATTTTTGCAAAAATATGATATACATCCGTGACAAATTATTTTTGGAAAATGAGCAATTTTAATGTTAGATTAATTTGATTTACACAAGTTTATTTATAGAATGACATTTGATTTTGAATAAAACTGTTTTTAATCACAGAGTTTACCTTTCTAACCTTTCCACCGTAATTAAAAATGTGTTGACAGATGATAAGCGTATAACGATCACAAGTGACATAATTGTACCTTTTTTCCGGTAAAGGGAAAAACCCTGAAACACATGACTTTTTAATTTACACATAGAAGTTACCATACAAAAAATAAAAAATAATAAAAAAATTCAGATACACACAAAAAAAATTGAAAATTATTTTAAAAGTACGATGGTTAAATGATTTGTATTGAACTTTTCAATTTTCGATTATTAAGTAAAGTCTTCATTATGTAATCTGCTAGTCTAAATGTCTACAAGAATTGGAAATATTTAAAAAAATATTTTAGAAACTTTATAAATAATTATAATTAAAAAAACAAAAATGAAAACAATTAAAATTTTATTATTAATCGAATTTTTTTCTTCGTACTATAATGTCTGACATTTAAAGCAATTAAAAGCTTATTTAATTAAATAGCGTCACAATTTTATTGCATTTTTTATTTTACTATTCGGAGCAGATTTTCGGTAAAAGGGGCTATGGTTTAAAAAAATAACGCATGATTTACATTCCCCAATGGGTCCTGCTTTTAACTAATAAAATCCTTCTTTCCTACAAAATTTAATTTTTTGAAATTTCATGAATTTACGTGGAGGTGGAGTAACAGATGTTATATATATATATATATATATATATATATATATAATATTTTTACCAAGATTTTTAAAAAATAATTTTATTCATTTGTAAATAAGTCCTGAAAGTTTCATTAAAGTCTGACAATCATTTGATTTTTGCAAGAATTTCCAAATTAATGTTTGTCACCGGAAAAAAAAGTGTTATTATTAATAATATTACGTTTTCTATTGTAAACTCTCGTAATGATTTGGCTCCCCGCTTAAAGAAATAAAAACAAGATTGTTACCAAAATTTCGAACGTGTAAGAAAGGATTAAAAAACTTTGAAAAATGATTAAAAATACTTTTATCTTCATAATAACAAACATTTTGTTTGATAGAAAAAGTTCGTTTTTAAGTTTGGGACCTTTTTACTATGTTGTTTTTCAACGATTCCAAGTCAATGTAAGTACAGTACAGACACGGTGTTTGTACTGTCTTCAATCAATATTCCGTATTGTTAATGTTACTATTTTGATTAAAATTTCGTATTTTCTGGATTTTAAGTGAAAATATGGAAATTTCCCAGCATATTTAAGTAAAAATCTTCACTTTCCAAAATCATAAAGATGTCAGTTTGACGCCAGAAAAATTTGGTAATAAAAATGTATATAGCTTAGAAGCCTTAGATGTGGCACTCAATGAGGATTGAATTTCACTATTCAGTCGTAGGAAATTCCACTATTTTTCAATTCAGAGCAGATTTGAAGTTCTTTGCGCGTCAATTTGGAAATCACCGACTTTGTTTTTTCTATCTCCAAAGACTCCTACTTCTAACCAAAAAAAAAAAAATCACGGGAACAAAAAAGTTTTGTGCGAAATTTCATGAAATTAAGTGGGGTGTGTGTGTGTGTGTGGGGGGGGGGGGGGTAATACATTTGAAAAAAAAAATGTTCCTACCAATATTTAAAACAAAAAAGACAATTAAAATTAATTTCATTCATTTCTAAATAAGTCCTGAAAATTTCATTATAATCGGACAATTATTTGATTTTTACAGGAATTTCCAAATTAATGTGTTTTCTACGGAAAAAACGCGCGAAAAAAAAACAATGTTATTTTTTGGAGTAGTTGATGACGTAAAACAAAACAAGATTTTAACCAAAATTTCGAACGTGTTAGAAGGATTAAAACAATTTCAAAAAATAATTAAAAAATAATTTGGTCTTTCATCTTAATAAGATAAACATTTTGACGATAAAAATTTATTTTCGTTAAGTTTGTGGCGTTTTGCATTACGCTATGCTGTTTTTCCCGTGAAAAGTGGAGGTACCTAAAGGTATCTCCACTAATTTTTGATACCTAAGTTTTAAAATGAATAATAATAATAATCTGTTTCACTATGTGTGACAGTAATTAGTGAAAAGTTCATTTTCTCAGTGAGAAATGAGGACAGAAATGGTATCTTTTGGTCTTCCTTTCTTTTCTACCGACAGTAAATGAGGAAAACAGAAAAAGGAGAATTGATCAAGGCAATATAGAAAAAGTTAACAACTGGATTCTCTCTAAGAAAAGAAACTTATGGTATTTATATTTCGGACGCTCAGAAGAGGCTCTGATGGTAAGTTTTTCAGCAAATTTTGATTAGTTAGAAAATGAAGAATGTATCCATTTTGCTTACAAAGACGTCTGCATGGTTACTTTTGCAGTAAAATTTATAAGCCAACTGTTACATGAAAAAGGCTTTTTAATTTGAGTATGAGTTATGTATGCTTTTTAATTGGCTTGTAAAAAAAAGGTGTGTGATGTTCAGAATTTTGTATAATTAGATATGAATCTGACATATGTACCTTCAAAAATTAGCTAAAAAAGAGGCTGCATTATAAAAAAAAATGTCTATAACTTAATAAAAATAAAATCCTGTTGTGAAAATCTTTTCTTTTAGTGGTTCACCAGTTTACATTTTTTAAATTTGTTATAGAATTGGATAGTTGTCATAACTTTAGTATTGTTAATACTTAAGACTTTAAAAAACCAAGATGTCACAAGAAAAAGACTTTGTATAAAGTCAAGGCCAGTCACTAGATACTGTATTAAATAAGTACATTTTCTTTTTAATATTTCCTGAAATAGTAGCAAATTGTTGCAAATTCAAATAAGTTCAAATAGCTGCAAAATGAAGATATTTTTTATAATATGGGGTTCTATCAACCAGTACTGAATGCTTACTGATTACACCCATGATATGCTCTTTTCTGAAATTGATGGTGCATCAGCTATTAAGATAGTGCTGGCTGCTGCAGTTGTGCTGGAAATGTTGTCTTTTGGTGTCTCATAGTAACGGTAGACTGCTTCCAGGAGTATTGTTGAAGTAGTAGTCGACAACTGCAAATCGGGTAAGTCAATAAAAGTGAGGAAATGTTTGTCCCTGTAATGGGTGACATCTATACCTACTTACATGTGAAGTCATTGTGGCTGTTTCAAACAGTGATGGTAAGAGACCTAATGTACTGTCTCATTCACTTATGATTTGGAATTAATGTGGCACCATTCATAATGAGATCCATCATGGTTGTAATTAATTTGCAGGATGAGACTACCAAAAAAGTAACATCTGTGTATATATATATATATATAGCATTCACATTACTGAAGATATAGTGTCAGTAATATGCATGAAGGAACATCTTGCAAGGTTTAGCCTAATGTGTAAGAATCCAGAGTGTTTAGAAAGCAGTGTGTGGGTAATAGATCTGCAGGTTTGTAGGGAGAGCATGGTAAGCTTTGATGGAAGTGCAGAAGCACCATTCCAGAAAACCCTGATGTCATCACATGATGGAATCTATGTGCCAAAATAGCTTGTAGCAAACTGTCACAAATTTACAGAGTTGTAAGTCCAAATAGCTGCAAATCCACTTTTCCACTTCATCTGTTTCCTTTCCCATTTTGTCCACAGACACTGACTTTATATGCATTCAAAGATAGGTACACAAATCTGCAGCCAGAAGATCCAGATTGTTCCATCAATCGTTTTCTGATATAAACAATGGAATGAGCCTATCCCGGTTTTTATTTATAGCATGGAGCCAATGTCATCAGCAGGCATACACCCTCAGCCTTTTTGAAGGTAAGTGGATTTTTTCTGCATAGAAATGAATATTATTGTGTACATTATTTGTTGTAATTTTTGTTTGTTCATATTTTGCAAAGATTCTGTCGACTGAACCACAACTATTGTATTTTCTTTGGATAATTTTTATGTATTTTGATCTGCCTTGTCTGAATATGATGTAATCATTTTGTACAGAAAAGTGAGAAAAATTATTTTTTTTAATTAAGAATAGGTAGAATTTTTATAAAATGGAGGTTTTACTTGCATACAATGCCAAACTAGATCCTTATTTAATCAGTGATGTTGAATTGATTTAAATATAATGCTAGATTTAACCATTATTTTATAGTAGTCTTTATAAAAATCTGTATGTAATTTTAAAGTATGGAAACCAAAAGAGAAGGATTGTTTCTTTTCCTCAGTGAAAATAGTAACTTGAGGTTAGGGTAAATTGTTAGATTTAGTTGATATGTTTACCATGAAATAAATAAATGACTTAATTTTTTCTTCTTTCTTCTCAGAAAAGTAATGGTTTTAATAATTTGTATTATTTCGGTAATAAAAGGTAGGTACACTAATCTGCCAGAAGATCCAGGTTATTCTATCAATTGTTTTCTGATATAAATGAAGGAATGAGTCTACATTGGTTTTATAAGAATTTTAAATATCTTTCAATATTTAGCTATGTTTGCAGAACATATAATTATATTTTAATATTTAGTCAGCTATCCAAATTTAACCAATATTATACTAAATTCTTAACAAGATAAATATTTTTTATGCAATGTGTTTTCTGATTGATTATATGCAATAATTTACTGATAGTTGATGATGATCAATGTACCTATTTTAGAATTTTAATGTATAAACAAATATAAGGTAATGTTAATAAAGTACCAAACACCCTAATATTTGAAAAAACTCATTCAAGCACTTTGACAAGAGCTTTGGCAAATAAAAATTATTTAATGTGCAAAGAGGAGACAATCCATAAAAAAGAAAATGACTGATGCATGCACAAAAAAAACAAAGCATGTACAGTCAGACGATGAAAATACATTCTTAAAAGCCAATGTGTACAGTTTCAAATCATCACTTTAAATTTATTATTAAATTTTAAAGGCTGAAATTTCTATGAACAAACTGCCTTATTTTTAAGTTACTGTATATACCTGCATATCATGTGACTTTAAAAGATCTCATTTTGAATTTAATTTTAAGGGGTTGCATCATACACAAGATATAAAACTAGCGTATATACTACTTCAAAATTAAATCTTCCAAAATCACTTGATATGTAAATGTATACAGTACTATGTTTTGTTTTGTTTTTTTAATTGATATTGTATTGGTCTTTCATTAGCTCCTGCCCTTTTAATTTCAATTTTTATTTACCATCAGTCTTTCCATAAGGTTTTTCTATTATTTTTAATTCTTTTTATTCCCTCTTTTAGAAGTATTTCCATAATTTTTAAGACCTGATTTTCTGAGTGAATGTTTGATTACCGGATTTTGTAGGATCAATTTTCCAAGCACCATTTTTGATTCCCTGAGAATTGTTGGCCAAAAAAAGAAGTTTTTTTTGTGTACAGTTTTACTGACAGGTATTAACTTATTTTGAGCAGATAAAGATTTATAACTCTAACACAATTTTATTACCAGAAATTTTGCTTTTAACTGAATTGTAATTTATGGGTGATAGATTATAGCGAAAATACACATTTTATAGATTAGAATTTCTATCATTTGGGTTTATGTGTGCAAAGGCTATCGATTTTAAAAACTGAAGATATTCAGGCAGAAACTACAATTAATAAAAACATTAAAGTGAGCATTGTGGCATAATTTGGATGACCTTACACAAATATTCAAATGAAATAGTTTGGTTTACTATAATTATAAGAAATAAATACATATTCCAGTGTCTGAAATTCATAAAACGTAGAGAATATAACCAAGGAATAAAAAGTGAAAATATCCCATTTTAATAGATTCACAGAATATAAGTAGGCTGGTAGTATTTATAATTAAATGCATTTCTCAAATTCTGAGCAATGGAAGAAAATATATTTCATTTATATTTTATTTGTGATTTAAATATTTTTCAATAGTAATTGTAAATTGTATGGCCAAGATTGAGAAATAATGTTGTACATTGCAAAACATTAATTTTCCTAGGAAGTATGACTATTAATAATGAAAGCCATATTATGCATAATGATATATCAGAATGATTTTTTTTGGATGGCCATGATTGAGAAATTATTGCCTCCATTGAAAAACATTTATGGAGAGTCACTACGATTAAAAGAGATATTATATATGGAAATGTAGTATCATGATATAGGCTGGGTGGTTATGATTGAGAAATTATTTTCTCCATAGATAAACATGAATTGCATAAGGTAGATGGACTTTTAAGTACAAGACATATTATATATTGAAATATACTAATATGATATACACTGGATGGCCACGATTGATACATGATATTCTACATTGAAAATCATATGATTTGCCTCAGCTGAATGGCCATTATTAATAAAAGTAAAAAAAATATAGATATTGCTTTGCTGGATGGCCATTATTTGTAAAAAAAAAAAAAAAAAAAAAAAAAAACACATATTATAAATTGAACTATCATAGAATGATATAGGCTGGATGGCCATGATTGAGAAATTATTGTCCACATTGAAAACTGTATATGAATTGCTTAGGCTGGATGGCCATTATGAATATATGTTATATGATATATTGAGAGCTAGTAGTATGATATAGGCTGGATATCCATGATTTAGAAATGAAGTTCTACATTGAAAAAAATATATAAATTGCTTAGGCTGGATGGCTGTTATTAGTAAATAATATATATATTGAGAAATGAATTTCTACATTGAAAAATATATATAAATAGCCATGATTGTGAAATGATATATTACATTATAAAATATATATGAATAGCCTTGGCTGGATGACCATTATCACATAAACAGATATTATATTTTGAAAAATTATAGTATGATATCTGCTGGTCAGCCATGATTGATAAATGAAGTTGTACATTGAAAAAATACGAATTACCTAGGCTGAATAGCTACTTATATTAAAAAAGATATGTATTCTGAAATGATCTCTACATTGAAAAATATATATGAATTGACTAGAGTGGATAGCCTTTATTGGTAAAGATATATTATATATTGAGATATAGTAATATCATATATGCTATTTAGCCATGATTGAGAAATGATCTATTCATGGAAAAACTTATATTAATTTCCTAGACTATTAATAAAAGATATATGTTAAAAAATTATAGTATGGTATATGCTGTTTGTCCATAAATGAGCAATAATTTCTACATTGAAAAATATATGTGAATAGCCTAGACTGGATGGCCATTATTAGTAAGAGAGATTAAATATAAAAAAAATACACTATGATATAGGCTGGTTGGCTATGATGGAGAAATGATCTCTGCATTGAGAAATGCATGAATTACCAAGACTGGATGGGCATTATTAGTAAAAGATATATTATATATTGAGATATATAGTATGACAGGATGTTCAGCCATGATTAAAAAATATATATGAAATGTCTGGAATAGATTGCCATTATTAGTAAAATATATTTTATATTGAGATATAATACTATGGTATAGGCTGTTTTGGACATGATTGAGAAATGATGAACATTGAAAATATATATGAATTGCCTAGGCTGGATGGCTATTATTAGTAAAAGATATATTATATATTGAAATATAGGAATATTATTTAAACTAGATGGCCACGATTGAGAAATGATGTGCTACATTGAGAACCATATATGAATTGTACAGGCCGGATTTCCATTATTAATAAATGTTATATATTGAGACATTGTAGTCTGATATAAACTGAATGGCCATGATTTAGAAATGATCACTAACATTGAAA
Organism: Ascarosepion bandense; assembly: GCA_037127315.1. Classification (NCBI taxonomy): domain Eukaryota; kingdom Metazoa; phylum Mollusca; class Cephalopoda; order Sepiida; family Sepiidae; genus Ascarosepion; species Ascarosepion bandense. The sequence continues at coordinate 5,902 of JBBBDQ010000524.1, read as the reverse complement.
ACATATATAAATTGCCTAGGCTGGATGGTCGTTATCATTAAAAGCATATTTTAAATTCAACTATAGAAGAATGATTTAGGGAAGTTAGTCATGATTGAAAAATTCATGTCCACATTGAAAAATATATGTGAATTGTCTAGTCTCGATGGTCATTATTAGTAAAAGTGATATATATTAAGAAATTTTTAGTATGATATAGGCTGAGTGGCCATGTTTGAGAAATGATATACTACATTGAAAAATGTATATGAATTGCCTCAAATGGATGGCCATTATTAGTATAAGATATACATTGAGATATAGTAGCATGATATAGGTGAGATGGCTATGATTGAGAAACAAAACTCTACATTGAAAAATATATCGCCCGGTTTACACTCCACCCATGTCTATTGAACAGGTGAAGAGGCTCATCCTTTGTTTCCTGTTTAGGATGTGGTTTTCGGCTTTCTCTTTTCCAATCTTTTCACTCTTTTCTTTTTTTTTTTTTTTTTCAATTGGAGTAGACAGACTAAATTATCGCCCAGTTTACACTCCACCCATGTCTATTGAATAGGTGAAGAGGCTCATCCCTTGTTTCTTGTTTAGGATATGGTTTCCGGCTTTCTCTTTTCCAATCTTTTCACTCTTACATAGCCCCTGCTCATCAGTAGCGTTACCGCCTTGCTCGGGGTGATATGATTAAAAAGAAAAAGAAATGCTGGGCTTGGATGGTTATTATTATTTAAATATATATTGTATATTGAAATATGGTATAGGTTGTTTTGTTATGATTGAGAAATTATCTCTTCATTGAAAACTAAATGAAATGTCAAGAATAGATGGCCATTATTAGTAAAAGACTTATTATATATGGAGATATAGTAGTATGATATAGGCCATTTATCCATGATTAAGAATTGCTCTATACATTGATAAATATATATGAATTGCCTAGAGTGGATGGCCATTATTAGTAAAGGATATATTATATATTGAGATATAGTAGTATGTTATTGGCTGGATGGCCATAATTGAGAAATGACATTCTTCATTAAAAACTACATAGGAACTGCTGAGACTGGATGGCTATTATTATTAAAAAGAGATATCATATATATAAAATTATTGTATTACATAAGCTGGTTGGCCATTATTGAGAAATGATCTCTACATTGAAAAATATATGAATGGCCAAGACTGAATGGTCATTATAAGTAAAAGATATATTATACATTGAGATAAAGTAGTATGCTATAGGCTGTTTGGTCATGATTGAGAAATGATCTCTACATTGAAAAATATATATGAATCATTTAGACTGGATGGCTATTATTACCAAAAGATATATATTGTATTATAGTAGTACACTGTGGCCGTTTGGCCATGATTAAGATATGTTCTTTACATTGAAAAATACATAAGAATTGACTAGACTGAATAGCAATTATTAGTAAATGATATATTATATACTGAAATATAACAGTATGATATATGCTTTTTTTCCCTGAATTAATAATTGATCATCTACAATGAAAAATATATATGAATTGCCTAGTAGGAAGGGCAATTACTAGCAAAATATATATGACATATTTAAATATTGTAGTCTGATATAGGCTATCTGGAAAGGTTTGGGAAATTATGTATTACATTGAAAAATATATATGAATTGTGTAGGCTGTATTGCCATTATTATAAAAAATAATTTGAACTGCAGTAGAATGATATTGGAAGTGGTCCATGATTGCGAAATTATATTCTACATTGAAAAATATATATTAATTACCTAGGCTGTATGCCCATTATAGTCAAGAGATATTATATATTGAAAAATTATAGTATGATATAGGCTGGATGGCATCATTATTAATAAATGATATGTTGTGATATAAAAGTATGAAATAGGCTGATTGGCCATGATTGAAAAATGATGTACTGTATTGACAAACATGTATTGACAAACATGTATTGCCAAAGCTGGATGGCCATTATCATTAAAGATATATACATTGAAAAATTATAGTATGATATAGGCTGGATGGCATCATTATTAATAAATGATATATTGTGATATAAAAGTATGAAATAGGCTGATTGGCCATGATTGAGAAATGATGTACTGTATTGACAAACATGTATTGCCAAAGCTGGATGGCCATTATCATTAAAGATATATACATCGAAAAATTATAGTATGATATAGGCTGGTTGGCCATGATTGAGAAATGATGAACTACTATGAAAAATATATATGGATTGCCATTATTAGTAACAAAAATATTTTATTATTCCAAGTATAGTAGAATGATATAGGATTGTTACCATATTTGGATATTACCTTCTACATTGATAAATATATATTTTGTGGCTAGGCTGAATGGCCATTATTAGGAAAGAGATACTGAAAAATTATACTATGATATATGCTGTTTAGCTGTGCTTGAAACATTATGTACTGGATTGAAAAATATATATAAATTGCATTGGCTGAATGGTCATTGTTAGTAAATAGATATTACATATTCAAAAATTATAGTATAATATAGGGTGGTTGGCCATAACTGAGAAATTATGAACTACATTGAAATATATATATTACCTAGGTTGGATGGACATTTATAGTAAAAGATATGTATTGAGATATTGAAATGTGATAATGGCTGGTTGGCTATGATTAAGAAAAAAAGATCTACATTGAAAATATGTGTGAAATGCCAATGCTAGTTGGCCACTATTATTAAAACAGAAATTATATATTGAAGTCCTACAGTATGATATAGGCTGGTTGGCCAAGATGGAGAAATGGTCTGTACATTGAAAAATATATAGAAAATGCGAAGCTCGATGGCCATTTTTAGTAAAAATATATATTTTATATTGAGATATAGTAGTATAATATAGGCTACTTAGCCATGATTGAGAATTGATCTTGACGTTGAAAGATATATACAAATTGACTGGACTTAACAGACATTATTATTAAAAGATATATTACATATTAAAGTATAGTAGTATGATAATGGCTGTTCTGACTATGATTGAGAAATGTTGAAAAATATAAATAAATTGCCAAAACTGGATGGCCATTTTTAGTAAACGATATACTATATATTGAGATATAGTAGTCTGTTGTAGGCTGTTTGGCCATGATTGAGAAATGATATCTACATTGAAAAATATATGTATGAATTGCCAAGACTGGATTAGTATGATAAAGGCTATCTAAATTAAAAAATGTAAATGAATTGACAGGACTGGTTGACCATTTTAGCACATGATATGTTATATATTGAGATAAAGTAGTATGGTATCAGCTGGGAATTGATCGCTACACTGAAAAATCTATATGAATTGCCAAGACTGGAAGGCCATTTTTACTAAAAGACATATTATATATTGAGATATAGTAATATGATATAGGCTGTTTGACCATGATTGAGAAATTTACTATACATTAAAAAATACATATGAATTGCTGAGAATATATGACCAGCTTTTGCAAAAGATATGTTATACTTTGAGATTTAGTTGTATGATATAGGCTGTTTGTACATGATTGAGAAATAACCTCCACGTTGAAAGGTATACATGAAATGACAAGACATGATGGACATTATCACTAAAAGAAATATTATGTATTGAGTGACAGTAGTATGATCTAAGCTGTTGGACCATAATTGAGAAATGATCTTGACGTTGAAAATATATATGAATAGACTACACTTGTGGACATTAATATTAAGCAATTATATATGTTCTATATTAACATACAGTAGAATAATATGGGTGGTTTGGCTGTGATTGAAAAATGATATCTATGTTGAAAAATATATATGAATTGCCAAGATTGAATGGTTATTTTTATTAAAAGATATTATATATTGAGATATAGTAATATGATATAGGCTGTTTTGACATGATTGAGAAATGATATCTACCTTGAAATATATAAAGGTATTGTTGAGATTGGATAGTCATTTTGAGTAAAATATCTATATTGAGATATTTTAGTATGATATAGGCTCTTGGCCATGATTGATAAATGATCTCTTTATTGTAAAATATATATGAATTGCCAAGAGTGTACGGCCATTTTTACCAAAAGATGTATAATATATCTCGACATTGAAAATATATTTGAATTGACTACACTTACTGGATAATATTATTAAAAGATTAATTGTATATTTCAATATAGTAGTATGATATAAGCTGCTTGGTCATGATTGAGAATTTATCTCTATGTTGAAAAATATATATGAATTGCTGAGACTGTTAGCCATTTTTAGTAAAAGATATTTTATATATTGAGATATCATAGTATGATATCAGCTGTTTTACCCTGATTGAGAAATGATCTCTGTTAAAAAATATATAGGAATTGCCAAAACTAGATAGCCATTTTGTGTAAAAGATGTATATTGAGATAAAGTAGTATAATATATGCTGTTTGGCCAAAACTGGGAAATGATTTTTACATAGAAAAATATATATGAATTGCCTAATCTGTATGGCCATTTTTAGTAAAATTTATATTATATATTGAGATATAGTAGTAAAATATAGGCTGTCTGGCTATGATTGAAAAATGTACTCTACGTTGAAAAATACATACGAGTTGCAGCTAATGGATGGCTAGCATTAGTAAAAGATATATATTGTGATATAGTTGTATAATATAGTGAGTTTGGCCATGATTGAGAAATGATTTTGACATTGAAAATATATAAGAATTGACAAGACTTGATGGCCATTTTTAGTAAATCATATATTACATATTGCGATATAGTAGCATGATATATTACTGTTTAGCCATGATTAAGAAATGACCTCTACGTTAAAAAAATATATATGAATTGCTGTGATTGGATGGCCATTTTTAGTCAAAGATATATTATATATTGAGACATAGTAGCAAGATATGGACTGTTCAGAAATGATATCTGTTGAAAAATATATATGAACTAATAATACTGGCCATTTTTAGTAAATGATATATTATATATTGAGATTTATTAGTATTATATCAACTGATTTTGCTGTGATTGAGAAATGATTTTTATGTTGAAAATTTTATAGGAATTGCCGAGACTGGATAGCCATTTTGAGTAAAAGATGTATATTGAGATATATTAGTATGATATAGGCTGTTTGGCCAAGATTAAGAAATAATTTCTACATTGAAAAATATATATTAATTGCCAGAACTGGATGGCCCTTTTTTAGTAAAATATTCATTATATATTGAGATAGAGTAGTATAATATAGGCTGCTTGGCCTAGATTGAGACAAGATCTTGACATTGAAAAATGCACATGAAGTGGCAAGACTGCCTCACCATTTTTAGTAAAGGATTTATTATATATTGAGATTAACTAGTATGATATCGGCTGTTATATTATGATTGAGAAATTATCTATTTATTGAAAAATATATATGAATTGCCAAGACTGTTTGGCCATTTTTACTAAAAGATATATTATGTATTGAGATATAGTAGTATGATACAGGCTTTTCGGCCATGATTGAGAAATGATCACGACATTGAGAATATATATGAATTGACTACATTTGATGGACATTATTATTAAAAGATATATATTATATATTACAATATAGTCATATGATATAAGCTGTTTGGCCATGATTGACAATTTATCTCTATGTTGAAAAATAAATATGAATTACCGAGACTGTTGGCCATTTTGAGTAAAAGATATATATTAAGATATCAGAGTAAGATATCAGCTGGTTTACCATGATTGAGAAATTATCTATTTATTGAAATTATTTTTGCAATTCAAGGTTATTTTTGACTTAAGATATATAGTATCAGGATTCAATTATTTCCATTAGTTTTGTCTTGTAGAAGATTTAAATTTCTGTCTTTGTGACATAGAATTCGTAAAGTTTGGTGAGA